>OY743224.1:145443669-146011316 GCA_963555765.1 Orthonevra nobilis
TGGTTGTGTTTCGCAGTAACACTTTTATTAGTTTCTATATGACCTGCAAATTAAATTGCATGGCATTGCAGGTGGGAAGCTTTGTTTCGAGTTTTTATTTGCATTTAAAAAAACGTATAAGACCCTTTTCGCTTCAGAAAAAAAGCAGAAGAAACCTTTTTTGAAATGAAAATAAATATTTATCTACATAGTTTTTTTTTATCATATCTAAAATGCTTCTAAAGGAGATGCAACCAAATTAAGCAAACTAACATTGGACAAGTACCGAGCTAGAAGGAGGGGAGAAAATTAATCTAAAAATCTAGCTACAAGCTTTCAAGTTGACTTTTAAGCTCTCAAGTTTTTTTTATATTTCACACAGAGATGACCAAAAGTAATAAAGATGTGAAGACCGGTCGATAGAGTTGTTCTCCCACCCAACTTTTAATTTGAAGGCAAGGTCTTTCTTAAGGGGGGAAATCACAGTAACACACAAAAAAATAGGCATATTTTCGGGAATTAATTTTGGCTGAATAAAAGTATCAACCGAAAATCTGTAAAGCAGTTTTTATAGCAATACTAAAAAAGTACAAAATGTAATTTTTTCAATAGAAAATATTCAAAAATGGCGAGTGCGCAGCATATGCCCCAAGGCGCCTATTTTTGAAAGCGTGTCGATGGCCATAACAACAGCTAGCGAGCGAGAACGTAGGATTTTTTCGATATATTGATTTTTTACGAAATGGTGCATGTTTGAAAATAAAGTTAAATTTTTAACAAAAAAAAACGCCATAAAATCGTCGATAAAAAAAAACCATATAAAATAAAAAAAATCCTACGTAGCTCCTTGGAGAAGGATATTTCGAAGCTGCTATCAAAATTTCAAGTCGATCGGTAAAGATTTGCTCGAGTTATGTCTTCGGCGAGCTCAAAAAAAGTGGTTTCGAGAAAAACGCGTATAAAGTTTTAAGTACTGAGAAACCATATGAAAATATATGAGCATACCGGAGAGGCGTAACCGCCGAGTGAATTTGGTCACTCGGACACCATCATCGGTTTGATGATTGTGAAAGACTTCGCGTGATCCCTATGGAATAAAGTCAAATGATTGTGTATTTTTTTTTCAATTAAAATCACTTGAAACTATTTGAAATTCGCAGTGAATTCACATTAAATCAACTGAAGTCATTGAATTCACAAGAAATAATTTGAATTCCGTTGAACAGTAAGGAAATAAAGTGGGGCAATACTTTTTTGAGTGGGCTGATGATATCATGAACAAAATAAGCCGAGATATGTGGTGCGAGCCTAATGAATGCAGTTCGGACAAGCTGAGATGAATTCCTTGGCAATATGAGCCAAGTGCTAGGTAATGGGGACAATGTGCTACAAGTCATTTTCGACGACTTAAAATTGTGCTTATATATTTACTTATTTGTCTCTTACTTACTTTTTAAACTCATTGTTAATTTATCTATTTTTTTAATTTGTCCCGATATTACATATTAATTTATTTATTTATTAATGTAAGAAACATAATAGTATTGTTATATACATAATATATTTCCCAAACTTAAATCAAGTTTTGTCCCCGTCATCATTCTGAAGAATCTTCTCTCTACCCTCAAGCTAAATTAAGCACATGAATAATATGTATTGAAGGTCTTTAGTGGATTTTTGATACAATAAATTAAATTGCAATACATATTTTCAAATACGAATACAAAATATAATACGAAACTTATGGAGTATTGCCCAAAATAGACGCTCGTGGCAAATGAGTGTTCAAGGTTTCAAAAGTAATCTCGCTACCGATCTTTATGTCTTCCTAGTTATACTAATTGCCAAAACGGCAAGCTGGCGAACCCAAAAGCATTGTGCGAAAGTTATTATCTCTCTTGCCCCAATCACGCCCTCGTTGATAAAATGAGGGAGATAATACTCACTGAAAAGCCAATTAATGTTGAAGAGCATTGGTTGAATTCACTGACTTCAATCGATAAAAATTGAGTTCATTAATGACTTCAGAGAAAATATGAATTCACTGCTGACTTCAACTTGGCTTCTTTGAACTTAATTGATTTCTGAAAATGAATTGAATTCAATTATTGCTAAAAATTTAATGCACCAGTATTAAGCTTTAAAAGAATGTTGTCTTTTTTTAATTCAATTGCATCAATCAAAAAAATGAAATCTTTTACAACTCTGTACTCTAAGCTGATGAACTGCACACCGCGATTATAATGAGGGCAGTTTTATGATGCAACCCTTGGTATTCTGTGGACTGGTGCAATTCGTCGAATGTGTTGTTCATAGTAGTTCATAGTTCATTCTTATATTGCGTACTAAAGTTCCTGTCAAAAAAAATTATGCAGAAGACCTCAGTGGCTTTAAAAATTCCTACGAAAGTTGATTTGCCTATTGCAATTTTCAATCATGAACAAAGACAGTGCCCTGAGAAAGCTTACATAGTTTCTTCAAAATGGAACCTTTGCTGTGCAGTGGAGGACCACGTTCCAGAGTGAATATTATGACCCACAATTTTCTTATGTTCAGTTTAAAGTAATTAGATATGTGCTAATTGAAGGGGTTGAAATAACCTTGTATAATTTTATGTCATCGGTGCAGTTTAATGGCTATAAGTTTTTAAATAAAAAATCGACCTCATTTATAGTCAGAATGAAAATTATTTGAAAGTTAGTTTTTGAAGAATGATTTTGTGCTTTGTTTTGCTATACTCCATTTGGCCCAGGCAGCACGTTTTGCGGAAACGTTTTGCGATGGATCTGTAGTTCGACATTGATAGCCTTGTTTTTTTAAAAGACTGAAAAAGGGAAATACTATTAATTCAAATAATTCGCAAAGTTTGGAGAACTGAAACTCAATAATATTGTGACTCAGAAAATGCAATGGTACATCTAAAATTTGACCGATAAAAAGAACTATACAGTTTGTCACAGAAACTTATCTTGGTTTGGAACAGATTTGACGATGGGCACATGGAAGATTCGCTGACAATATATGAAGATACCCTCCACAGCTCCATGAGAGTTGATCACAACAGCAAGGCATCCTACGTGAATTGCGCATTCAGAAGTTGAACTAAATCACTGGTCGAGCAACATTAAAAGAGGAAGGATTCGTTCAGTCGTAAGTTTTGTATTTACCTTAATATTCAGGTAAAGAAAAATCCTTAGAGACCATCAACGTCAGCAGTGACGCCAACATTTTGCACACGCAACTTAAAATAGAAAGCAAAGTTTGACAAGAAACATTTGCGACACGAATGCTGGAGCGTTTTCGAACATAAAAAATTGCATTTTCATATCGATACCTATGTAAATAAACAGAACAAAAGATACTCTTGGCAAGCTAACAAAATCGATTGTGTCGTTCAAAAACGATATTGTGATTTATAATTTAGACCCGAGAAATTACTGGCCAAATTTTTAAACCATCGAAAGACGCTCATAGCAGATATAAATTGCCCAAACCAACGAGTTAATAAATTATTTCGAAATTTGAAAGTAAAATAAACCAATTTACGTTTGAAGACTTAAAAATGCAATCGCCTTCAAGCGTTGTTTCAATAAAGCACATAAATTAAAAGCTAAAAAACATTTTCAAAAAAGGAAATGCAATTATTACCTTCGGTTCATTGCCGTTCACAGCTGTTGGATCCACCGTCAGTGTAACACCCTCCTCACTAGTCACGCCTGACATCGCTCTGTTGGATTCGCCCAAGCCCTGCTCTCCATCTGCGGTAGCAGTCGTGTTGTTCGTATCAGCCTGATCCGATGCCAAAGTGGAATCCTTTTTGGATTTCTCACTCCTCCTCATGAATAACGATGTGAACGATGGTAATCTCTGCGATTTGGCAGCATTCGCCTTTGTCTCGGTCTTAAAGTCTGCACTCTCTGTGTCGCTTCTAAATTCAAAATATTTGTTTTTGTTTTTTGTGTCTAATTTTTTTTACCTTTTTTTTCTGCTTTAAATTCTACAATACAGTAAATAAAATAAGCAACAAAAGCAAACGCCCAAAAGAAAAAAATACAAACAAACAATATAAAATCAAGCTTGAAACCATGTATTTGAACGCACCCCCCACACACACACAGATACAATATTAGAGTAAAAAAAATTGTAATTCAAATTAATTTTATCCAACACCAATTTATTTATTTTGTACAAACAACTAGCCAAAGGATAATCATCCCTAAGTTAGCTGAAGCTTTGGTGAATCTCATCCTCCTCCTCCTCCTCCTTCTCACGCAAGACGAAGGAAGATTTACAAGTTTACAACCGAGGACGACCGTTCAACGCAGAAAGCAAATAAACAAGTCCTTCTTTAAGGAAATCATTATTATTATAAAAAAAAATGCAAAATCACAAGGACGACGGCGATGGGCGGCGGTTGGCAAAGGAGGTAATTTAATTATTATTTTAATTCGGATTTTTTTTCTTCTGTCTGCCAGTATGTCTGCATTGCTAGGGTTTCTTCTGGCTGTCGTCGCACTTACTGACTATCTCCTGCAACTCGGAACGAAGCACAGACATACTTTTGCTATTTTTTAATATTGTATGCTATTTTTAATCTCTGCCTTGACGCCTCGGTCTTTGTTTGGTTGCATTCGAGTGTGTTTAATGAGAATAAAAAAACACAAAGGAAGGTAATTGAGACCAGACTTACGAGCAAATGGACGAATTCTGTAGAACATTGTAAGCGCTGAATTATGTTAGATTTAAGGACTACAATATGTTTGAACATTTGTTCGTACGGCGGTTATTGATCTTTATTAATGCACTTTACTTAGGGCATTAAGATTTTTGCATCATGATTGGGGCATTGTCGTTGATCACGAATCCACATTCGAACGTTTTTGCCCGGCGGGCTGTTCAGCTGCCCATTACCTACGAAGGGTATCAAATTCAACATAGAACCGTCCGTCCGTCTGTTAAAGCGCTGTACCTTTGGAACTATTATAAGCAGGCACTTGCAATTTTTAAGGAATGCTACAAGGCCGCTATAATAATCAATAATAAAAAGAATATTTAATTAAAAATAACGAGAACCCCATAAAAGAACTTTTTTTAAATTTTTTTAAACTTTAAAAATCTTCTTAATATCTAGTGTACGGTGGTACGGAACCCTTCGTGTGCCTATCGAACTCTGTTTTTGTTTCATTGCGTGGGATGTCATCCTTATTCGGGATTGTTGACATTGCATTGCCTTGTTCTTTCGTGGGGATTGTGAGCTCCTGTTGATTGCGCTGTGAGCCGAGCGCACAGTATCACTCTCATGTACAAGTGTGCTAAAAATATATCACCCTATTGGAAGAAGGAATAACTTTAACAAACGGCGGCCATTCTCTGTTCTATTTATTTGAACGGATATGTAATCAATCGAATTTTACACTTCTGCGGCACTGAGAGGCAACGTATAATTTTTTTGAGCCATTCAATCCAACTCTAAGTCCTGGCATGGTGCCTGTAAATGTGGCCTTACATTTTTAAGAACAGCGCAGGTAGCGCAGCTGCTGCATCTGGAATACATGTGATTCCATCAGGATGGTGCAACCGTTTGCACACCTGTTGCAACATGGACATTTTCAAGGATCCGTTGAAAAGTTGCATTGTGTCTAGTTTTGGCAATTTACACAGGCCTGCAAAATCTGCTGATTGGACTGCAGATGACTTCTTTCTTTGAGATTTTTTTAGGTCACAGAAGTGCGAAAGCTTATCGCCAAAATACTCGCTGAAACGATTTAAATTGCAGTAACCACTTGTCCATGGTTAAAGCCTCCTTATCTAGCCCCTATAAAATTTCCGCTGAGTGGTGTCACTTCCAGAATCCAAATTCCCTCGAATGCATTTCATTACATGCTAGCTAAAATTCTTGCCAACCGTTCTTTTCGTGTGGAATGTTAGCTTTTTGAAAGTTTTCATTGACATCTAATTCTGTTCTCGACAGAGATCGGGGATTCATATCCAAATGTCAGCATGTGACTAGGTACATCTTCGGTGCGTTCCAGGGATAGGGTGATGGAACCACAGACGAAGCGCCTTGGATGGGTGAGTGTTGTCGGTGTGAGCCTCGGATTTTTGTTGTCTAGTTGTTAGTTTGGACAGCGCCTCGTATCAGTTTAGTATCAATATTATTAGCTTTGTTCAGGGATAGGCTTGCAAGTTTCGAAGGACGCCTGATGATTCGGAAATCCGGGAGAAACTTCGAGGAAAACTAACAAAAGTTTCTAGCAATCCAAAATGTTGGCTTTGAAATCTACGAATTTTCCAGTGAATCAGCATTAAAAGGAACACTTGGGACGTTCAAAATTTGAAAGTGGCCTACAAGCGGATAGCTTGGAAGTCCGCTTTTTTAAATACCCGATAAGATTTTTCTTCATTTTTATTTGCATATTTCTTATATCTTATTTGAGATACTGCGAATCGAACACGCACACGAAGGGTTCCGCACCACCACTTTATTTTGAATTGTTTTTTCTTGGCTTACAATTGAGTTGCAATAAAAAAAAACGATTTGTTTTGTTAGGGGATCTCATTTAATTTTAACTTTTTATTATTATTGTTATTTGTTGTTTAAGGAACTTTGTACACATTCTGTGAAAATTGAAATTGTCGAACGGACGAACGCGGACAGCGGAGGTTTAATAAAAGAGTTCCGTTGGCAATCTTTCGATACGGAACCCTTTTAACGATATTTCATATGTATCAACCTTTAAATGGTTATGTGGAAAAATAAGATTTTACGAAATCTTACTTCCCATCAACATGGCCGTTCTCATTTTTTGAATACTCTTCATCCTTAGGTCCACAAAACTATAATTTATTGTAATTTTGAGATCCCAAAAATTATAGGCAACTAGTTAAACTAAACTCTTCACATAGGTTCCCAAAAAATGGCAAAGAATTTCAATATTACAACAAATATTACTCATACGTCCGAGTGACCCAACTCAAACTACAAGATCCCTTTTCTGATTTGTTTTCAATTTATTTTTTTTTGACAAATGACCGAAAAGCGCCCTCAAAATTGCAAGAATTTTTGAAATAATTGAAATTTAATTTCACAATAGCTTATTTCCCATTTAAAACAACAACAAAACTGATTTTCCGCTCGCTGAATTCATTTCAATTCTCCCCTCCGACTATGCAAAAAGGAACTCAAGCTTCATCACTCCTAAGCCATCAGGACTACGTTTACTCCTCCTCCCTTGGGGAATGTTCATTTGCTTTGTTTTGTTAAGCGTTCCAGCTATTCTTTCTACTGGAAAAGGAAGAATAATTAAATTTATTCTGATTTTGACATTCAATTCGTATTCGCACAGTAATCGCTCAAAAGGACTCACCATAGGACGACATACACATAGGACACGGGCGTCTGGCTCCGAGTACAAAAGAGGTTCGTTTTTCGTATACAAAGTTTTCTCCTTTCGTCTTTTGGTTTTTCGAAACTTAATTTTAACTTAACCATTCATCATCCTTGTAGCTTTAAATACTACTATTATTTTCTTCTCTGTTGCGTTCGCCCTTCGGGTGTCGGAAGCTTTTTTCAATTATTAATATTTAAATAATGTTCTCAATATCTGCTGAAATTTGTTGCTTATCCTGAGCATGATTTTTTAATAATTTCTTTCATTGTTGAATGAGTCCTGCAGCAATTTTGCAACTTTAAGGACATTGATAATTCTAAGTGGAGTAACGTATGATGTGGCACTTTAAATTGCAACCACAGGGTACATGTTGCACACTGGAATTGGGTTTTGGTCCTGGCCGAAGGATATTGGTATATGGTTAGGGCCATGGCGTCTTTGTAATTCAGAGAAATCGATTGACTTGTGGTACTTGTGGATGGTCGAATGATTAAATTCAGCTCACTGGGGTGTGTGCTTGCGGTGTAAATTGTTCCACAAGTCAACAAGCCTGTACGTATGTTCATAGTCGACAGATTAGCTTAATGACATCGTTGACATCTAGATAAATTAATTTTCTTGGCATTAGAATGTTAATTGTATTGCTATTGACTATGGAGGTGCCTTTGAGATGGCTTAGCATGGCAGGTGGTAATTAGAAACAACATTCGGTGAATTACAGGGAAAATAAATGATGTCGAAGCAAATTAAACAGGATTCGCGGCATGGATAAGCTATGTGGGTCTTGACAATTCAGGTGAATACAGGACATCATTTATTATAATTACTTTGTTTAATAAGCTCTCATTGGCAGATTGTTTATCCGGACCTGCTGCGGTAATAAAAGAATTTTTAAGGCCTTACCGATAGACTTTAAAAAGAAAAATTGCTAGTAAGAAGGTGCCAAGCCAAGCAATCTGCAGGAGGTTAACTACTCAACCAAAATAACCTGTGAATGTGCCAACTATTTATGTCACAACCAAAGGTAATACGAACAGCTTCATATTACCCTGCAGCAAAGCCACCCGATCGCTTTAGTTCAGTAAGAGTTTCGAGAGCTAATTTAAATAGATCATTAAGTCATTTACGAAGCACCAATAGAAGACCGAGAAAAACTTGTAAGCTGCAGACGCAATCAACTCTTAAAAAACCAAACTATTTCGTAGTCAATCGATCGGTTCACAACCGATGTAACTTCTTTTATCGTTCACGATTTATCCGTTTTTTTTTAAGAGTGCTTCAATGAAATAGTCAGCAATTCTTGTCTCGCCAAGAATGCGGAAGGCTGAATTCGGTCGCACAGTGAAGATAAGAGTTACCCTTTCCAGCTGTTGGTATTTCTCTTTTAAAGTAATTCAGAAAAGTCTGAAAACAATTCATACAGGATCCTTTATTACTTCCACAATCGTCCCTGTAACCTCGCGCCGTCATTGTTAGGGTATTCATATCCCCTTGACCGCGTAGAATTTAAAAGCAAAAAAAAAACGCTACAGTTCCTTTAAATATTGACACGTTCCAAATGCATGGATTAGGTTCAAAGTGCAATAGATAAAGTATCTTAATTTTTCGCTGTTGCGCATCATTATCTTATAGAGGGTTGCGGTCCGTAAATGAGACGTCTGAGTTTTTTTGCTCTAGATTGTCAGCTCTCGAATGCTTCCAGGAATCCTGGTCAGCTTTTGAATGAGAAAGCAACCATTTTTTAATAAATTCTTCAAAAAGTTTAGCTATTCAAGAATATATCTACAAGAGGATTTTTAAAAATTTGGTTCGACCGGAACTAATCGAACAAAAGACATAAAGGATTCTCCGTCTAACTGAATCCATATTTCTCAGTAAAACCTTTTGTCCTTTGTGTATATTGTTATACAAGAGCCCAAGGTGACTTGTATTTTTTATATTTAGTGTTCACTTACGTCCAGCTGCTAACAGTTGAATTCTAACCTTCAAACCACGTGGGCGTGCATATGTGCATTTTTAATAAAGGCTTCATTTCTATTTTCAAAATGATGGAGCTTATGGGAATGAAAATTGGCCCGGAAGCTCATTCCTTTGCTGTGAAAGGAAACAATGTCCGGATTGGCCGCTCTCCGAGATACGAGCATCCAACGCATCAAAGGAGGCCAGAGTTGCTCGATATGAAGAGCGAAACGCGGAAAACTGTTTTTTCGAAGTGCGAAAAACTTTAGCCGAACCTTTAAACGCGTTTTTCTCGAAACTGTCTTTTTCAAAACAATGCCCACGATTTCTCAGGTTCTACTGGACCGAATTACCTGAAATTTTAAGAAAGTCTTCTTTATAGACTTGTCCATGTCTGGAACTATCCCCATCCCCAAATTTTTATTACTTTTTTTTTAAATTCGAAACAGTCAAAAAAAGTGGTACAAAAATTGTTTTTTTTTCAGGCAGCCGCCATTTTGTGACAAAAAAATCTTTCCAACTTTTTTGTAGTTCCAGACATTGCGACGTTATTCTCGATTAATAATCTCTTATGTTTTTTGGTTTCAGATTGCTAGGTGGGTTGAAATCGTGGGTGTGGTTACGCGCCAACCTTTTGAGATCCCCACTTCATCAACTGCTAATTTTTGAAGTTTCCAATTTTTTTTTTATTCTTTTTATGTTATTAAATAACTAATAAAAAAAAGAATGGTAAAAATATTAATTGTCTTTTTTTATGTCTAGACTAGAATACCCCCTTAACTTTCTACATTTTTCTGAAGGTGAAAAGTATTTTTCAAGCCTCTATTGCGATTTCAGAAGACTAACCAGAGCTTTTCACAACTTCAAGTGACGATAGACGTTAAGAAAAAGGTGATACTGGTACACTGTTCTACAGGAATGCTACCTCTGTCCTGATCTTTTACAAAGAGGGCCCACCCGATGAGAATATGGTATAACCTTGGCGAATGGCGGCAACTGTTTGTTTTATTTTGCTGCTTGTTTAACAAAGACGCAGAGTACACATTGACGAGCCATGCAGCTCTTACGAAATAATTTGTGAGTGTTGTAGGGCCACACTCAATAATTTTAATGAATGCTACTGACTGCAACGAATGAGAAAAAGGATTCAAAAGGATACAAAAATATATTAAGGGTTATTAAATTGATTGCATTTACGATTTGAAGTCTCAACACGCAATCAATTAATCAAATCTTGGACTTAAACTGAATTATTTGAAGGGTTTTTACAAATGATTGTATTCTTTTTGATTCTGATGGAAGCAATACCCACCGGACCTGCACAATACTTTGTATGTGTTGCAACTCTAAAATTCACATTCAAGATCATCTTCAATAATTTAAGCAAAAATAAAACATTGAAAGAAAAAAAAATTGCATAGCCTTACGTGTCCTTGCTGTTATATCCTGTTTTTATTTTTTTTATTACATCAAGGACTGTGTGAACAATAGGCTACTTAGGACATTTTAAAATCCAAAATTATATGTGTGCGTTTTCGATACAAATACATTATTTACACAAACACCACATGAAAAAACCAAAAAAAAAAAAACACAGCACAAAAAAAAACACGATACAGAGATAGATTGAAAACTGAAAAACAGGAGAAAGGACATCTACTTCAGTCGAATCTCATTGCATGGATTCTTAAATTCCTAAAATCTTTACACGAAAACCGCCCACGAAGCCTCTCCCCCACCAAAAAAGGACATCAACACAACTTCGCAAGTTTTTGTTTTCATTTTATCGCTTTAAGCTTTAATAAAAATCATAATTCGCTCTTTTAACATCGTCAATTTTGTTTAAATAATTTCATTCGGCCTTATAAAAGAATAATATTTTAATTTAAATAATAAATCTCGTTAAATACATTGAACTTTAATGCACGTGTGTGTCTATATGTATGTATGTGTGTGTTTGCGTGTTTGATTTAAGTGTAGGAGGTGTAAGCATGTGCTAGAACTCAGTTTCAACTGGTTTCTGTATGCGATTCGCTAATAATTTCGCTTGCCTCTCCAGCAGTTCCCTTTGATCCTTTGGTATCCAACGCGAGCATCTTGACTCTGGAATGCCCAATTGATTGCCTCGCACTAGAAGGTCACCACCACCACTTGGACTGGCAGCCCCAGTAGTTGCCTGCTGTTGCGTCTGTTGTCTTTCCAAGTCATCAGATGCGGTCGATTTACGTGATGCGGCACTATTGCGGGCGCCCTTAAGGGGTACCGTGGTTGGATTGTAAACGCCGCTTTCTCGATCCGTGGCATATTCAAAGGAATCATCGTCGTTGTCGTTGACGTCGTTGTAACCACTTGAAGCCATTAAGGAGCTGTTCCTTTGACGACCGTTTATGTTATTTTGATTACCATTACTGTTGCCATTATTATTGTTGTTGTTATTGTTCCTTTTGGTGCTGCTGTTGTCCCTACTTACAATCGCGACGCCATTTGGTGTGACTGAGCTCGTGTTGTTGGACTCTAGGAGGGCTACATTTGGTCCTGGCTGTTGTTGGGTCTCATCGTGTCTAAACGATTTATACATATTTTTTTTGTTCGTTTTTTTTTTGAAGGAATAAGTAAATAAAGAAAAAAAAAGAAACTTGCAAGGATATATTCAAAGAGATAGTAGAAAGTAGGAGTTAAATACAGAGAGAAAGAGAAAGCTAGATAGCAAGTCGATTTAATTTTGTTTCTTGGCGAAGGATGACTGAATTGAAATGCTTCAAAGAATTTACATTTTAATGCATAGACAGACAGCTAGCGAGAAAAAGTGAGCTTTTATGATAATGATATCTCTCTCATTCCCTGTGTGTATGTGTATGTGTGGGTTGAAATTTGATGTCCTTTGACGAAGTTTGCACGCAAATGAGAAATTGAAGGTTGAGCTGAGTTCGGTGAATATCCAAAAAAAAATTTTCCTCAACTGAAGATGGTAGCTGCTGACTTTTTGGTATTTTTTTTTTATTATTCAAAAAAAGCCAAACCGTAAGTAGATGTAGATTGAGAAAGGTAATGAAAATCCATTTATAAAAATGTACAAGGATTGCAAGGATATGTAACATGCGGCGGTTAGTAATGTACGTATGATATTTACAAAGAAAATTCCAATGTTGGGCTTAATGTGAACCGAAAATTAAAAAATAAAAATAAATTATGTACACAAAAATGAAGCAGAAGAATTAAGTGAAGGCAGATACTTACGTTTCACTGGTTGCAGATTTTGATGATTTCGCTGCAAAAGAAAAATAAAATAAAAAAAAAATGAACTGGTTGATTAAATGACGTTATAATAATGCCGCGAGAACCTAGCGTGAGTTGTCAAATCATTTCCCAACAAAGAAACTGTTTGAAGAAAAACACAATAATGCGAGACTCGTCACCATGCAACTCGGGTATTTCGGAAAATCGAAAAACTCCAGCGGCGAGACGGCGTGACGTTATTATTCGTTTTTCATACAGTGTAGTTTGTTATTTTGAAATTTTATTTTGTTGTGTTCGAAATGAATAATTTAAATTGTATTCAGGTTGAGAAGTTAATAGATTTAATAAAAGAAACACATTTTTTATAAATGCAAATCCTTTAGAACTAGTTTCATTCTTCCACTCACCAGGGACAACTTCATTATCTACAATGCGGTCAGCATAATTTAATGGAACAAATTGCAGACTGAGGTGATTCTAACTTGTTACTTAATAAAATTTTGCCAAAAGAACTTTGCCTCGCTTTGACTTCCGTAAGCCCCTATGTCAACCATCGTTTAGGAATACCGAGCATCACAAACAGCTAAAATTTTTATACATATAATGAGCCGGAAGTTCGGGGTCCAAATACTTTAAATTTTTTGAAATGTAGTTTCATAAAAACCCAATTTACACCTCGATTGCTAGCTTGGTCTAATCCACCACTTTTTTCTCTTGACCTTTTTTTTTTGCTTTCCACTTTTTGGATACTAAAACACCCACAACTGTTAGCAAAAATATTTTTCATAAATTGTATCTTTTCATTTTGCTGCGTTCAATTGTGAATTGATTGACGAAGTTTCTCGCATCGTTCTCGCGGCATTGTGAAGCGGGCATAAATTTCGAACAAAGTACGATTTTCAAAAACATGTTTTTGTTATTCAAAAAATCGTTTCACTTGTAATTTTGTGTTCCAAATTTAAGGCCAGGCAAAGAAAACCATCTGACGATGGGTCAATTAGCTTGCTAGCTCTTTGCGCGAATATTTTTAAAAAAATATTCATACACAAGAACGAGGCTCATTTTATTTCTATCAATCAAATTCACCACATCACTTAAAGAATATTTTACAAAAAGAAACAGCACAGTAATGGTCTTCCTCAACATCGGCAAAGAAATCGACACTTCCTGACAAGTTGGATTCTTACACAAAAGTCATTAACTAAGCTTGCTCATCGGTATGTTAACATCAAACAATCGTTTCGTGCAGAATGAAAACTTCGAAGTTACTACAAATATGTAGTTGGAATCGAGAGAGTAAATATCTCGCTCACCGCCCAATCCTATTCTATTTATGTTCTCACTTCCCTTAGCTTAACAACTGCAAATCTATTGGGTTGGCAACTAAGTAATGCCGGATTTCACTCATAGATGGCTTTAGTTGAAGTTTTAGGTTTGCTGACGTATAAGGAATGTCAAACACATTTTGTTATTTGATAGGTGGTACTCCTGTCAACTGTCAATCAGTAAAAGAAATTTTTTGATCGGTTGTGTAGTTTTTATTTGGCGTCTGTTGAAAAATGGAAAATCAAAACGAACATTTACGTCATATTTGATATTTTTTATTTCCGGAAAGGAAAAAACGCATCGCAAGCTCACAAAAAGTTATGTGCTGTTTATGGTGACGAAGCTTTAAAAGAAAGGCAGTCTCAAAATTGGTTTGCCAAATTTCATTCTGGTGATTTTTCACTCGAAGATGAAAAACGCTCTGGTCATCCAGCAATAATCGAATCGGATCGTCACAGTACAACACGTGAGATTGCAGAGAAGCTTCATGTATCACATACATGCATTGAAAATCGCTTAAAACAACTTCGCTATGTGTGACAACTCGATATATGGATTCCTCATGAACTGAAAGAAAATCATTTAACACAACGCATTAACATCTGCGATTTGTTAAAGAAACGTAATGAAAATGACACAACTAACAAAATTGAACAATGCAGTTGAAGGAAAGAGGCCCGAATTAACAAATCGAAATGGTGTTGTATTCCATCATGACAATGCAAGGCCACACACATCTTTGGTCACTCGGCAAAAATTATTGCAGCTTGGTTGGGATGTTTTGCCGCATCCACCATGTAGTCCTGACCTTGCACCATCTGATTAGTTTTTATTTCGATCTTTGGAAAACTCCTTGAATGGTAAAAATTTCAATTATAATGATGATGGTAAATCAAACCTGGTTCAGTTTTGTGCTGATAAAAACCAGAACTTTTATGAACGTGGAATTATGATGCTGCCTGAAAGATGGCAAAAGGTCATTGGTCCAAATGGGCAATACATTACAGAATAAAGTAATTTCGTTCCACGAAAAAATGTCTTTTATAACGTTGTATTTGTATCTATTTTGTTTCAAAATCGAAATCACACTTTTGCTCATGTAATTAAGCCACTAAAATTAGTGAAACATTGAGTGTTCTTAAAATTTCAAGACAAAATCCTTATTTTAACAAAAATTTATTTATTTGCAATAAAAAAATTATTTCTTTGTATTTTTTGATACTGTATTTGGGACTTAGTTTTACCCTGTGTGGATTTAGAACTTAAAATTTGCCCTTTTTTCTTTATTTCTCTGGCACATATCTTTCCCATTGTTTCGACCAGTGCTTGGCATTGAGCGGGGTTTTTTTTTAACTCGACTCATGTAAGATTTTATCCCCAAGAGAAACTTTATACATTGTTTTTCTAGCCGAAATTGCATTTACGATGCCCTCAAAAGTAGATTCTAACCAAAATCTGATTTCCTGAATACAATGCTCGCGGCTGTTACTTTCTTTACTTACATAACGGGCTCCTGAGAAGAGTCTCTGCCTGTTGTCTATTCCGGGCACGCTGCTTCCAGATTTCTAAACACAGCGCTCTGGCATTTGCGATCGTTTGAACCTTAAAACGGAGGTTCGGTATCCCTGTCGTCTCGGACCTGCATTATTGCCCATTCAATCGAAGTGGCCGAGCCAGTGTAATCGTCATATTTTGGCCTTTTGGACTACATCCCCATCTAGATACAGCTCATAGAGTTCGTGGTTATATCGTCTTCCGAGTTAGAAGTTTTGAACCCTTTTGTTTCGCCAAACCGAAGTAGCAGCGGTTTCTCAATTGTTCTCCAATTGCCTTAAAAGCTTCTATGACAACGCGCTGGGACTGGCCGATGCATATCCCAGCAGCTGGATAGATTTGTTGAAGATAGTGCTTTCCGTGTTACAATTGGCTGGCGCATTAACTGTTCCAGCACGAGATTGAAAAACCCGCATGATAGCGCATCTCTTTGCCGAGATCCGGCACATTTTTGGAATAGTTCGTAGGAACTGTGTCCGATTTGCACATTAGACTATGTGCTTGCGGCACAGCTGGATCAATTTTTCCGAGATCCCGAATTCCGCCATCGCAAGACGATAAATGCTATTGATGGTCATTTTCAAGATTTGCCTTTGCGTGGTACGTGCCGATTAGTGCATTGCAGGAAGGCTTCAGATGTTCACACAGTGTATTAGATTTTATGTGCGACGTAAAGCAGGGATATGACTCGATAGTTCCTACAAGACATAGGATCGCCTACCTTGAAGATGGGGCATATGAAGTTGATTGGCCAGTCATCGAGCATAGCTTCATCCACCCATACTTGGGTGATAATTTGGTGGGTGTTGGGGGCTTTAAACCTGTTGAAATGTCCAGGATGGCGGCAAATTATCGGTGTAATCGCTATTCAATTGTCTCTCCAGAATATCCTTATATATCCTTATATATAAACCGTAATTTTTCCGCCAATCCGAAAAGGAGCGTTCAACTTCGACTCGTCGCTCCAGACGATTTTATTCCAAAAAATGTTGACTCTTACTCAAATGTTCTTGGGCAAACTCTAGTCTTCGTGTAACATTTTTTTCGACGCGTTTCGTTTACGTTTCGCGATTCGTCCGATCGAATTATTTTCTTCGTATGGATTGTGCCGATATTTAAATATTATAGTTCGTCTTTATTTAAGCTCCCAATTGCAGCGATGTCAAAAAAGCATCGGCTTTGCTAAGCCTGGTCAATTGCTTAACTCAGCCAGAGTGGTTTTACAAGGCGTAAATCATTGTAAGAAATTAGTTCAAATATATTTTAAGAAAAAATTGGCAACGAAAATAGTCACCTTACCTGGACTCAATTAAGTGGCTTAATAATGCGAGCAAAAGTTTATGTTCATACATTTTGCTCTCAAATCCAAATCCAAATCAATGAGGCTAAGATTCAAACTATATTTTTCAATGATGTATTTAAGGTCAAATGGCACGGAAGTCAAACGCGATTGGAGTAAATCACCACAAAAGGCATGCAGAAAATAATTCTATATACCTTCATACATCGGTCAAAAATCAAAAGTGTCAAAGGAGAACAAGATTCTGATATTTAGGACGATTTTCAGTGTATTATATTCCACGCATCACCTGTTTGGAGCAATTGTGAAAAATCACACACTTGCAGATCCAATAAAGGTTCCAGGTTCTAGAAATTTGGTTTGATCTTCCTTGCTTCTTTTCCAACAACGAGTCATTACAGTTATTGAAAAAGTTCCCGCAAGGAAACGCTAGTTGTAAAAACAAATCATGAGTTTGGTTTTCAGGCTGATAACCGAACGTATTCCGCTCAACGGAAATATTCTAACGATTGCCGAAAGTTGAATTAGGAAACGGAGCACAACGAAATCCGTCTTTTTTGTAGCTTATCTGTCATTTCATCTTCCAAGACGACCATGGACAGCGTTACCAAGGAATGACAGCCATTTGATGGCCATATTCGCGGATTTGTATAAGCTTTGGCTTATCGAATTTTTGCATACTAATATTGCTAGGCCGCCACGCAACTGCAATTTGACGCCGTTTTTATTGTGTTATAGACGATCGATGGGACTTAAGAAAAACATTAGTCAAGCCATTTCTGAAATAGGAGCTGAAAGTATTAACAATGTATTCAAAAATTTAATTAACAGGCAAACTTACTGCTTAGGCAGCCCAAGCAGTCATTTGAATAAAAAAATATATCACATAAATTTTGGAAAGTAAGCTCGGATCTAGAAGAAAATGTAGGAACACATAAACATATGAACAAAAATCCAAGGGGTTTCTTTGGCGTGGAGATTTGATAGATTGTGGAATTCTAACCTTATAATATACTGATCATTAGGATGTTGTTAAGGAATTTAAAGGGTTCTCACAGTATGGAAGAAAAACTTTTTAAGGCAATTTTAATTAGGAAGATTCCTTTATATTTTGCGAAGTTGATGGCATTTTTTTTCTTAAAGCCAAAAATGCCTAGGTTTATCAGGTATAGTATAATACGAATATCTTCAAGTTTTTTGTTGAAGAGTTTGGCGAGAAGCTCGTCGACTCATTTTTAAAATCTTCTTGAACTTAAGTTAAGATTTCATCCGATTATTGTTCGGGTTCGTTGCATTGTCCATCAATTTTGACTTAATCAATCTGCATCTGTTAAAATGGTCTATACAACTCCAGACTTTTGTTTCTGTTTTGGTATCTCGCCATGAACTCAAACTCCATCTTAAAAGTCAGTGTTAGTCAATTTTTCTTTACCTATAGGACTCTCGTCCTTTTGCGGGTTTGTGCACATCGAAAAATAAGTACGGGTATTATTGTTTTGCAAAAGTGTGGTTGCTTTGTAAGATTGATTTGCATATGACTCTCTTTGAAGATATTTTTGATCTATTGGGCCTATATCGAGATTGGACAGAGACGGGAATTCTCTGCTTCATCCTCCAAAAGGAATGTCGACAAAAATTATGCATGATGGGAGATGGGACTAAACCATTCAGGATGTGATGCGTCTGACTGTCAACGAAGATGGTAATGATATTGGCGATAATATTCCCGTAGGTTGCCGGATGGCTGTAATTTCGAACCACCCCTCCTTTTCGGCAGGAGCCATTGACAAATATATGTTCGCAGACGACGCCAACTCCAATTCCGGATATGTCCTTTCGATCTGTCTGTTTAGAAGAAGAGCTCCGTAGACTCACTCCACTCCTTTTTTCTGAGTTTTGATGCGAAAAGTCTTCAGCCTTCTTGAGTCATCCCAATGCAGCATGAAAGACGCGTGAACTATGGGATTGTCTTTACCAATACCTTCAGCTTGATTCGTCCCATAGAGTGGGTGCCAATCTCTTCCATCTGGTTAAAACTAATCAAGGAAATTAGGTAAGCACTCGCAGAATAACATTTCTTCCAGCATTTAATCAACAAAACAAATCAATTGAAGCAATATGTGCCTGTCCGATACAAACAGCGTCTTTTCCTTTCAACGCCAATAAAAGTTCAGGAAGAGGTAAAGAAAAAGATCCGAAAAGGCAGTTTCAGTTCAATACCATAAAAGTTGGTCAGTACTATAGCCGGTCTTTTTTTGATTGAATAGTAACCGTAGAAACTTCAAGTCCATAAGAAAAACTTTCACTGCTGGAAAAATGCTCAAAACAAAGTTTCATTTCAGTACTTCTTCAGCTTGCAGCAACTTGCTTGTGTGGTTTTCAGGTAAATGTCGCTTAAATGCGTCTACATCGAATTTAGTTAAATGTTAATTTATTTTTTATATAAAACATATTTATTTCACATTATCATTAAATTTACAGTTTCTTTTACCTACCTATCTTTATAATATTAGTTTTTAATTATTATAAAATGTTTTTGTTTTTTTGTAAATTTGAATTTTTTAAAACATTTGATTTTATTTATTTTGTTTTTTTTTTGTTGTTGAGATTTTTTCTTTTGTAAATTGTAAAATAAAGGCAGATTTGTTTTTAATTTTTAAAAACATAACTTAAAGCAATATTTTTCACAATCTGCACAATAGTTTCATTTTTCTTTTATTAATATTTTTTTGTACAAACTTTAAACACTTAGATAGTAATTATAATTTTATTTTTTTATTTTTTTTAATAATTGGAAATGTAAGTTTTTTGTAAAAATTGTTTGTTTGTAAAGATTAATTTTCTTTTGAGTTTGATTTTATAAATTTAGTATATATATTCAAGAACTGTGGGAACAATTTATTCTTTTAAAAATTTTATTATGATAAAATTATTTAAATAAATTACTCATTATAATTATATATGTATACATATATATATATATATATTTGTTTTTATAATATTTATTCGATAATATTCGAGATTGAAAAATTTTGTTTTTAATTGAATTTGCAAATGCGATGAATTCAATATTTATTTGTATTTTTTATTGATATAAAATAAAAAAAATTAGAAAATATTTATATTTAAGAGATTCGTAAATAAATTTTACAAAAGGACGGTTCACTGTTGCAGGAATGCTGCGGCTTTTGAACTTATTCTAGTTTATATTTTGATTGTTTTCTTTTTTTCGTTTTTAAGAAACCTTTTTTGTGGAGTCGTTCTTGTTAAAAATTAAAAAAAACGTGGAGTTTAAAGGTAGCAGTGTAGGAGTAGTACGCTATATAATTGGCTAGCATAAGCTCACTTGATTTTGTGACAAATTTTGCCAGAAAAATATCTCATCTTAAAAAAATTAACTCAAATGTGAACGTGAATTTGTTACCCAATTTGTAGCCTTAATCTACTTTGGAAGAATACTGACAGAATGTTTGTAGGGTTTATCCTTTGTGAGCGCATATTCATATCCAGGGGTGCACTGAAACTTTCCACCACAATCGTCTTGAGATAGAAATAATGTTATCAACCCAAGACTCTCATTACTATAATCTTATGTGTATTGCTCACATGCATTCATTTCATCACTGCTCCTTTTTCTAACTCCACAATGCAGACCAAACAACAAAAACTAAGCTTAGTAGATACTTCATGAGGAGATACTTGATTCAAAGACAGAAAAAAAATCCAGAAAGAATGTGACAGATTACAAAAAAATAAAAGAAGAAAACGAATATTAAAGTACAATTGTGCGTGTATCCTAGAACTACGGAGCATAAAAACAAACAAAAAAAATTTACAGCATTCACAACACATGATCCTTTAGGAAAGATATTTGCATTATTTTGTCCTCTTTCTTCTTTTTTTTTCAAAGATTAATATTTTAGATTAATATCCAAGAAACAAGAGATACATTTTGTATTTTCAACTTTAAGAAAAATAAAACTACTTAAACTGTTAATATTCTGAATGGAAGGAAACAATACGGAGATGTAGAAAAAAAGAAAATAATAATAAGAACAAAATGGATTGGATGTCCTGCGGCGGAATTGGCACAATGACATACACACAAAAGGAGCGGCCCATCCCTTAGACGGGTGTATTCGATTTCAAATCGCTACCGCCATTATGATGTCCATTAATGTTCTTCGTATTTTTTAAATCGGCCTTCTTTTGTGCCTCCAGCTTATCGGTTACGGGTGGGGTTACCTCCTCAGATTGTGGGGTGGTATCGATGTGTTGTTCGCCATCAAATTCCCTGCCATCGAAGTCGTCATTATGATGTGGATTGATTTGGGCTTCGGAATCTGGTCCAATGTCGGTGTTCAATGTTGCTCCTGTAACAACAACAACAAGAGAACTAACTTTAGCACCAATTTATAAAGAACAAAATGAGTTGTTTTTCTCAAATTTTATGTAAAAAAAAAAACATTATTTTGTTCTTGACATGGAAATATTTCAATTTTCGGTCTTAACATAAATTATTTTTTATTTTTGGGTTTATTTTTTTTTTAAATTTTTTTAACAATGCAGTGATGTATTTTTGAACTGAATTGTTAGCTCTTGTCGTTGTTGTTGGTCGGGAGATTCATTGAACAGACTTTTCATAAATAAAATCTTTACATTTTTTTTCTCTATTTTTGCTTATATAAAATCAGATTTGATTTTGAATTTGGTGTTTTTGAAAAGTGTGCGGTTTTGATGTTGTTTTTTTTGTGAGTAAATCTTTTTTTTTTTTTTTTTTTTGCAACAAACACAAGAGTACAAACAGAAAAATAAATCATGCATTGTGGGTTTTGAAAAATAGGAAAAAAATATATATCGTGTGTAATAGTGTGCAAAAAGATCTAGAGTCTCTGCAGAGATATGAATCTGTAGTTTTGAGTGATCCTCTATTTCAAGTTAACCTGATGGAGTTGAAAACAATGCCTTTTTTATTAGCCAAAGGCTGATGACTGCGATTTTATTCTAACTGCATCCATTATTTATCTGAGTTCTTAAAATACTTAAAAAAATACTTTGGAATAAATACTAGAAAAGTACTCGTACTTAGTTTTTCTCAAATACATTTGAATATTCGAGAGTATTACCTAATTCACCGTCATCTGATAAAAATTTTAATCGAGACGAAGATGAAGACCACGAAGCAACTACAAGAGCTCAAAAAGCAACACAGAACAACTTGGACAAAAAAAGGTTAAATCCACTTTCCGGGAAGGAGCAAAATCATTGCTTACGGTCTAAATTGGACACCAAGATGGAACAGAATAGATGATGTCAACGTTGTAAAAAAATGTGTCAAAGCATGGTAAACGTGACCCCTTAACAAAAGAAATGAAACGCACGTCTTCAAGTGGAATACAGACAATGCAAAGTTCTCGCAAAGAAAAAGTCCACTCAAACCTAGAAGGAAATACCTGCGACTGAACACTTTGACCATGGACTCATCTTCGGCTCAGAGAAAGAGACCTGCTCAGGAGATTCATTTGCTTAAGTTCATAAGCTGTACTCTCACAGAACTGCCTTCAACTTCAAAAAAATACTCGACCGATATTCTTAAAGATTTTCATAAACATAAAAGGAAGAGATCCACTGGATATGATTAAAATGTTCAGCGGCAGACACCGACGAATTCCGATCAAAGCGTTGTACAGCAGGGGAGTATTCTAGGTCCTCTTCTTTTTATTGTTGCCCTTCATGATCTTCTCCGGACTCCAGACAGCGCATTATTCTGACTTTTGGATGCATTATATCCGTATTCGATGTACGGGTTAATATTTTGGTGAAGAATGGCTATAGCATCAGTCCTTAGACTGAGATCCCCGGCCTCCTTTCTCTAATCCACTACGGTCTATTCCAGATATTAAGTTGAAGAGTAACTTTTGTTGACATTCAAAATCGGGTAAACGTGGGAAATGGAAAAATGGCGGGAAAGCTCCGCTGTCTGTCCGCTGGAACGTTACAGACGGACTATTTGGCGTGCTGTAGATTGAGGCTGTTATAATCTCCCTAAGTTCGGATCATAGCAATAACTCGTTAGTCTTCGTGAAATCCGTTCGCCAAAAAAGTTTAGTAGCCACGTAACGAAAAAGGATTAACTCTGTGGTTTTTTAAGAATATATTTTTCAATGTTAATTTCGCATTAAGATGTTCTTATGAATGGTTGTTCATTGTCCACAGCCTCGAGTTATACTATAACCGGGAACTTAGATGATAGTGACTAGTTGCCCGTATCCATTGCAATTCAAGACTGCAATTGTTTTTAAGTTATTTCCTCAGATTTCATTGTTGGTTATAGCTTCAAGATACATTGATAGTTTCATCTGCTTTTTCAATAGTGTGAATACGCATTTCGCAATGGCGCGGAAGGCTACAGCATCATTTCCAATCTTTATATATGATCCGTCAGATTACACATAAAAGTAGAGCTTAGCTTTCAATATTCCGATTGTATCTTGAAGCTTTCTGGCTGTTTCTTACGTATTGTTTCATTTCACGTCAATGTCGATTTCTCATTTGGTTTCAAAACTGAGGTCGTCTTGTCATCTCGTTAGATTTTGACTAATGACTTAAATATCGCACTAAGGTGTTTGAGATACAATAAAAAATAAACCTAATATTTTTTTGCCTCATAATCAATTCCAGGTCTCAGGTCTTTTCGCAATCACTGACGCATGTTTAACGCTTCTTCTCAGAGGATTCCCCATTTAAATACTTTAATAATATAACCATTTTTTCGCCATGCCTTACAAATTCCTTCAGTCGAAAAGTCTTTGCAAACAAAAATTCAAATTGAAGTGCAGCACTCGTGAATTGGCGGACTCTTCAACAAAATCGTATTCACACTTCTTGCTGCATCCTTACAGCAGTAATAGTGGCTTCCTTGCTGAGCTGCACTCTAACCACCTTACAAATGACCCTTCTGCTACTTCATCCCAAAACAGCGATGCTTATTTTCCAATGAACTCATTTAGCATAGAGTTTTAATCCTGCTTTGTCAGGATCGCACATTTTTTTTTCGTTCTTCTTCTTGCATCTAATTCGTCGATTGAGAGAATCCTGCCGGAATGCAAAAGTTCCCCCAAAGGATTAAGTATGTTTAATTAATTTATAATAAATGCGATTAGAGTTGCATTCTGTGAAATTACAGCGCGTACTATGTTAAACTTTTCTCGAAAGGATAATTAAAGGATTCCATGATGTAAGGAAGGAGCAGTCTGCCACAGTAAAAGACACGAATTCAATTTTAAACTTCGGAATGTTAAGAATTTAAGTTGATGTTGAATTGCGAAAATATTTATTTATCTTCCTGACACACTGGCGACGACGCACGCGGGTGTTTGTCCTTAAAAGGTGTTTGAAAAAATTGTATTCCTTTATTTTAAAGAAATGTTTGCTTAACAGTTTATTCGACTTTTTGGAAGTGACAGAATTTCTTCACTACAGGTATAAGATCATTCTGTGCAGGAATTGGTAGAACGTGATGCTGTTGTTGAAAGTGCCCGAAAATGGACTTTCTCTTTTTCACCTAGACAGCTGCTATAGAAAATCGTAGATTCGATTAATTTCTGACGAGTTCATCTGGCCTTTTATTGTACTCGATGTTTCTTATGCCAGGGAGTATGATGATTACAGCCTTTGGGTGTGCGCCGAGATCCTTTAAAGCTGTTTTTTCCCATGAGGGACTCCTCTCTTTAAATTTCATAAAAACAATTAATTTTCCCTGAAATCAGTATTAAGCTAATTTGCCCTTATTTTTATGAAGTTTTTTTATACAAAGTACGACCTCAATAAAAGAAACCCTCGATATGCGCAACTCCTCGATACAAGCAACACCGTAAACCTTACCTGGCAAATAGAATGACTCAAAAAAACTTTTGTTTCATAAATTCTCATTTCGTTCGCAATAGTAGCTCCAGAGAAAATACCTCTGGTTGGATAATTTTGTTAGTTATGGCTATTTCGAAAAACGTTCCTAAGCTTTCTATAAAACAAAAAAGTGAACTTTTGGATAAATTAAATAAGTGCGCGTCTGCTAAATTGCTTTTCGAAAAATTTAAAGCGAACAAGAATAATCAAGAGAATTAATAAAACAAAAGACCTCGATTCGTCATCAGATCTAGTTTTGCATGCGGCCGTGTCCGGCCTATTTTTCAAAGTCATGGCAGAAAAAACGCTTGTGATGTTTAAAGAAGCAACCTCTCCAGGTCAGAAGGAAAATAAAGAGAGAATAACATTTCTTGCTGGCAGTAATGCATCTGGTTAGCAGAAAGTAAAATTATTCGTCATCGGACAAATCTAGAGCGTTTCAAAAGTAAGAAATTAAACCTGTCGTTTATAAGGGTAGTAGAGACCTCGTATACATTAAATTATAACGTATAGCTTTGTTGTTGTTATTCAACCTAAAGTATTAAATTTGTACTAGATTTAAAGTATAAGCTGAATAGAATTTATAGAACAATGTTAGAATAAAAAAGACACGCTGCCCATCGACGTCGACGAGTACCCCACAATTGGTTGGTGACTCCGACTTGATACCGCGTCTTAATTTTTTAATATTCACGATTCGCAAAGTGCAAAATGGTTGGAGAGAAAACTTCACAAAACCAATGTCCAGAGCATATACCCTATAATAAATCTGATATTCATTGAGCCCCCACCGAACCGAAAATTGTGAGGTTATGCGCGTCACTGTGAAAATATCTCAAATTGGATAGAAACGCCCGAAATCTGCTTCGCCCAGATCGAAGCGCAATTCGCAACATCAGGTTTTTCAAAATTTGTTACGGATGTACAAAGTTTTGGCACAAGTCAGAGAAGCAGTCTTACAACCGCCGAATACCGATAGGTACCAGAACCTTAAAAACGCTTCAAATAATTCTTTTTCAGAAAATTTTTATCTGAAGTCGACTTAGGTGACAAAAAGCCTTTATATTTGTTCAACGAACTGAAGGGTTTCGCTGATAAATCGATCGGAGAAGATTTTTCAAAGATAATTTGGCTACAACAGCTACGATCAGAGATACAAGCGATATTAGCAGCGTTCGAAGACGATGACGCAGTTACAATTATGGAAACAACGTCCTATGGAAAAACAATATCCAGAATGGATCGGGGAACAAATCATCTGATAAAACCCACAAATTGGAAAATAAAATCGAAGAACGACACCGCTTTTAAGCGCCAAAAGCTTATTTTTTGGTATCAAAATGCAACGAACCACAATAGTTTTTCCTGGTACCACCACAAATTCAAAGAAGCAGCTACTAGTTGCAAACAAACCTGGACTTTCACAAATTCAGCTGATCCAAAAACAAGCTGTCAAGCATGTACCTTAACCGCTTTTATGTTTCGGATACGGCAACGAACAAAAAATATTTAATTAATACTGGTGCGGATGTGTCTGTGCTTCCTTCAACTTTTCGACAAATAAGTAAACAAGATTGTAATCTCACACTTAACGCTGCGTACGGCTCAAAACTTAAAACATACGGCAGCCAACGTCGCCAGGTAAATTTGGGTTTACGCAGAAAATGCCTTTGGACATTATTGGTAGCAGATTTTGCGCCGCCTATTATCGGTGCAAATTTTCTTCAACATTATGGGCTCCTGGTGGATTTAGAGAAACCAACAGCTGCTGGCATTCCCACTTCAGGTAAATGTGAAATTAAAGGATACGATAAACAGAATCCGTTCGCAGGTCTCATTGAAACGTTCAAGGACTTAACATCACTAAACAACAGACGAAATTCAGTTTCGTCGCAGACAAAGCGTTGCATTATTACCTCCGGATCACCTGAATTTGCACGACCTCGGCGACTATCGTCAGAAAAGCTAGTCGCTACAAAAGCCAAATTTGCGTATCTTATGGAGCAAGGAATATGCCAACAGTCGAAAAGCAACTGGGTCAGCCCTCTGCAAATAGTAAGAAAAACGAGTGGAGAATGGAGGCCATGCGGCGACTACCGTTCTCTAAATGCTGCCACGCAGCCGGAGAGATGTCCCATACCATTAATAGGTGACCGTTGATTAAGCATGGAAGACATTGTCATTTTTTTAAGGGTGATTCAATTTAAGGTTTTTGCCAGAGTTAACATTGAGAAAAATTCATTCGATCGACTCTGAGAGAACCAGCTGTCGAAAAGAGTTCAACAAAAGATGTTGAAAAAAATATAAAATGTCACAATTGTTTATAAAATATTAAAAACGTAATACAATTGTATGTAAAGGTTTTTGAAATGAACAAAATTATCGTTTTGTTTTGTTTCACATACTAAGAAAAGTTTTTGCTTAATAAAGTGTGGCTTTTAAACTAACATTCCACTTTTGACTTGATTATAGCAACAACTCAATGAAAGCAACTACCCGAATTTTATAAGTTGCTTTTATTGAGGTCGTATTGTAGTATGAACCGAAATACGTCCAATTTCTAGAGCTTTTGACAATCACGTACGCGTGCAATTTCCTCCATGACCACTTAGTGACTACAAGTTACCCTAACCTAACCCTTGAATATTGCACCATTTGACAGTTAATAAGGAAGGCTTCACCTCCTTAGCCTTAGACCTTAGCTCATCGGTGATTTCCTTCGATACAAATCTTTGCTAGTAGTGGATTCCAGAAGATACAGTAGTAACCCGTTCAAGGCATTGCTTATGATGCATCTGGATTCAGGAAAGATTATTTGAATTTCCTTACAAGTCCCAAAATAGTCAGACTTTCCAACTGTCATCGTGTCAGAGTGAATTTGTATGTCTTCAAAAATATTGGGCAATTATGGCGGAGTTGTAAAAGGATGCAATCACTGCATTCAGATGATTGCATTCATTGATTGCTTGGACTTCAAATATGCAATCATTTTAGAATGTAGAAATTCGGTAGGCTCATTCACATTCATTTCAATTTTACCAGGAAAAAAAACGATAAAAAATTAAATGGGAGTCCTACGACAGTAAACTGGACCGATGTGGTTCTACTAAAGTAATAAAAAAAAATAGCGCAGCTCAAAACGTTACATCGAACTGCGAGGATCTGGGATGAACGAGTCTTGCACGAGCTGTAACCAAAGAAAGGACGATTTTCGCCCAAACAGAAAAGATGACTTGTAAGTATCAATATCAATTTAGTCCAAATGAATGCAAAATAATGTTAAAAGGGTACAAAAATTCATTAATTTTTAAATGAATGCATCCAATCGACTGATGGAAAAATGATCGCACTCAATTTGCATTCTCCAGAATCATTGCATTCCATTACAACTCTGAACGTACGCCATCACGAAAGCCAAACCGCATTTGACAGTAAATCCAGCAATCCAGAAAGATCTTTCACACGCAGGTTTTCAATAATTTCGAACACATTCAAAACCGAGAACACAGCGGAAATTATTCTGTTTACCCGCACATTACCGTCAAAGCGAGATCTACTTCCATCAAACTAAGTATCTCTGCTAATGAATTCTGTTTAACAACAATTCTTTGGATTCCAATCCAAGCTCATTGTTTATCATAAAAATGTGTTCAGCAATTTGTTCCGATTTAAAAATCGTCCTGCAGAGTAAAATTTCATTAATTCCCGCCCGTTTTTTTTTGTCAAAGGATAAATTGCATTCGCCCTTCCAACATTGTTTTTCCACACAAAACCCCATTCATAAGGGAAAAGTGCTTATATAAATAAAACAGACAAAAAACAGAAAACAAGTTGAATTGTGACTCACCTCCGAAGCACCATCGGCCAGTGGCGCGGGCGAAAACAATCAGCAGGACAATAATCACAAGGATTGCCGACGCCACGGCAATACCAACAATCGATCCGATGTCGAGTCCTGAACTTGGTGGGGTGTTCGACGAACTTATCCTTACAATATATTCGCGCATACCCATTCCATTCGATGCCTTCAGATAGTAGGTCTTGGTTGTGTCCTGCAATGTGAGGCCAGCAATGGCCAGTGTCACATTGTAGTAACCGTCGCCATTGTTGGTTGGTTCGTAGGCTGAGTAACGGTCACTGTGACTGCCCTGAGGAATCGACACACCTTCGACGGTCCATTCGGTGATTGGCATCGGATTGGCGCGAATTGTTACTGTAACCATGGCAGTCTGTTCCAGGTAAAGACCATAAACGGTGATATCCGGCTGGGGTACTGGTGGATCTGTAAAGGAAAAAAATGGTCACCATTAAAGAAGGAAATTATGCCATGGGAATATGAACTTACATCGCACACTGAGTAGGAACTTGCCCTCTTGAGGTTGATCTCTATCTGTTTGATGGTGGGATCGGCAGATGAGCATTTTTCCATTGTCCTCTGGTGTCAGGTACCTTTGAATTCTTTGTTCCGTTGTCGCAAGTGTTACGTTTTTATCGTTTATAGTCTGGGTCACTTCGGGTGCGCTAAGACCTTGTACAATTGGCGTATCTCCAATGTACCAGGAGATGTTAGCTGCTGGCCTGCCATCGCTAACTATGCAGCGAGCATTGAAGAGGGTGTCGGCTGGAAAACTATCGTCACGCTCAGGCTTCGAAATGAGATCGATAACGGGTTGGTGTGGTCGTACTGCAAAATAAAATTACGATATTCAGTTAAACTATGTACAACAGATGGCGCTAGAATGGCAATTATATTGAAAAACAAAAACAAATCTACACCAAGAGCCTTGAATATGGCCGGTGGACCTAGGACCATGATAAGAAGGTAGAAGAATTGAATTTATACAACTTTTTTGAATCAATTCAAGACCATGGCGCAAGATTCCTAATTCTAACTGATTTTATTAAGGAAGCTTAAAAAACATCGTTTCAATATGTTAATTACAAGCATCAAATGTTGGCAAAAATAAACTCGGGTTAAAAAGAGGCGATGAAGCATTGTAGTCACGAAAATCAGCAGACTAGGGTGGGATAACATTTGCAGTGCTGCAACATTTACTGACGTCTTTAAATGAAATTTACCATGAATGTTCCATAATAGAAGGGAAGCAAGCTTAACTGGGGATAACAACGCTAGACATATATCTCCAGACATCACTACAACGATTACTGCACAACATTCATGCTGGAAGGGTAGAGTTGCTTGTTTCGAAGAACACGAGATCGCAGAAGTGACTGAAATTTCATCGGAAAAATAAAAGTCCGCAATAGCAGCCTTAAAGAATGTGGAGACCGGAACCATAAACAAAGCTCAAACAACTAAAAGCTCGCTACTAATTTGATTAACAAAATGTTAAAAATTGAAAAAAGTTCGCCAGGAAAGATCAACTCTTTAAAATGTTGAAGATAGGTTGAAACAGGGAAGGGTCCTTTTAACGAACTTCTGTCTTTAAGTCCTGCGGACTACCAGATACTTGCAATTTTTTCCATGCAATTGAAAGGCATGAGTTGTCAAGAAAAGTTATCTTCCCTTCCCGAAGATTTTCATTTTGGAAGGCAATCAATCACGAATTTTTGAAATGGCTTAACATGAGGCCAAACTTATTTCGATTCGTGGAAAAAGCTAAGTCCAACTTTGAGGCTACCAACATCTACTTTGTCTCAACCCAGGCACTAAGCCCAAGTTATTTAAAGAGGTAGTAGAGCTTCATAAACCATTGAGTAAAAGTGAGCGGTTTGATGACATAAGCAGGCCAAATCGCGCTGAAATGAAGGAACCAAAGGCTCCCAAGACTCGGAAAAGCCAAAATAACATCAAAATAAGTAAGATGGCTTAAAGCCACAAGAATCTGTGCAGACTTCGAAGCAGATATTCAGTCAAAACGACAAAAAAGCGTGAAGCTAGCGAAGGCCTTCGACGAGAAGCGGTACGAAAATCTATTTTAGGACAAAAGTAAGGCGGCTAGAGTCGTAAGATGAGCACAAGGATTCGATATTTACAGACATTTATAAAGTCATATGGAAGGACGAGTCGAAATTTAAATTTCGGCGTCTACTGAAGAAAATATTGGTGGTGTGGTCCAAACAGTCAAGCATGGTCGTGGTTTTGTAAGTCTTTGGATGGTTGTCTCATGAATAAGGAGAAGTATAGAAGCATATAAGAAGAACATACCTTACCATCGGGATTGTGATTGATATTAAATGGCCCGCCAAACACCCGACTTTAACTTAAAAGAACTTTTTTGAGAAGTATTTAACAAAGAAATTCAAAAGCTATGAAGGATAAACTTTAAATTGAATTGATGGCCAAAGTTGTGCAAGTAGGAGATGGATTTTTTGACTCTTTAATCACGCGTCGTTTATATGAAACGATCACTTTGATTCTTAGCCCGAAGTGTGTATACTGGGTATTTAAAGGAATAGTCGAAATTTAAGACTCAAATTTCTCTTCGTCATGAATAAAGCGCGTGCTTCGGTTTCTTCCTAATAAATCTAGATAGTAGTGGGGACTAAAGATCCGACAGACACCCGGATCTAGCAGTTGACATATTATTCAATATTGTTTTTGTCGAATTGTTTTATCAGTCTTTTATTTTACCATTTTTTTCTTTAAGCCGAAGCCAAAGAGACAACATTCATTTCGGAAGCTCATTGTATAAAATACGAAAGCCTAAGTCGGTTTTTTTTTTTAAATATTCGTTCATTGTAGAGTTAGGAATTTTCACTTTTACCGCTTTTTGGACTATTGTTTAATATTTGTTAAGAACCGTTTTAAACTTTTGACGTTAACAACTGCTGTGCCATGTATGTAAGTAGACACTTCAAAAAGTAACCCAGCCTCTTAAAGATTTTCTGACAGCTTAAAGAACTTTGAAAACACGAATGTTCCTTAAAAAGCCCGGTGTTTGTTACATCCCGGCCTCTCGAAAATTTGGTATACACACGCCGGGTTGACATCTAGAACAAGAGATCATCGCGAACCACATTTTCGAAAGTAGACTTTTAAATTATTCAACGAATCCTTCTAAAGATACGTATCCGAGAATTATTGTCCTACTTTATCATTACATTATGGTTGACGTATTTAAGATTAGATCGAATATAAGATCCGGTTTGCGTGTAGGGCGAATGGATGAAAAGAAACAACCGCGAATTCTATGACCTGTACAGAGTTAAGGACAAAGACAAGAAGAAGTAGAGGGTATTCGAATTGCGCAGCCTCCAGTTTTAACCCGACAAGGAATATTGAATATTAGTCTGATCTACCTGCAGAGATCCTTTACGTGAATATGCTACATCTCCGAAAATGGTTATGAAATTATTTTTAAAAGAAATAATAAAAACAAAAATATAATAAAATGATTAATACTGTTTCCTGACGATAGAATATGGCTTCAATACACGTCCAAATTCAAAATTTAGTCTTTACCATTCGAAATATATAATGAAGATGTCATTACAAGGACTTAAGAGCATTCAGTAATTCACACTTCAAAACTAAATGCAAAAACTCGACTCTTTTATATTTTTCAATTTGCTAAATTCTCCTCAATTCAAAAAAACATTAAGTTTGAATACACTCTTGGTGACCACCGTTTTAAATGACTCCATTGAAATCAATGTCCTGCATAAAACACTTGAAGGATTTTTCCAATACTTACAAGCAACAACTAGATCAATGGTTCCGTCGTATTCTTCTCCCTCAACACCCAAGCTGCACTTAACTTTGCCATTGTTCGAGGCACTGACACTCTCAATGGTAACACCGCACTGACCAGCCTCCAGACCCGATCCGTAATACGAGAATCCTCGTGTTTTACTCCATTTCGGTGATAAATTCAGGACCTTCTCCTCTCCAGGAATCACAATGCGGCAATAAGTGATTGGTTTTCCATAACGGCACAACAGCTCCGTCTTCTGTCCTTCGATGAGAAGCGCTGTATTCGGTTCCACATCGACAACAGCGGCTAGGATCTGGCCTGCAAATAGAAATAAAAATAAAATACAATTAATTAGCAGCTCAAGCAGGACGAAGGACGACACATCCACTGGAAATAAAAACAAAGTAAATCAGGAAAAAAAACGAAAGCACACAAGCAACCGATTAACACGAATCCCAATCAATTTATTATGCAACATTAAGGATATTCCCATGAATCGGGAATCGTTACTCTGCCACTGCCACAGGTTCCATAAAAATCTACGACAGTGGCTTAGGTTTAGGTTTAAATCCCCTTCCAGAAGATCGTTAGCATACATCATTCAATCTTCCGGGCCATTAAGTTGTTGGCTTATTCACATATTCATACGATGTGTGGGTGTGCGCACGGAGTCCTCCCGACATTCGCAGTCCCATGTCGAAATTAATGACATGACACACACAAACAACTAGGAGAGGGCCTGCAGAGGTCATCATGTGAGCGTTGACTGTTTGATTGATTGGGCATGATTCATATGGATTTAAATTATTCACGTGCGTGGAGCCTCAAGAAAGAATCCCTCCGGTTATAGGTATCTGTGTGACAGTGCACAAATGAGTGTGACATCCAAGATTCGGTGCAACCAGTGTGATTGTGAAATGTGAGCTTCCATGTCCGCAGTAAGTTTGACAGAAACCTTTGACAGATGCAGACAGTTGAAGTCATAGGCGCTGCTCTTCGAAAAGACCAAGCATCAAATTCCAACTCGGATCGGGTGTAACGCAGACTTCGTTGCAGATACAATAACGCGAGCCGACGCGGAAAGAGGATCGCAACAATGTATTGGGGAGTTGTGGGTGACGAGGTGGGTGTATGACAAGAATATCGGTTTCATATGGCCGCCTACTCGTTGTATTTAATCCTCAGTAAAGATACATATTGGAATTTGTGTTAGACGGGAATTAGCCTGTGAAATTCGACGAATATTGAACTCAAACAGGCATGACTGTTCCTTGTTATCCTGTTTTAACTGCGAGCTATATGACGAATCGAGTTAAGCCACAAGTTTGGTTAGAGAAAAAAAAACCTTTAAGGGCGCGCATTTTTAAGGATAAGGATGTTTTTTTTTTCATATTTTGAAAGAAATATACCGAGAGCTTTTACTTATAATTTGGTTGGTCATAAAGAATAACGACTTTCCTCATATTGAATTTTAAATAGAGCGAGCAAAAGGATAAATGAAAGATTGTAAAGTGGTTTGAAAATCAGACGTACTTTGGGTGGACTCCGAATTGATATGGAGAATTAGACATTGACTTATTGACATTCGCTTAATTCATGGTATTTTTTATTTGAAAGATTTTTTCAGTGAAAACATTTAAGGTTAAGTCAGGCAAAAGAAGGGCTCAAAGCGTGGGCAAAAAACTCGTTCAGAAATCAGGTTAGATAGACTCTTATAGACTTAATAAAAGAGTCCAAAAATGCTGAGATTAAACGGTTGAAAAGCTGTTAAAATTCCATTTTACAGACTGTATGGAGCTGCAAAAAGCCAATCTGACGAACATAAAACTGGAGGACGGTAAGAAACTTGAAATCAATAATGAAATAAGGAGACAAGATAAGATATTAAAAGCTTTGAACTCTTCCGCCCCTTTGACGGTTTCAAGTGCAGATGTCATCATTCCCGTCACGTTGAATGAGTTTAAGAAAACAAACAATCCGTGGTTCAATCAGATCCTTATCTTATGTTCAGTTCGGTTCAAGCTTCTTAGAGTGATGATAAAGCTGCATTTGCACACTCAGTACTAAATGCCAAATGTGTGTCAGACTTCTGCTTAGGATTACAAAGCTATCATGGGTATATTGGTTGATACGGCGTGTTATATGGTAAAGTGTTTAACACTTTCGATAAAAATCCTACAAATGAATCTGAAACAACGTGACTAAAAATTACTAAAGGCAGTCTTATAAGTGTTATTTAAGATTCAAGACTGAGTTGATAAGGCAACGTCGTTGATCGCTTTGGAACGGCAAGGATATGTTCGGCAGAACATGGATTCTCAACCCAAGTGGTCTACTGGACCAATTTTGTCTGCTGGAAATCACTTGAGATCAAATATCACCCTAAAAGTGATACTAAGGTCCTATCACTGGTATTCAAATTAACACTGAAAGACGGCACTTGCCTCATCTTACCCATTCTAAACTTCTATGAGAAATTGTATGTTAAAATTTCTGGAAGACAAGATTTTGATTGGAATTAATTACCTCTTCACTGCAGAGCAAGCTTTATGCATTAATGATTCGAAGGTAGCACCAGACAGGAATACTTGTCATCTGTATGTAACAGGAGTGAAAGACTTCTGCATAGTAAAGTTGACTGCAGGGTCTTTCTGGGTGAAATTGCAGCCATTTTTCTGGTCACATTAATGATTATAAGCGATAATTCTATCGGCAATGTCAATGCTTTCATGACTCGATACAGTGACCCTATACGGATGAATTGATGAAACCACAGTGTGCGAAGCTAGCCACGCCAATACGTCCTCCATTAAGGAGTATCAATGAACAGTCTGTATAATGTAACCGATTTGCAAACAAAAGGCAGAGATTAAAGGTGATGATAAGACCTAAGCAGCATGACATTCCTCAGCAATAGCGCCACTACAACGACTCTCCGAAAGATGCAGATGAGAAGAGGATATAGAGACTGATCGATTGTTAGAAAAAAAATATTTTTTCAGATACCTCCCATCGCTTAACTTTTCATATGCCCAATAAATTATCTAAGAGTCACAGGACCCCCATTTAAATATTCACACTTTTTTGACAGCACGAAAGGCCTCACAATGGACATTCCTTGCTTTTAAAGGAGTTCTTTGGTTTTTATATAGACCAGGACAAACGTCAATTGTATAATTCTGAAACAATATCGATAGTCCACAAAAAGACGACTTCTCGATGGTCGATTGTTGAAGTTTCTCCAGCAGAATAACTGGTCTTCAAGAGTTTATCCAAGTTTGAAAACCATTACACATTTTGCGACGGCCTGATTTTTTATAACTTCCTTGCGCTCAAGGGATTCTAATTACCCTTATAACTAAGCATAGAGCGACTGAAATGTTTACTTAACTTCTTTCGTTTGAAACAAAAATATATTTGGTTTACTAACAGAGGCATTCTTATGAGAACCAAGTATTTTATATATTATAAACTTTTTACATTCGTTTAAGATTCGCAGTATTTTTCTCGCTTTAAGTAGCTCATCATTTTTCTATTGTCAGTCTTAATCTTCTTAAGCTTGCCTTTGGTGCAATCAAAACACAATGATGGACACGAAGCAAACAATTTTAAAACAGCTGTTTTTTTTTCTCAGTTTAAAAATTCACTCAAAAGCTTTATCGTATTGTTAGTTTTGTCTATTTTTATTCGAAAGTCGTTAAAAGCTATGTGCCACAGAACGTGCGTCACAAGACACATTTCAAACGCTCTTAAGATAAGAATTACTGTTCAAAAATAAAAAACGAAATACCTATTCAAAATTCCGATTGATTTAACGTGAGTGACCATCTCTTAATTTTATTCTTATCCAAACAAAGAACTCTCGAATAAAAACAAATGTTTCAGTATAAACAAGACCTTAGAACTAATCATAAGTAACAATGTAAACACCAGCAAGGCTAGGCAAGCACTTAAGTCTTCATAACGTCCCCTTAAATGAAGCCAAAACTCACATACGGAACGGTGTCGAAAATCGCACTATGTCTGCAGACCCCAAGAAACCTAACTTCTTCGACTCCGAAAAGCATCAACAAATACTCGTTGTCGCAGTAAGAAACTTTAGCAAAACATAAAACAGTTTTGATTGTTTGTTCAAGTTACAGTTTAATTAAATAAGTCGCATCCGTCGTCTTCTGCACACCAAACGTCCCGTTCCAACACCATAAACAAAGCTCGCCGTAACCCCTTTCGGATTGGATACAATTTAACAATCCCTTCGCTCGAAATTTCCAGGGCGACAATCATTTCACAGAAAGGAATACGAGTGAGTCGACAAGAACAAAAAAATAAAGGCCACGAAGCTGAAGTGGCTTTCCTAGCTACCTAACCAAAACATAGTCGGCCAGAACCGATTCGTTCCCAGGAAAAAGACAGTACAAAGCCAGCAGAAACTTCTGTGCAGAACTTGGGGTCAACTCGCAGTTTAAACCAAAACTTTCTTTTGTTTATTTTTTGTTCCGCGCCTTCTTCTTCAACTTCGTATCCCTACATAGCGTCGTAGCCTATGCGACTGGGATATTTCGCTGGAAGGAAACTTCATGTTCTTTAAGGTACCCTTACAGTGTGGGTGTGCATTCAGATACTTATGTCAACCGTTTCTCAAAACTAAACTGAAGCCCGCCGCCGTCACAATCTGAAACGTGATTTTCGTACAGAATGTCTTGTTTCCCTTCGTGTCTTCGTATTCCCCTCTAGATTCCTTTACATCCACTTTTTCTTTGTAACTTTTTCTGGTTGGGGTTTTTTTTTTTTCATACTTTTGAAACTTGGTGTTGAATGTTTTCGTAATCAATTTTCTCTGGTCTGTATTTACTTTAAGGCGATTCACTGTGGTGCCGAACGACAAAAAAAAATAGTTTTACTTATCGTACCGTTTTATAAATTAAAAAGTCAGACAATGGAAAATGGGTAATGTCGATGTCTTATATGAACAATGTTTTATGAGGAAAACGAAAGAGCAAAGAGGAGCTTAAAGCGTACGACAAAATTATCTGCATAGTTGTGTTATCAAAAGGGCAAAATGAAAATATTGTAATATATTTGTAACACAAAAATCCATGGTTCATCACAGGCCGCATCCTTTAGACAAGACAACGCATAATCGGCCTTGAACATAAGAAGGAGTGAAGAACATTCAAACTGAAGCCAGACACAACAACCAACTTTCAGACGTCTTAAATGAATGAGTTATCATGATTTTATGAAGAAATCATCATGGGCATGATATTACAGTGTCTTTGAATCCGTTAAGAGTCAATTCATAGTTGACTGACTAAGAAGTGTGAAGAAGAACGCCATCTCGAGGTCCCCGGGTAAAATCACAGTTTCGTGGAGGCAAAAAAATCAACAAGACGACTGAATACACGATTTTTTGCACTAATTGGACGCCTTTTGTTGCACGTTGCTCCAATCTTGTTGCCATAATCCTTAAATTTCCGCCATGAAAAGAAGTTTATCATGTCTCGGTGGCGCTCTTCACAGATTGAGACGCTTACTCCATTGTTGCGTTTGGAAATAACATGGGCCATTTTCCCAAACAATACCAAAGAGTAAGCAACGTTCAGGGTATATTGGATCCTCTCTGACGCTCGTTTACTTTGAGAAATTTGGAGCAATGTGCTCTAAGGCTCAAACAGAGAAGCGACATTAAACTTAGTAGTCATTTTGTTCCACTCCCTTAATCAAATAGACCTTGCAAGCGAATAAACTTATAGATTTATGAAAACTACGAACTGATGTTCAGTTTTTCGCATTGGGGTCCTCGGTTTGAGGCGCGCATCTTCGACAACAGCACGGGAAAATGTTTGGTTGTTTATCAACAAACCATTCTCGTAAACTTTCTTTCAACACCTACCTTCAGAGGTACTGTCAAATCTTTCAGTGCATTAGAGTTGTCAGTATCAACATATGATTCATAGAGATATCTGAAGATTTCTCGCCTTTTATTTAAAGCAACTAAATGACTGTTGTGGAACATTCCCGTCGGTTCATTCGAAGATAGAAGGGCAAAACGCTTGGTATAAGTTCGTTTCAAGCTCAAATTGATTTTTTAATTGTTTGGATTAGGTCGATTTTGTTACGTAAAGATTTTATCATAAAAGTGGGGCAACATTATGATTTATCTTAATATTAAACTATCAGAACTCTCAGACAGACCAGAACAAATCCAGTAGAATTGATATTTTTGATTGCCTTAATTCAGACATTACCGAAAAGGAAGAACAAATTTAAAAAAAAATTAAAAGCAACATCAACTAATGAATATTTTAAGGAAATTATTTTATACAGTACCCCTTTTCGGCCGCACAGAGTTAAGAAATTGCCAAGTACCCGCGCGTACTTACATTTAAGCATCAACAAAGATTAAAGACGAAAAAGTAATGCGATCCAGAGTTGCAAACGTTTGAAATGTAATCTCGTCTCATAACAAAGACAGCAGCGCGACAAAAATTACGACGACGCTGACGGTGACGATGACGATATGGATAGCTAGGCCAACGGCATGATGGTGAAGAGTAGAGTCAAGAAACAGAAATGGAATTAAATTGAAGAGGAAGAGTAACGCAGCCCAATGCTCGAGGTTATTTACACAGACAGACTCTCGACTCTGAGACAGCAAACAAACACATGAACTTCAAATAATACGAACTCTGGAACTGCTAAAATTGCGACACACTTTAACGGCAAGACTTTACTACTTTTTTGTCATTTTGCTGACCATTCCCCATGACAATATCCAGCACAGATACAACAGTTTTGTTTAAGTTGTTTCGTTCTACTTCAGAATACAACGTGAGATACTTCAGGCTGTTGTCCATGTGGAGAGCGGGGGACATTTCACCTTGCTTCTTTTTCGCAACAGGTAGAATATGAAATGTTGGTCTGTTTGCATCTTTCATTTTCAAATTAGTATTTGTTTACCTTGTCGAGTCGAGAAAGTATATCATCATCCCACAGTGGCCCGATTTAATTGATTGGTTTGCTTTAAGCCGGCCGCAATTATGATTACTCTCGGAGTATGCCACAAGCCAACAGCATCTGGATGCATCATACCTCGTAGAAGCCAACAACAATGAGGTCTTTTGTACACGGATATAAATGCTGACCGTAGATGGTAACACACATAAACGAGCAATCGTAATAGCATCATCAGCGCCAATGCCCGATGTTGGATAGAAGGAACAATCCAGAGCTTCATTATGGGTTATTGATGCCAGGAGCACAGTTTCTACATTTTTTTTTTGTTTTCATCCATTTTGCTGCTGCTGAATTGGGAACGAATTGCGGGGCACAATTGAGATGTGATCTAGATTGGCTCGGCTGGTAATAATACGATGGAGGCAAGATAGCGATGACATACTTATCTCTCTCTATTAAGGAGTCGTCCAACTATAAAGGAGCTTTGCGTTTATTGGAATTTCAATTAAAGTGCGCGAATGTGACGGAGCGATGTTTCCTTTCGAAATGCAACAAAAAGCTGTGATTTTTGGGGTCGAAGTAGAGGGCTCATTAGTGCCTTTGAGAATGAGTAAAATGAATTGCAGATAGTGTCAAACATACGGCTTACAAAAGGCGAACCAAATTCAGCTCAGGAAGATTCTTTCTGTACTACGGTTTAAGGCAGCATTTTCTTACGTTAACTTATGTCGTCACTGAACATTTCGTGTTTGCTCTTCTATAACAGTCATAAAACTTGGCGAAGTTCTTTGTCATGATAAAGATGATTTCGGAAAAAGGAGTACTGCAGGGTACTGGATTAAAACCTCTGCTTTTTATGCTTTCTATTGCGATTTTGGTTGTGTGATAAAACGAGACTTCTGAGTATATTATTTGACTTTTTTTTCAGACATTTATCAGTCGCTTATGTGATATATAATCGTGTGCGTCCACGTCCCTATACAGGCATTTCCGAGCAAGGATAATAAAAGCCCGAGAGGACATCGTACTCCCCAATGCTTGGTGAATGCCCGAAATGATTCCCCGATTCTCTTCTGGGCATACTGGAAACATTCAATTATCTCTCGTTTGCTATTTTATGCCAAAAATCAGACTATGCGCTTCTATACATTCACATGAAGGCTTAAGGACACGTTGCTGCAAATATTTTAGCTGCTCACCAAATTTGGACGAATGAAAGTGATAAACAAACAAACTTTAAATCGGATTTCAAATAGTTTGAGTAGAAGATAGCTTTAAGGGTCAAAGATGCTGCTCCACCATTTAATCCTGATTTACCATCTCATACTGGGTTGGCGAACATAATAGTTGTAGATTTAAAGCAGTTAAATAGAATGTCTGACATTTTTTTAAATTAACCATACAGCTTTAAATAATTTTTTTTTTTCGGGTTGCGTGAATATCAAATTTTGTTAAATCAATCGAATAATCCATGTTCCTTGAAATTTCAGAAATTTTGATGTTGAAAAGAATTGGTCCATTAACTGTTCCTTGCGGGAGGCCATCATTACAACCAATTTCTTTTAATACACCAAAAGTGCGATTATATCGGCAAGAAGATGTGGGAACTAATATCGAGTTACCTTATTCAGGATGTCACGTGGAGGATTTATATTCCAAACTCAAACTTCTCAAAAAGTAAGGGTTAGTTAGTCCAGCCATACCAACGTCTTTGCAAGTCTCCTTAACATGTACCGTGATTGCTTCCCCAATGATACCTTATGCAGCATACTAAGCACAGTTGGCCAAAACAGAACAGGCCAAATGGCAGATACTTCTACATAATCTGAATCACCCGGCTTATGGATATCAGCAGCACCAAGAGTAGTGATCAGCTTCCTTCTCTTTAAAGCAGGACGGCCTTAGTGGTCTTGGACTTCCAAATGTTTCCTGGTGCTGTTAGAAATAGTAAACCCCGTCTGATATGGCTGTTATTTATAAAACCTACATGCGCTCTTGACAGGAGTATAACTGTGATATCTTAACAACTCGCTATAACATCGAAGCAACAACTGCTGCCCCTCCATAATTTATCATCGAGAATACTCATTCACTCTCAAGCCAAGTGTCAGCCGTGCAGTCAAGTATTGAGCTTCGTTTTTTCCTTAACATTACAATTTAGAGAATTTCATTAACACTTGTCTCTATTGCCTCCCTGATGATATCACCTTGAATTATATGTCAGCATTATAAAGGTATTCATAACCCCTTGAATGCGTGTATATTAAAAAACGTCTAAATACCACCACGTTATGATTAACATAACTTAAAATGTTTCATTAGGAAGAGTAGTTCATGTGTGACATGGTGTGGTTTCTTCGTCTTTTTAAATTTTCCCTCGGGGCCTCAATATATATAAATTTCAAGGACAAGACAACTCGGGGTAATCAGGCATTGTAATTAATTACTTTATCGGACCGGGTTATGAGCGATGAATAATTTTGGAAAACTGCATCTTTCTTTTGGGTTGGAATCAACACAGTCCGAATGTCTCGCATCCCGATCTCCCACTAATAAGAACATGATTCGTCAAGCAATTTAATTTTGATGTTTCGAAGGGTTGTTCTAGGTACTACAACAGGGAAGTTAATGTGGTTGTTGCCGCGGTTAGTAGAGCGTCTACCTTTCGATTGCTTCAATTTATATTTCCTAGGTTTAAATTCTGAAGTGATATAGTTTTTCAAATCTGGTCCAGTCACCATTTGCAATTTGGATAAAATGTATGGTGCTGTAACTAGATTGGTCGACCAGCGGTAGAAGTTTGACTTATCCATGGCGTAGTTGTAATGGCCGCGAAAATTTTTAAATCGTGTTTTCAAAAAATTCAGGTTTATACTTCCTCCCGAATCAAAATATTTCTCTTATATGAATAATCACGTAAAAGCATCGCTAGTATTAGCGGATATATCCACTGCTGTCGTGTTTTAAGAGATCTATTGTCTATAGGATGATTATATGCCAGGTCCAGATGGAATGCCTAGCCACTGACAACCTTATTTCAGCTATCCCTTAAGCAATCTGCCTTTCCTAAAGTTTGGAAGTACATATTACCCCTGTCCACAAAAAAGACGATATATCTAATTACCGCCCCATATCCGTATTCTCTTCTATACCTAAGCTCTTCGAAAGTGTTGTGTACGACTCTTTTTACTTTCACAGTAAATCAATACTTTCCTCAAATCTAAAAGTAGATTTACTGAAACAAATATTACCGAATTCGTATCTCAAGCTTCGCAAGCACAGCAGTAAGGCTAACAAGTTGATACTATAACCACTGACTTCAGCAATGCTTTTGTTAAAATATTCCATCATAGCAATTAGGCCTTTGGATTTTCTCAACCCTGCATCTCCTGGTTTAAGTCTCATTAAGAAAATCGGCAGTACAAGGTTCTTTTCAGATCATCAGTGTCCGAGCATATAGACCTCTGGAGTACCTCAATGTAGTCCTTTAAGACCAATTATCTTTATTTTCACTTTAAACGATGTTTAGTGTGTCGTTTAAGACTGACAGATCGAGTCATATGTAGAGCAAATTGTATCGTAGTTCTCTTTTAAATGATGGTCGAAAAAGTAACCCTAATTCTTATGTTTCTAAGTCTCTTAATGTCACCCATTTCCGACACACTTCTCGAATATGGCAGCCAAGTTTGCCTCCTTATTATGGCGCAAATACCATTAGAATCGAAGCAGTCATACGCAGGTTTATCCATTTTGCTTTACGCTGCCTACTCTGGGTTAACAGATACTCCGTATGAAAATCGGTTCAGATTTGTCAGTTAACAAACCTTTGTTAAACGACGAGACGTTTTCAAAAACTCTTAATGCATCAATTTTTAACCGGAGCAATTGATTCCTTTTCTCTGGTTCAAATTGTCTTCTTTAACACCAATCCACAGAACCTCACAAGCTACGACTGTTATGAGCCTATGTCAAGAATGCTGTGCACAGCCAATAGTTCCTTTGACTTCCATTTCTCTTAAAACCTCACTCAAAAACTCCCTTTACTCGCCAAACTATTACCTACCATCCTCTTAGTTTAAAGTTTAAGTTTTAGTGCTTGAATTAAACTGAATTAAAAAGTCGAGGATGTACCCATGGCTTGTTTTAAATGTTTTAGTCAGTCTTTGAAAAATTTTACAAACTAAATAAAATAACGACAGAACGATTTAATTCAAACGAACAAGCTGCAACATTGTATTGCATTCATCTTTCGCCCACTTGACTTTTGTTCAACTTTCTAATTACAATTTACTAGTTGATCCTGCAGTTGGTAATAATATAAGACTCCTCGACTTTCTCTTTAATAAATGATTGCATCTTGTACTTCATCAGCATCGCTGCACTTTCTCATTACAGCTGCAACCAAATTGCTCATCTAACTCAAAAAGCTATTAGCGGATCCTGTTAATTGTGTGCCTTCATATTTTTTTTGTTGACGGTTTTGCCACGCCATCGAATCAGTGATTACAACGAAACAATGAAGGATATCATGGAACAACAATGACTCGGACGGATCCCACAGATAACCATAATGCCGCATTGGAAAAGCATCCCAATGATTGATTCTATCATGGCTTACCTCTTGGTCCGAACGATTGGCGCAAACAAATCGATTCAATGATTTTGGAAAATTGGAAAGTTGGTATGCCTACTCAGGCATGACTAGCCAGGAAATCCATTAGACCATCCGCAGGGGACCTATTAATGCAGAATCCGCAACCTGCCTCCAATTACTAAGCGAAAACTTTTGGGAAATTTCTTTTGTTTAAAATTTATAACCTTTATCTGTCGGGGGGTCGAGTGGGTTGGTGTTGGTGTCGGGCATTGTTTTTGCCGATTGATCCGTCCTGTCGACTTTGGCTGCGGATACCTCCATCATTATCTGATGGCACCACCGTCGAATTTCCAATTGGCAATTTATAAAGTTTACCCATTACGAAGGAGGTTATATTGGGGTTCTTGTTGAACGGTTGACTGGTTACCACCAGAGATGCTCAAGACCGAAACAGGTGCACGGATGTTGTAGATGCTTGGCTTGCTTGGGGTTTATTGATTAAAATTTGCCAAAAAGTTGCCATGTAGTAGAGTCTCGGTTGTAACTAAGTATTACTAGTATTTGTTCAAGGACGTTAGGTAACATCCTGCTCTACTACTCGCTTTGGCGAGGAGGGAGATATTGAGCGCGAAGTTTTCAGCTAATTGAAAGGTTTTAAATTCGCTGACAGACAGGCATTTCGATTGCGATCTGATATCTTTGTAGATAGAGTGCTTCAGGTTGATTGATTAAGAAATTGTTAAAGCGAAGCATTCTGGGAATTCCTAATTGATTAGACGGTTCAGGGGATTTTAAATTATCTTCAAAGTTAGTTCAGTTTTGTGTCTTTGTTTTGTAAGAAAAGAAAAATTGTATCCTTAATTAAAGCCAATGTAAATTTTTAAGACGGTCAGTCTGTGATTTTGTTTACATTTTAAGGGTGGTCAATAAAGAGATTTTATTTCAGTAGCTGTTCTTTCTTTTTCCTTAATTTTTCAAAACATCAATGCTGCTTTAATTTGTGGTGGTACGCTTTCGTTTTAAGAAGCAGCTCCATGAGTTTGTCACTCATTTTTTTGAAGTCTGTATGCGAGGATATGACGTGTCATTCGATTGACTTTCACACTACAATTTAATCATATCCTTTTAGAAGGAGATGTGCGATGTAAGGAATGTTTGGCAATTGTGCCTTAACGAAAGTACGGTGGATTTCAGGCCGAAATAAAGTTGCTGTTGGCTCACTTTAAAAACAAACTTTGAGCGTTGTTTTTTTCTGAATGAGCAACTTACCATGCAGCGTTGTACTCGCGGACAGGCTGCCCATTCCTAGACATTCTTTTAAAATCAGAACTAATAAGCATTGTTTCGCATTTCAAAAAGTGTCAGTCATTTTGAGTGGACAAAGCGTTCCAAACGTCAAAACGGTCTTATTCTACTTTCATTCGTTACTGTGTCTGAATGTGAGAAATTTTTCATGCTTATCCAGCCAGTAACTGAGCCCTTCTTGCCTTCTCCGCTTATAAATTATGAAACCTTTAATATGATTCGATTGAATGGAAGATCAGCACATGTACAGGGTGGCACATTATAAACGTCAAGGTTAAATTATTGAATACTTTTTTTGTTTCATGTTTTTTTTTTTTTGAATTAACTTTGAAAAACTTGAGAAATTGATGATCGAAAGTTTCAACACAGAACAAAGAACCAACGAGGTTCAATTTTATTTGGAAAGTCCACATTCAATTATTCATATTTCATGTTCGAAATGCGCCCAGTGCTTCAAGAATTTACCGATTGGTCCAGCGTTTTAAGCAACAAGGGACTATCTGTGATCTTTTGGGAATGCCTGTAGGAACGTATTACTAAAGCCAAGAGGGCATATTGGATATGCAGGAGAGCATTTGGGAAATCCTGAAACGACAAAAAATCCACTGGATATACAACTGTGCAATGAAAGCAACCCTTCTTTACGGCATTATATCTAGTATAGTGCAATACGATAGAAAAAAAAAATGTAGTCGACAGGCTCACTGCATGCCTAGGAATAACAGGCGCTCAAAACTCCACGCCGACCGCTGCCGTCGAAGCAATTGTAAATATAACACCAAGAAAACTGGAAGTGAAAAGATAAGCAGGACTCTCGGCGAAAAGACTTAAGGCACTGGGTCACTTTGCCGACAGGAAAAACACCGGGCATAGGAAAATTGTTAACAAGGGCGATGACATCTCTGCTTGATTTACAAAGCGAACTAGAGAGAAAACTCTCACCTTCAAAAATAATTTCAAGACAATTTTTTAAACCAGAACTTTTTGGACGAATGGATACACGGCAAGAGAACCCGGAGTTATCAAATTTTGAAGGGACTATTCTTAAATATCGGCTGAATCAGGGGCAGGGATCTACTGTTCGAACCCACCGATAGTAATCTCAAAACATCTTGAACCATTCGTCACGGTGTTTCAAGTAGAAGTTTTCGCAATACTAACTGAAATAGAAAAGCTCACTGAACTCATCTGCTCCGATAGTACTGCAGCTATCAAAGCTATTGCAAACCCTCTATCAGTATCGACACTAAGTGCTAACAAACACTCAAAAAACTAGCAACAGTGAACGACGTCAGTCTAACTTGGGTCCCGGGACACGAAGGTTTAATGGGAAACGAAAAAGCTGACGAACTACCTAGAAAAATAGGCGTCCCACTGACTGTTAACGAATGAACAACCCGGGAGTTTAAAAATCATTGAGGCAACCTTACAACGTGTAGAACAGCAATATCGATATAAAGAAAATCAACTAACAAGATAGCGAGACGGGCTCTGAACTCCAGCAAATGGAATCTAAGATGGGACTGGTAACAGGGCACAATAATCTTAAACTCCACTTATATAGACTCGGACAAGCAGAAACCTCAATATACCAAAGCTGCAAAGAGGACGAGGTCCAGCAACAGTGATACTGCGATACAAAATACTTGGGTCAGCACTGACAGATTTTGCGCACCCCAAAGAAATTGGGATCTGTGAGATCATGAAGTTCGTAAAACGAACGAAATGATCCCCCGGCCAGACAATTCATAGTAGTCCCTTTGACATCAGACACCTTCTTTCCACTACAACTCCCCAACTTTAATCAAAATCTTCTTCAACTTCCACCATGCGGTGCTCTCTAGGCAGTCTTTGCACAGAATTTTAAGGCAGTTACACCTTTTTCCACAAAAGATTCAATTGGTTCGTGAGTTTAAAAAAAAAAATTATAAACAAACAAACATATGTCGAAAGAACAACGGTAACGTGAATAAACAAAATCGCAGAATATGGGGCAACGAAAATCCAAAAATAGTTATTGAACGTCAAACGCACCCACCTAGATGCACAGTAGGGTGTGGAATAACCTCAGAAAGAATCATTGGACCATATTTTTTCGAAAACGATGAACAAGTTGCAGTGAATGTGGATGGCTTTCAATACAGGCCAATGATTGAAACACATTAAAGGCCAAAGGAAGAGAGCAGTTCAGAATTGGGGTTCCAATAAGATGAAGCCACAGCTCACACAGCTCTGCCAACTAGGGCTCTCCTGAGGAAAATTATTGGTGATCTGAGGCCTGAAGTTCTAAGAAAAGTTCTTCTATATACCTATACTCGGCAACATATACAGCTTCTGTTCCTTTTAAAACCATCTTGTGTGCTGAATGATTCATCAAATCTCACCTGTGGTCGCAGTGAAAGTTCTCACTAAAATCTGTTCCCGAAGAAGTGGCAATAGCTTTTTAATGGAGCCTGGGGACCTTGAAAACGAGTTCGATCCATTAAGTTTATTATTGGTTATGACCTTTTGAGTGAAAGACCCGCGTTTTCAATCTGTCTGTGAGGTCAGTCGTAAAAAAGTCACCACTTCTGCTTTAAGGAAAACGATACAAACGATATCCACCGCGGTCTCGTCAATAAAGTAAAGGCACTTTTTCTCTCATTCAATTGCTGCATGAGGTCCATTTCAACCGTTCGCCTTTAAATCTTCAACTGTCGTTACTTTCCCAACTGTCGTTTGTTTCCCATCCACTTCAAAGAGGCTAATTCCAGTCTGTTCAATGTTCGACACTCCGACGCCTAATCCCTCTCATATTTCAATTAATAATCCCGTGCCGTTGCCTTACATCAAAAAGCACTTTGTCACAAATAAAATATTCAAAATTGATTTATCACGAGTATCGCTGTCTCTTTGGGTAAATTTATATCGCAAATAGAAAAAAAGATACTCGCACCACCCCGCAACGTTCTCAACCCTCGTCCAACAGACATACCAATATCAAGCTGTTTGAGTTATTGTCACACTTTTCGTTTCGACACCAACCCTCCCGCAATTCAACAGAACCCTTAGGAGGCTACTACTCGTTCAATTAAAAATGTAACACTGCCTTCGAAGTGATGACAATTACTTCCTGATTGAACCGCTCATTGGGTGCCCAATTAACTTCCATTAGCCGGGAGCGTAAGGTAACTTTAGACAATCATGCCTCGTGTTGTTGTATAAATAAATGACGTCTATGCACATGCCTTTGGAAGGCAAAGAAAATAAAAGCAAAAAAAAAAACGAATTCCGTCACTGTCAATTAAGTCTTTACTGAACTAGATTCTGAAGGCGTCTCCAAAGAGGCAGCTTCAATTATCGTTTTGTCTGAAGATTAATTGTTTTTTTTGCTGATAGACTGATGATGTGAGGCTATGAGAAGGGATTAAAAGAGTGAAAGACAGGTGGAGATTAAAAGAGTCGATACAATCAGAAATAGTATTATGCTGACCATTTAGGCCAATTAATTGGAGAGTTAAAATTCAATTTTTAAATCAAAGTGTCAGTTCCCGTGAAAGAAGGAAAATTACTGAGACTTAAGGATAACAGTCGATGTGACTTCTCGAAGTAAGCTTTTTGTTTCTAGTGATCACAAAGACTTAGATTTAATGTCCCGAGCTTTAACTCGCGCATTGTTCCGACTACACGTAGGTCCTCTTAGTTATGTTTCCGTTAGCGTTTTAAATAAGTCTTGAAAAACCATTATACTATATCCTCCCTAAACTGGTAAAGTTTATTTTTTTTATTCAAAAGACAGTTTGGACATCGTCCGGCGTAAACAAGAAAAATACTCGTGTGACTTTATATCATCCTGGCTGGTTTCCTTTAAAAATCAAATGAGTTTTTTTGAATCGCATGATAGCTGAGTTTATAGATAAGGTTTGCAAGCCAAGCTCTTATTAAAAAAGGTGAATGAAGTAAAGTAAGTCGTGGCTGTTTAAAAGAATAAAATGTATGCATGATAATAATCCGTTTTTTTAATTATTAATTAAGATATGGGCATGACGAAAAAAAATACTGCGAACTAAGCGAATGCAAATAAGTCGATACCAAGTACTCTGTCCTTATTCAGTGGCCGCGCATGCGGCAATCGAAAACAAAACAAGAACATGTGAGTTTCAAACCGCATAATAATCTTTCAATTCTTCTGCTCTATCTGTGCGAAATCCTTAATAAAGGCAGTCACTTACCGAGCAAATGCCGTCTTCGTAATTTTCAAGATTACCGGCAGTTATTAATGATACACAGTGGACGCAGTTTGTCCATCAGCTCGTTTTGTAGTTGGGAATTGTCTTACTCTTGTGTCATACTGTTTGTCTTATCGTTCTTTATGTACACGTCCTTCAACTCACTTCTTTCGACTCCTACCTCCCTCAACACTGATTCTTTGCTTTAAGTCGTTTACAACTGTCAAAATTTCTAAATCGAAAGAGAATTCATGTCGAAGGTCCTTAGTTGTGTACTTGTCTTCATGAAAATTACATTCGCTATGTTAATTGGCTGATCCTACCTGTCCTTGTGCATTCAATTGATGTTGTACTTGTCGTATACCATTTTGTTTTTCCATAGGGAAAGCTCAAACAGTTCTCACAAGAACAACAGCTTTTGGTTTAAGATGTGCTAGATTTTTTAGAGCAGAATTTCATCTATATAGAGCAAAAAAGATATGGCCCACGAATGAATCCCTGTGGAACTTCACTTATAACTGAGGGGGAAATTGGCATTTGTAACTGCTCAATGATGCTGCCTGTTCAAGTATTTTTTACGCATGCTTTTATGACTTTAGATATCGAAGAACTTTAAGAAATCAAGAGGTAAAAAACAACGAGAACTTTTTCTTTTCAATTGCTTATCTTATTTCACCAACGACGTGAACAAAAGAGAGCAGTTAAGGGCATAAACCTGGCTTGTGACCACTGAGGAATCATCTGAACGAAGTCAACAATTTCACGAGTATTTTTGAAAGTTCCTCTCACCGTGCCTTAGATTCAAGGATTAAGGATTAAGGCTGTAATTAGCCTTTTGCAGTGCAATTTCTAGATGGTTCACTGTTACAGTGACGAAAGTTTGAGAACAACTAATAAGATGCAATTTTCTGGGACATCTAGCGAAACAAGAGATCTAGTTTACGGCTTTTATCTCGAGACTAGTTGCACGTGAGATTGATGGTACAGATTTTGAGTGACGATGTCGCCGGGTTTGCCTCCATTGATATAGAACATCCTTTGTAACAGAATGAATAGCTTTCTGATAAGCCTAATCCAGACATATCTGGCAAGAGCAGTGATCTCAAACAACAACGTGAATAACGACATTATTCTCGCTGAAACTTTATCTATACAAAAAAGATTTGGTTCTGTATAGAATAGCGTTGTCAATAATAATATACCACGTCATCCGGGAAGCTTATCTTGAGACAACTAAGATTAAGACAAAGCCCGTAACTCGACGTAGAATTCTAGATTAAGCAAGGCAGCATTAAACCGCGATGGGGAGTACTTGGAGCAAAAGCGCCGGGCAGTTTCCGTGTCTGTAAATTGATGGAAAAACAGAGCTCAAGGATGTGTGAATGCCTCATTCTTATACCACTGATTATAGACAAAGCGATAAAAAATTGAAAACAGCGAAAGACAAGACCCGTTTTGTAGACCGACTTTGCACTATATTTGTCTCCTTAAAGACTGCCACAGATGGTTGGCACATTTTTGGTGATTAATTATCATTTAATAGTTAAGATAATAAAGTTAAACAAAAGCGTTTTGTTAAAAGTTTAGGAATAATTAATTTAGACAATTACAAAAATAAGTATAAAAAATACGTCTGAATATTGCAGGCTACAGAAATCAATATAACTCCACTCTTCAATAATTAAAATTGCTTTCAAAATTTGTTGTAAACGATTTCAGATATAAAAGTTATGCTTAAAAAGGTTAAATAGAAATTACACACAACAAAAACAAATATAAAAAGAGACGGTTCTTGACGGAATTCTATTCAAATAAGCTTTCTGTTAAGAACTGCCAGACAGAATCTATGAAGCACGAGCAAACACAACATTTATTTGAACTCGTCAAGAGACAGAGAGTAAAGTTATCCAAGTAAAACACAAGTCTAATCCCCCGATACAAACTTAATCCTTGCTGCAGAGAATGTTTTCCCTTGCTTTTTTTAGAGCTCCTCTGTCTGCCATATTACCAGTCGTTTTTCGCTTTTATAAATTCATTCAATTAGCCCGTTGTTATGGATTAATAAATTTATTTTAAAAACTCATTTGATACTTGCACTCCGACCGACTGCGACGTAGATACAAGACTCGGGAGGTTCGAAAGGTCTCTTTTTTTTTTCAGCTGAACTGGATGAATGGGGGAACATTAGTTGGATCCGCACATTCCATACCAACATTATTTTTTTTTTGTTGACCTGGTTCCATGAGACAGCGCGCTTTCATTACCATTACCAGAGCGTGTGGGCGCGAAACAACCGGGATATGGAGGTGTGGAACAGCCGAGTGAAAGAGAACAGAAAAGTGGAAATTTTTCATTTTTATCTTTGGAAATGACTGGCCTTGGTTAATGTATCTTTTTTATTGTAGTTAGATACTTTCTGTCTATCGCAGTGGTTCCAAAAAAAAAAAAAGGTTTAAACTCGAGGAACGAGGCGAAAGCAAAAAGGTCTGTAGGATCCGGTCATTAAGTGGGAGTTGCAAATGGTTAAATGCGACCGCAAAGGAGTTGGTTGGCTTCCGGGACCAAGCTATGATGGGTCGGGAATGAAATTTTGCTGTCTTTATTTTTGGAAATAAAGATTCAAAAACATCGCTTGAAGAGTTGAAATAAAACATCAATTGATCTTTTTGCGGAGAGCTGAGTGACTTTGCCAATGATTTTCAGAGCGAGTGCGAGTGAGGATTTATGACTTGCTTTGATATGATGCGAAATTGGCAAATGACGTTGTTTAAATCAAATGAAGTGAAATTCTTATTTCGAATTGTCGATTATCACTTTAAGCAGTTCTTTAGCTTGACAAAATGCATGTCCAATTTCTGATTGATTCAAGCTGTGACGTGCATGCAGATGTGGCCAAACCTCAATTTCAAAGTGTTTAAACTTACTTTGAGCGCAGAACTGCTGGCAAAAATCTACGCATCGGTCACGCTCAAGAGGATTGGTCAAGTTGCGGTGCATATGCGGGATTTTATTGGAATCTAAAGTAAAAATGGAAGAGCTCATTTGGTAGTGAAAACTTTTTGCATAACGAAGGTAAAAAGGGTAAATATTAAACTTACCAATGCTTTTGAGTAGATTCAAAAATCGATGCGGAATTCAAATACAGTGGAAAGAAGGAGTAAATTGATGCAATTGGAAAAGCTGTTATTTCACTATTGACTAAAGAGTTCTGAACCAGGGTTAAAACTCAAAACTTGTAAGGTACAACTTATGTAGCATGAGCATTAAAATTTCCAGCAAAAGATACTTTAAGAAAGATAAAGAGGTCGATTATGTGTTCTAGCTCACTTTGAAAATCGGTCTTCGATTCGTCAGGCATTTAGAAGACTGGGCCCCTAAGCGGCCACCTGACATCGCTTTTTGTCGCCTGATTGAATTCTCTACAAGTCCAACTAAAGGTCGTTTGTCGTCGTTCGTTCACTCGAACAATATTCCCTGCGGCATCAGATAAATAAGGCGTCGTTCTAGCTCTCTGTCTGTCGTTTCATGAAGCTAAGTGCAGCTCAGAGACATTGCGTTAAGTTGGTGAAATTTTGCCTTCAAAATATAACTTGTATAGAGGAGCAACAAATGAAGGGTCGGACCGAATTGAAGTGAGAGCATTCGCTTGGTCAATCATGATTTAAGTCTCCTGCAGTCGTCATCGATGACGTGGTTATTGACGCTCGACTCTAGTCAAACTAATGTCGATTTGCAACAGGTTTAAAAAGCAATAGTCAATTCGAAATCCCGGGTACGTAATCCGTTTAGTTAACACAATGTTCGAAAGCACGAAAAGCACAGCGAAATTTGAACATTCACGTTCAGTTGAAGAAATGAGGACCAAGCATTCTGTCGAGAACAAATCGGTCCGATCAATCAATACTCTCTTTAGCAGAGCTTCACAATAAACAATTGAGACAGTTAATGAGTTAATCTATCTTGGGACAGATATTGAGCTAACAAACGACACCTTTGCGGTTATCCGGCGAAGAGTCATCCTAGGCTATTGGCGACACTTCAGTTTGTTCGCCAAAAATGATCAAAATTATGGTTCCGTTCCTCAAAAGAAAAACCGTAACCAGTATAGGATTACTTTGTTGTCTGTCTAACTGTCATCACCTTTTTTTCGGGAACGCTTAGAGGAATGTAGTTGAAAAAAATATCAGATACTTATGAGCAAATATTCCAGATTTGCATGGATGGATGAAGAGCTATTTACATACAAGTCTGTAGCCTTCGTTGCGCGAGTTTGAAGACCGAAGACTCCGAACTTAACGGATCTGGACACGAACAATTAGATGCATATTGGACGAGTCTATCTATAAGGCTCAGAGAAAAGAGTTAAAAGAGATTCATGTCCATAGATCCCAACCAATTTTAATACATGCTAAAATCCAGACAAAACCCTTATGCTTACAGTTTGTAGTCTCATATGAGTTCATGTTATTAAATATTTACTCTTCTCTGGAATTCACAAAAGGACCGATAAACGTTTAGTTAAGGTATAAGCCTGGCACTAAATTAAATACTTCGATGATTTGAAGTAAGGCTAAATAGTGTTTGTACTTATGACATCCCAAGGAAGTCAACACAATCAACTTCTTACATGGCGTTATTCCACACTTACTTGAGCCTGCCTGATTTATTGAAGACCATTTTTAGTTTCATAGCTTTTTTTCTAAATTTGCAAATCTTCAAAGCCTTTCTCTATTTGCTAAAGAAGCCAATTTATTCCCAGAATACTTATATCACCTTGTCCTACTTTTCAATTCAAGAAAGTTTCCGTAGTTTAGTTTTTATACTACTTCTACTCTCTACTACTTTCTACTACTACTACTAACTTCTTGTACTTTCCGCTACTTTCTGCTACTAATTTCTACTGATTTCTACGGCTTTCTACTTTTTTAAGATACTTTATACTACTTTCTGCTACTAATTTCTACTTATTTTTACTACTACTTTCTGCTACTAATTTTTTTACTTACTTCTACTACTTTACACTACTTTCTGCTACTAATTTTTTACTTATTTCTACTACTTTACTCTAATTTCTGCTACTATTTTCTACTTTTTTTTTGTGGAAAGATTTTCCATTATCCAACACAAAACCGGTCTTCAATGGAAATTTTATATGCAAACCGAAAAAACCACGCATTACGTTTATGCAAGCCCATTACACTGCAGCAAACTCATCATAGTCATATTGCCCAACATCGTAAATCTCGTATCCATTGTGGGCCCCAAGTGATGTGATGTCCCGACTCATACCTAGATAGTGATGACGATGACCAATTAAACAAAGACAGCGCTATTACATCGCGCCAACATTTCGAAAGCCATTTGGGTCTTTATGGTCCTCCAACTTGAAGTTCATCAGCAACTAAATCTTGGATTTCGCAAATTTAACCAAAAGCGAAGAGAAGGAAATATAATTGAAAAGAAAGAACGAGATAATCGATGTTTTTGTGTTCTGCAGAAACCGGGTTAGGAAACCCCCTTCTGGGCAGTTTTTTTTTTTTTTTCATTTTGTTCTCTCATCAGCTAATTGACCAGAAGCACGTATATGAAATGGAAAGCAGAGAGAGGGCTTCCTTGACCTCGACTCTAATCATCATCATCGTCGTCGTCGTCGTGAACGAGTAAATTCACTTTTGATTGATGATTGACTTTTGAGTCGGTGAATCAATTGACTTGCAATTGCCGTAGAGAGGGTCTTCTTGTTTATGTTGTTCTGGTAGGTTGTTTTTTTTTTATCGATTTTAAGTAAGTTTTTATTACGCGATTTTTAACACTAAAAGGGTTATGTAATGGAGAAGAAGAAGATTATTGTATGTGTGAGTCAGACGGATAAAGTGAAAGGCGATTTAACCAACATCTGGGAGTAAATTTGTTATGGAAAATCGTGGGTCTTGTTTTCCTATTGATAATTGAACATATTTTTGTGATCCATTTCATTGTTACTTGAGAGTAGCTAGAAATTGATGAAAATTTTGCTCCAAAATCATCTTTGCAGATGAAACTTATTCCCATATCAGGGGCAGGAAACGCGCTGTATTTGGTGCTCGGTAAGTCCAAACATATGCAGTCATAAAAAAGTCAATGCATCACGAACGTGTGGCTTTGGAGGCGACAGTTTAGGCCACTTGTAGTCAATGGAAAGTACAGCCGAGGCATGACCACTGATTTTTATGGCCTTATATGGGGGACTTGGACTGGGCGAGCTATGGTTTTGGCAAGATGAGGATTTATTCTATGTGCACTAAATCATGCAATGAATCGCTTTGCTGGAACTGAACTTCGATTTCAATTCCCTTTTTTTAAGCCAGTTTTATGAAATAATATAACCATGAAGGTTGAAAAACTTTAACATTTTTATTCTGTTTAAGGAATGTTCAAAATCTTCATGAGTGTCGTATTTAAAAAGCGGCAAGGAAGTGTTTTCATGGTCACCTACACAAAGGAACTAAAAATGGGTTTTAAGTCGCTTTTGACAAAAACGGCGTCATCCAATTCGTTGTGCTGATTGCTGTTTTGCTGTGTCTCATACTAACACATCTTGTCTTAAGGTCTTTTCCTCATTGCAATCTCTAGAGCAAATATCCAGCTCTATTTGAAGTGTTGAAGAAGATACAAATCTACCGATCTCAAGACAAGCTTAGCAAAGCATTTTGGGTTGTCTTTCTTGCCGTTCTATCAACTCATTCAAAAATATACACCAATTGATCACGGAATTGTTAGAACATATATCAGCTGGGTGCTTGAACATCAGCCAAATTTTTCCCCAGCGTTGATGGTTATTTTTTTTAGACATTTTAACAAACAAAACTGTCCAAAAGTAAACGGTCAGAAAACCATGGCACCTTCAATGTAATTCGGTTTGGTGGTGTCATTTGTCCATAGTTCTACGAAATTGAGGAAGGTTTAACCTTCGTCACCCTCAAAAATTCTCATTGCTATAACTAAATGTTAACAAATGGAATGGAAATGGAAGATTTGTGGTTTTAACAATACGGTGCCACATTTCATGCATAATTGCAAGAAAAACTTGTTAAATGAACTAGCGAAAAGAACCATGCGGTTTTTTTTTGACGTCGGATCGCTTTTTGTGTCTCTATGTACATAATCCGCAAATGCTTGACATTTCGGAAATGAATATTCATAGAGTTATGGCCGATATATGCTGAATTATCATCGACAATTGCCTTGACAAAAATGAGTCCTGCAAGAACTCCCATGGAGGACATTTTTATGAAGTTGTGTTCCTTTCATTATGCCAAGATCCAAATCATATATTGAAACAAATGTTTGCTCGAAATCTTCTTCAAAAGGTATCCTCTTTAAATGTATTTGCGGAACCATATAATGGTTGACCCTTCGACCAACACCATCGTAATGCGCCGTGCCAATTGAATTTTTCAAAAAGGATAACGACTCGAAACATGGAAGTCGCTTAGGCACCTCTTGAAGTGACACAGGAAGATGAAAATGTCAAAGTGACATAAGATAGGCCGCCGCAAAGTCCTTATACGAATCCAATATAAAATCGTTGGTCAGAAAAGGAACCAAAACTTTAAAAAATAACAATACATCCAAAACAAGACAACCTCTCGAGCCTCGAAAAAGACTTGGAATGGGCTCGAAAATTTTGTGAAAGTTCCTTAGAACAGAATCCTGGCTAATGTTACTGCGGAATTGGTTTCAATCGAATACAAATTAAAATGAATGCAATCCTTTTTTAAACTGTTTTTCTGGAAAACTATAGTCTGTATAATTTAACTACACAGCAACATATTATATATATTCGGGCTACTAAAATAATATCCTTATTGCATTAATAAACAAAACCCATCTCCCTATCGTTATGCGCCCATCGCCATGAATCAGTTTTAAAGAGAAACACTAATAATCAAATTATCATTGCAATGGCTTCTATAAATCTCCAAGGAGTCTTGGCTGAAAAATTAATTTTTAATTTGTATCCCCTTGCAGGATACCATAACTCTTTTTCTCACACACCAAACCTACAACCGCTAACAATCCCCATCGTTATAACTACACAAAACCGTGCTACCTCAAGACGATAAATCTGCCGCGAGATATATTACACGATCTTATTCAGCTTGTATGTGTGTGTGTGTGTGTTGGTCTTCCTTTGGGTATAACCAAATAAATTACCACCTGTGAAGTACAAGTAGTCCACACCCCCTTCCATAAAAAAGTAGGAAGATTTATTTTGCGGCATACACTAATAACATTAAAATGTGAATTTGAAGCAACCCCCTGAAAGCAGCTACGGATTTAAGTTTCACATTCTGATTTTAGGTTCAAATTCATAATTCAATAAAGTCAATTATCCACAAAGCGAAGAAGTCCTTGTGTTCTGGCACCTGCTTAAGTAAAACGACCACAACTACCGCAGGATTTTTGATGCTCTAACGCCGGCCGCAGCCATAGCCACAGTCAACTAACTGATACACTGTGTTGCCTCTTAAGCTGATTAATATTAATTTCTGACACTAAAGCTGTTGAGAAAAGGATTACAACATTGTTGCCAGGATGTTGTCTGATATAGTTTTTCTCTTCTCTTTTTATCCTGGTATTCCGCAGATTTACCTAATTCATTTGGTTCCACAAATGTTAAGGCACTTCTTCGTCCTTTCATTGTCGTCTCGATTTTCGAAATCACAGCAAAGAGGAAAGGCGAAAATGATTTAAGTAATACCATGAATAATGGTTGGGCGACGAAACGAGAGGTATGAGACGAAAATGAATTTGTCCCTTCACAGATTGGTCCTTTGCTAAAAAAACCATACACACACACACACCACATTTGACCAATCTCGCAATCCCTTCGAAAGTCACGTCAAATGGGATAAATGTGGGTTGGTTTTTATTTTTACTATTGGCAAAAGGACATTTATCTGACGAAGGAAGAAATGTTTTAAGGAAATCAAAATAGATACGATATCTAAAGTGTCAAAAGGAATCAAGTTGTATCCACATTTTTAAAGTTTATTCCTTCCGAGCGGGAGAAACTTTAAAAATAGACAACAACAAAGAATATCTAAGAAACGGGTGAAGAGAAATATCCTTCTTCTTTCGATGTCTATCTTTATATGTATGTGTCTTGCCACATAACAAGGACAAACAAGATTAATTGTACGAGTTCGATAAAAATTGAAATTCTCGTTTCACGACCCTTTTCGGTGGGGAATCTACTAGGGAACCCGCAGAATTTCTTCGGATGCTGTGCTCCTTTTTTTTAAAGGATTCCGAATGTCTGACATGTTTGAGATGCAATCTGTGCTAACTGGCGAAATCAGTTAGATAGATGGTTGTAGTGAGACAAATGTTCACATGGTTTACCAGAGAGCTTTAAATATTTTCAAAGATTTAACCGATTTGGAAGGGTGTGTTCTACGCGGGTACCATTTGTTGGCAGCAAGTAGCATCAACGAACGAACGAACGAAGATTTGCGGGTGAATTGTACAAAGTTCTGAATTGTAAGTCATCGCAGAATGTTGCGTAATTTAATTCTTACATTATCTTCAATCGTGTAGTGGAATGTTTAGCCAGTAACAATGAATTTTTAAGATGGCTTTAAGCAGAAATATTTGTAACATACTCAGACTGAAGACAGACCTCCGCTACAAAGTGAAACATTGTTCGAAAACTGTTTGAAGCGGAGGAATTCTCATGATGGAAACAAAGATCATTAAAAACCCGCATATCTCAGCAAGGGTTTAATGTCCTTAGTGTTTAGACACCCATGCGAAGCCTCGAAAACAGTGCTTCAAAGTGAATATGATTATTCACCGCTTAGATGTTACGTAGGTTATGGTAATGTTTGAAGCAGGTTTTACACTGACCCTTCCATAGCCGAAATGCCGCGTCGTTTTGCACATCAGCACGTGAACTTAAATGAGGTGTGCACTAAATCAGTTATTCTGTCTCCACTGACGGATCTAAGGTGTGATAGAGGGCTCATTATTAGGACAAACCTGCCAAACTGAAAATGTACCACGACTCATTAAAACGTGTTATCATCATAAGAATTCGTCTGAAAGCGTTCACTCAAATTCATCAATTTAAAGTCGATAAGTGAACGCTTGTGATCAGGATGCGGGCATATTTCTGAGGCATCATATAATATGTGACCACATCCCTTGAACTGAATACGCTACAAGGAGGACCTGCTAGATTGAACAAAACAATGAGTGCAGCTTCAGGAAGGTTAAACACAACTATGATTGTTTCATGTTACCCTTCAAAAGAGAAAAAATCACTACTCACGGCTTAAAGAAGACTCAACGTCGATCGCTTAAGAATACCGGAAGCAGTTGAGCAAATGCGCTCCCACGGTCCTGTCATACTATCAGAAAAAAAAACGTTAAGATGTTTGGCAGAAAAAAACAGGGTAAAGTCACGAATCAAAGTGTATAAATAAAATAAAAAAATTAAATTCAGGAATCCCATAAAAAGGTCCAGCAACAGACAGCTGGCTACATCCGTAACTTATCCGATTATCAGCAATATGTTTCTACTTACGAGTTGTAAAATTTAAAAGTAATAAATATTTTGAATATTATATTTTACCTGAAAATAGAAAGAAAAATAAACACGTTAAGTTATCGTTAAACAAAAATGAGTTATAGTTATAATAATAGTAATAGTAATAGTTATTATAGTACACCAGTGGTCATTGAACTGTCATTTCGAAATCATTGCTTTTTTCAAAAAGATTACTTTCATGGGGACTATGACCACCCTTATGAGCACGATAAGCAGAAAACTAGAAAAAAATTGTTTCGTGATTTGAAATTCAGATTTAGGTTCCGACTCTTTCCCTTAGTTGGCGCCCGAATAGGGATGGAGAGTTTTGCTTTCGGATTGCATGCTTTAGCCTAGTTCACACAGAACTGGTCTGTATATTGTCGAAAATTGTCAGAACTAAATAAGCAAAAATAACGTCATTTTATTGTAGTTATATAGGAGCGTCTTTTGTAAGCATGTGACTCGAGTTATTTTTTTTTTTGTTTGCTCTGTTCTCCCTTAATTGGTTCTTAATTTTGTGTCGCGTAGAAATGAGAAAGGAAAAACAACGCATCATAATCAACTGATAAATAGGAGGAAAGGAATGTGGATCACGGAGTCCAGCAGCGTCCATTGCAACGAGTCGAGAACGCATGAAAATCAAAGTAGATAAGAGATAAAATATGGAAAAAAAGACTGTACGGACGGAGATATCCACAGGTTTTTTGGAACGAAGAATCGGTCACATAAGGTAGTTGCGATTTACTGACATTTGATGTAGCTTCACAATCAATCCCAAATATTTGAAGGTCTTGAAGTCTCAGAAACCTTATCGTTGCCAGAAATATCCTTAACAACAGGAAGTAATTATAATGAGGAGATTGTCAGAATATGAGCAGTCAGTACATTGCTAAGCTAAATGTCGATTATGACCAATTTAGTATTTTATTTTATTTTCGTGATTGCTTATAAGGTAGCTTAAAGCTAATTTAACTGATTAAATTTATAAAATAATATATTTGCCGTTAACATTTTTCAAATTTTCTAAGAAATAAGATTTTAAGACCTTTTTAATGTTTAGCGCGTTTTGGTTTTCATAAATGTTCCGTGGCAAAGAGTTCAAAGACGGACGGAGTTGTCAAAAAAAAAATAAAAAATTGACACAGATGTTAAGAGTGTTAATTGAGGGACAATTGATTGATAAGATCTATGTGAAGTTGCAGATTTTACTTGGTCAAAACAGTACTGTGGTTGGCGAGACAAGAGTATATCTGAAAGCAAAATCAAACTTCGGTATTCGATATTTTTTTCAAGAGGCAAGTACATATGTACATGCTGTCATATCGGACATTCCGAATCGTTGAATTAAATGCAACGTAAAGTTTACGCCTGTTAATGTAATTACAATTATAGAAGGATAGGAATGACCAACATCTTCGCAAGTAGCAAACGGGTTTTTACCGGTGTACAAGCCTGAGTTATCTGGTAGGAACGAAGTATGCCAAATACTTTGCCGATGAGTTCATTAATATGGTTACAAGGGGTCCAAAAGCGGTTGAAAGTCACTCCAAGGTTTTTTTGCGGATTCGAATGATCTAGAGGTTTTCTAGATATGACAAGACATTTAGATTTTTTTAGAGTTCCAGAAGAGACTCAGACCATTTTGCCAGATTCTCTAAATCTTCATTAATACAAAAGACACCATACTCAATAATGCCAAGCGGGCAACTGAAATATTATTGTGCATTGTCCGCGTACATACATATTTATAGAACAGTTGAAAATCGAAGCTGGAAGTTACAGGGATTGCAGGAATGACCTTTTAGAGTTCACTTATATCACATGCAACAACTTCTTTTGCTTCCTTCAATCTTTGCTGTAATTATAATTTAAAAACTTATTACAATTCATTTGCACGTAATATTTTGGAATTGTTGAATCACACAACGAAATACTATTGCCACATTTACCATGTCTAAGATTTAAGATTTAAGAATACAAATAAGATTTAAGAATACAAATAAAATTATAGCTTCCATTTAAGTATTGGTATATAAGTGGAAAGACGCGCATTTTTTTGTGAAAAAAAAAATATTTTTGAATATGAAAATGAAAATACATGTCATTCAAAGTATTGCCCATCGGTAGCCACAACTTTTTCACATCTTTCTGGTAATTTGTGGATTCCATTACAAAAAAAAAAACTGTTCGGCTTTTGAGGCCAAAAAGGAATCAGGCCAATTTCGGATACCCTGTTCTGAAGTTAAGCGTATTCCAATAAGTGCTTCTGCATTGATCGGAACAAGTGGTAATCAGAAGACGCCAGGTCTGCTCTATAAGACGGGTGAGGAAAATCTTAAACTTCACTATTCTTAAAATAGTTTTCAACCTGTCTTGCAACATGTGGCCGAGCGTTGTCATGTTGAAAAATTATGGCTTCGTTTAAACGGATCAATTGTGTTTGGTACAGGTGCCCCGTGATTGTTTCACCCGGTTTCAACAGTTCATAATACAATACGGCCTTCTGATCCCACCAAATGCAGAGCATTAGCTTGGCGCCGTGAGTATCTTGCTTTGGCTAGGATGGTCCTGGTTGGGTTGTCGTAATGAATTCATTTTTTATCACCAGTAATGATTCGATGCAAAAACGACTTCTGCATGCAAAATCTCCTTTCAACGTCTCTTTCCTTCACTTCATGTGACAGCCAATTTCCTTGCTTTTGAATGCATCCAGCTGCTTTTCAACGTTATGAAATGGCTGATTGAGTGACTCCCAATGATTTTGCAAGTTCTTCTTGCGTTTGACATGGGTCTTCATCGAGTAATGCCTCTTATTCTTCATCTTCAAACTTTTTGATGGACCTGGTCGCTATTTATCTTCTGCCTCGAAATTACCACTTCTAAGCCATGCAAACCATTCCTGACACTTGCAGAATAGTCAGGGTAAGCTTCAATGAGTAAACGTTGCGCATCTGTTGCACTGTTGTTCAGATGAAAGTAGTGAATCAAAACTTCCCGCAAATGCTGTTTTGTTGGCACGTAATTTAACAATTCACCGCAATAAATAACTTTTACGTGATAACTTGTTTATAATTTGACAGATGTAAGATAGACGCTCTTTAACATACAATAGCTGTCACTGTCAAAAAAAATAGCGCGTGTGAATAAATATGAAGTTAGTAACAATGTGCGTCTTTCCACTTAACTACCCAATATATCCATGTTTATCAATGGCCCCGTTCAGTATTCTAGGCACTAGCTAGTCAACCGGCTCTGATTGGTCGAGAGCCCGTGAATTTGACTGCAAAACAAGTTGACATTAGGTGAGGCAGTGGACTGTATTTGCAGTTAAAAATATTTGACTGTTTTTGCAGTTGACTGACAAAACATCAAAAGTCAGCTGGTTTGGCGTAAAATTATTTAAGAAACGGCTGGACTTCACGATTTCTTGGTCAACTGCGTTTATTGACAACGAAGAAGAAAATTAAATTCTAAGTGCATAACGATTTCTACGTGGATGAATTTGGTTAAATTCATAATTCGGTTTGTAAATCGTTTAAAAACAAAATAAATGCTGACGTACACATGTGAATTAAGAGTTCACTTTTTAACACATATGCATTAAATTAAACTCACAAAAAATTTCGTCTTCTGTGTCGACCATTTAAGTCGTTTTATCTTTTAGAATTGAATGTTATAAGCAATCAATTCGTTTGTGAAAATATTTTTTCCCGTCAATTTTACGAACGAATAAATTCAAGTGATAATTGAAAGTAAAATTGAATTAATGCCAAATGGAAATGGCAACTGCATTTTCAGTCAGTTTCCCGTTCATTATTCTAGACTTTGACTGAAATTTTAGTCCCTAGAATTCTGAACGTGGCCAATATTAGTAATCCAGTCTATAATATGACAATTGATTGCACATTTTAAGAACCAATCGAGACAATTTGGACTAGTCAGCCTGTATTTGTATTTATATTTAGTATTTTTTTTTTTTTTTTCATTTACTCTTTTTATGTAAACTTTTTCAATCAAAAGTGTCGCGTTTCGATTTGCAAACCCGATTTTTCGAGTTAAATTTTATGAAGACTTAAAAATTCAATCAGACACAGTTAAAATTTAAACCGCATAGTAGACATGCTGAATCATAACAATTCTTATGCTTCCACACTTCCCCTTTACACTAATCGAAGTATGCTCATATCATCGTATAAGACGCTTACACATCAAAATTTAATCAAGTAAAATGGAAACGTGTGTTGGGGGTGCTCGTGATTCTTTAACTAAAAAATAAAAAACAAACTGACAACTTATCGATATCGCAGTTGCTTAGGCATAAACCTCGACATGAGTTTGCTGAGCCTCATACTTCATGGAGATCTGCCGAAGTGCCTCATCATAAAATCCAGATACATCACACACGCACGTAGGTGTAATTGTGCAACCCCGACTCTGCTTGTCAGATGGGAAACCAGAAAATTAGAATCATAAATCAATTCCAAGTATGTGCACACAATTCATATAGTCGTGCCATGGTGGTCCTGAAACTCTCAATTCAAACAATCATCGATGTGACATTTTGACACAAGCTCTATTAATATCCACCTCCCCCAAAAAACCCCCCAACTTGATCTACCTATCATTGAACTTTAGTTCTCTCTCTCTTATATCCCATCATCATCACCATCATCATCACAGGAGCAGGCAAAAAGTCCTCAAATATTTTTTGTGCTATTTTTTATTGTGTGAATAAATCATCATCACGTACACGTTCCCACATCAATTTGTCAACCATCTGCATCTTGCAGGCATCAGCTAAGAAGTTTGCCCAATAAACGCTCTATTTTTGTTTTTGTACTTTATTTTGCCGAATCCTTAGACGCACATTGACACAAAACGCAGAGAGAGAGAGAGAGAGAGGGTGGGAGACACAACAGAGACAATCGTAATAATAATAATCAAAATAACAATAACATTTCCAATGATTGAGCGGTTTTACGGCAAACGAAGCAGAGCAAGGACGATTGTGATGTGTGACGATAGTGTGTGTGAATGTTTCCATCATCCTCACCTAGCACCACAGCCATCTAAATAGCAATAATTGAAGAGGAAATTACGAACTTCACACAAGGGAGTGTTTAACTAGGAATAAGTATAAAAACACTTAAGACGCAGCACACAAGGACGAAGAGCCGCCTCTAGAGGAGCAGCGAGCGAGAGAAATAAAGCGCGTTCGAGTTATAAAACTTTTAAGGACAAATCGTTTAATGTGCAACGTCGCGTTGTCCTTGTCGCCAATGGAAAAGAGCATCCTGTTGCATACCAAAAAAAAACTAGGAGGACATTTCCCAACCCGAATTGATTCAACTGAATAGCGCTGTTATGAGGAGAATGGGTGTCAGCCCGCTGCATGTACATGTGTTATAATTTGAAAGGACGCGCTGTAAGGAGTGAGCTTATCTACGGCATAAGGGCTGCATTAATAGAGCCATAAAAAGCAATTGTGTTTGATATATGTTCAAGGATAATTTTTTCCTTTTTATTTTCAATGCAAGACGCGAAGTTGACTTCGACGATGCACAGTGGGGTGTATGACTGAATAAGGGGAATGGTTTTTGCTTTCAAGAAATTAAAGTCAACATAAAAGGACAATCGTGTTCATCGATGGAGCAATCGAAAGATGCTGGGTTTAAATCAAACATCATACACATTTGTCTTCGGGATGAAATAAACGGTGCTTTTACTGGAGGGATCGACAACCGATAGTAGTCTGACTAAAACGTCAAAAATAATAGTTTGCTTTGCTGTGAAGTCATATCAAATATCATGACGATTGAGCGATTGCGAATAGGCGTATGGCTGAATCGAGAGGTTGAGAAAATCGAAGCAAAAACATCTGAACTTCGAACCACTACACAGTCATTGATACTTGACCTTATCCTTCTATTGACACTGTGCATAAGGGTGGTGACTTTCCCTTGAGATGCTTGTTCTTAAGGTTCGTTCTCTCCACGAGCAGGAGAGGAATTGAATACCTTAATCTTCAAGAGCTCCAAGGTACTTCATTGAAACGGTCTCAATAGAAGTAGAAAAAGTCAACTGTGCCTAACAAATTTAAAGGGTGCAAAAGCCAGAAAGTGGTTCTCATAAAGAGCCAACACAATCATAATCAGCACACTGTAGAAAGGAGAACAATGCGTCAAAAGAAAATAGAGGGCTCAACAAAATATTCTTTCTTTAGTTTGCACACCCAAGGAAGTCGTAGAGTCCTCAATATTTAATACAAAAATTTAATCCACTTGATTCTTGATTCTAGTCGGCGTGCGAATGAAATATTTCAAAGCCGTTGAAATATTTGCGTTGACAATGATGCACATGCTGATTTATACAGAAGTATGCTGACTATCAAAATATGCTTGTCTGATTCGATTCTACAATCCTGGAAAAAAGATACGGAGTTGCGTAAACAGCTGATGGCATCCAAAAATGATATTACGATTAGGATCTCGCGCCATTAAGATTTTTTACAGCAAAATCCAATCTCTTAGCAGCGATATACTCTGGCAGGGATTTTTAATAACATTTACATCAACAGTATTTGTGTGAATGTGAATTTAGTGCTAACTTAAAAGATAAATCGGGTGAATTTTACTAAACATGTCAACTCACGCCTCTTTTTTTCAACCTTTTATTAACTAACATGCATCTCCGAGTACGGAAAAAAATAAGACTCGCCACATATTTGTCTACGAAATATTAAAGCTTGGTTATCGCTCTTTTTAAGCCAAAAATAAATAATAAGCCCCTTTTCGACACCACAGTGCCATATATCAACACCCTTCCTATTACCATAAATACACGGGCTATACGACTTATTTTTTATAGCTTAATCGTTTTATAGTCATTGCAAGTGTGAAGCTACGCGCGGCATCGGTGAATTGTGGCCATTGCAACGGCAGAGGCAGTGCTAGTGGCAACGGCGTTGTCACAACCGTGAACTCCTCGGATGTTTCCTAAGATTTTTAGATTCAATTTCTGCACGTACATAACGATTATAGAAAAAGACATGGTCCCGAATACTACAGCTGCAAGATGATGATAACCCGAAACCAAGCTTCAACACTACAGATGCACCACTTCTCGTTATATTTCGTATAACATCCCTGGTTTGTGGGAGAGCGCGTGTGGTGTTGAATTATCTTGTTATTCCTCTTGTCATCCGGGTTTTACGTGTACTTGCGTTTCGCGTTTGTTCGCCGATTGCAGTGGAATCCTCCCTATTCCCTCCACTCGTTGTTCAGTTTTCGAGTGGAATTTGATTTGCCTTCTTCTAGAGGTTTTCAAGGATATACATTTCATATTTCTATTTTTTTTTTTTTTTGTGTGGAATTATGTTGTACAATCGGGATAACATTATGCTTACATATGACATGGATAAACATCTCTGTGGGTGGGTTTGATTGTGAGCCAACCTCTGTGGAATATCTCATAAATGCAATTTGTCAAGATGCAATCGAAGGAAAGATGTGCACTGAATTCCCTTGGAGTTCAGTTCGTCTTGGGTGGAGTACGAGAAGGAGGACAATATACCGAGGACGATGCAATCAGTGATTTATCGACGAACTGTAATGTGGCTGGATTTGATGATGGAACGCGCGTTTGCTTTTGCTTAATTGGACACAGACTGGCAATCAATATTGAATGCAAACAAATGAGTTTAGAAGTTGTCGAGAATGCTTATTACTGAGGCTTGTTTAAATCAAAATGGATGTGAGTTTTGAATGAAGGTCGTGGTAGCTGCTATTCTAAGATAAAAGGATAGAGGATCTATCTTAACAGAGCTAAATGAGTCTTCGAAAATCGGATCAGGATCACTCTCAAACACAAGGATAATTTAATTAACGATGTGAGATCATTCAACTTGAATGGCCTCTTTAACACTCTGCAGCATCGGTTTAAAAAGACTTTCACAGTTTTCTTTTTTTGATGGATCACGAAACTATTCAGTTTTTAATTAGAATTTTAGCTTTACTGACGCATCTGATATTTAAAATCGAATGCTTGTATATTGCTGACACATTATCGATGGGTTTCTAGGCACACATGATCCTCCATCTGCCTCCGACTGTTGCAAATCATCAATTTTACGATACCTTCATATCCCCATAAGATGGATCATAAGAGTTTCTGAATTTGGTTCAGTCATAATTTTCCCTTGGGATCAAACTATCAGTTGTCGACCAGCGATAGTTGACTGCATCGGCTGCTAGAGACTGGTTTGTGAATATGATGTCATTGGCTTTCAAATAAAATTCTGTGAATTAAGTGAATGCAAAAACAAGGAATGGAACCAGTCAACATAGGACAATAATCTAACATTGGAAATCTTCAATGACATGACAAATACAACTTGCCATCCTACGAGAAAATACACTGCGATGTTACAAATGAACTGTTTTTCCTTCTTTAGTACAAGTGATTTAAAAAAAAAATATTAAAAAACAAAACACATTTTCGATGGTATTCAATTGCGGCGGGGTTTTAGGCCAATCTAACAATGTAATTTTTATTGCTGCCGAATAACACCTCTCTATCTTACAAGTAGCCGAAAAGAGCTGCAATGTGACATCATTTTAAGGATAGACAAAATTAGTTCAAAAACATATTCATTACAGAATGGTTCATCCTTCAGCAGATGGGGTAATGAAATTTGCTTCACAGCAAACCGCTGGATAGGAAAACAGTTTTGGGTTTGCTATTTTTCAATGATCCATTCTCGATATATTCAAGTTCATTACAATGGCTCCATCTAAGTTCGATCACTCATTCATAAGTGTGTTTTATTTTTGATTTTAATGTCTCTGGTCTCTGTAAACTACAGTCACGTCTGAAATACTCAAAAAGAACTCTTTTTAAAGATGCCAAGTTCAGCTTCCTTTGGTCAGAACAACTTTTCCTTGCCAATTCATCCTCTTTCAATAGATCCGCTTTATTGCCACATTTCATTCAACTTCCAGCTGCTTGTGTGACTGTAGTCTTAAAAAATGCTGCTTAGTGTGCGCAGATATTATCAACGATAAGCCATTAATGTACATCCAAAAACAGTACAGAAACAATATTAAGAAAAAAGTTCTATATAGTAATGCAACCATTAAAAAAAATCAGTTCTTGCATTCGTGGATGTATTTTTGAAATTTCAAAAATACGAGAGAAATAGCCAATCCCATCCCCTCATTATTTAATTGAATGAAACCATAAGTGAACTCAATTCAATTCAATTTATTCAATTCCTATATTCATTTAATTTCTTTGTATACTTTCGCATTCATTGCACTCTGTTGCATTCATTGCATTCTTTTGCATTCATTTCATTTTTCCATTCATTTAACGCAGTTAACAACAAAATTTAGGATCCAATGTGCATCTTCTAGATAGTATTTGGTATTTCAAGTTGTCTTTTTCTGAACAACTGCAGTTCAAATGAAAATATCAAACTTTTTTGAATGATGAAGCTTCTGAATTGGAAAAATGCAAATAAGTGTGTATAAATGAAGTGCTTGCATTGAATTGAATGGTGGGAAAATGGATATTTCCAAGTCTTTAAGTGCAAATAAAAATGATTTCTGTTTTTCCATTATCACTAAAAAAACAACAGGTATTTCTTCGTGGAACTCATCAAACTTCCATCACGAAAGAGTAGTTCCGCTGAAGCCATTGCTGACATCGTTCGGCAAAATGCATTAACCATCTTGTCGCGTTGACTGAACATTTGTGCACTTAAATCTACAACACACCTTCGCTTGGCTTGACAAGAACAATGGGACACTAACTCCATGCAAGAGTGTCATAAAATCGTATACCCCTCGTGTTGATGCACGCACGAATTAATATCTAGCACCGGTGTCCATCAGTCAAACTCTTGAAGGACACCAGAAGCCATAAACATTAAAAAGCCCATAAAACTGCGAGAATTTGCATATGGAAACTTCCATGAACGCCTGCACTCGATTCTTCTGGCCTCACAGTAGATTTACCAGATATCAAGTGAACTTGGTAACCTTACGTATATGAGCCATACACGCTATGCACGAGACCCAAAGTAAATAGATAATGTACACATGAAAACGTGAAGATCTTTTAGCTGTTGTTGGAAAGTCAATTGCCTTGTAAAGCGCCAACCAAAAGCACTTTAATTTGAATACGCGCGCTTGTATTTGCAGACTTTGTGGCCAAACGTCAAACACGAAATCACACATAAATGTTCCAGCGAGGACACGATGGTGCGATGACTGTGGAAGAGAGATCGTCAACCGAATAGCATCTGTCTGTTGAAGGCGACATTTTGAATGTCCCATGGTGGATAGTGGTAACCGTGCTGGTGTGCCTCCAAATCCCTCAGTGCGTCAATGAGGCCATTGGCCAAGATTACTGCTGTTAACTGTGTGCTCCCATGGCGGCGAACGAAATCAACGTTGGCCATAATGATGAATATGTTGGTTGAGTGATTGTGCCGATTGTTTGCACGACGACGCTAGCTGATGTATGCTCATCCAATGTAACCGCTGCTGCGGGGGAGTTCTATGAGAAGCGCGACTAAGCAGCCACATTTCGTGTTTGACACGAATTTCGCATTTTCCCCAGAATGAAAATGAAAACACGTTTCAGTACTTTATAAGTCGATAATGCTGCGGTATGTTATGACTGAGGTTAGCTATGCGCTCTACCAACCGAGACAAGCTGTATCACCTATCATCAAAGCACTTGATGCTTTCTATGCATGGTCCTTGGCAAAAGAACACAGGGGACTTGGATTATGTTTTGGCTGGAAGATGCAGGTAATGGTTGAGATTGAGAGTGCGAACATCGAGATATGAAACGGATTCGTGTGATGTTGAAATTGAATCTCGGCAAATCACTTCTCATATATGAGAGCAAAGATTTTCTTTATGAGAAATCATCAGAAGGACTGCACTAGGCGAGTTCAAAAATATAAGGATGCTAAGCTCCTTGTGGGAACGATTAAAAGAACGGCGAGATATGGACGAATTGCCAAGTTTCATATCAGTGAAAATTCATGCTTCCATGACTGAGACAGCACATTTTTGTTCAAGCCACATTCCCTTGAATTAACTTGTCAACAAATTTGTCCGAATCCTGATTCTCATACGGGCCATTGTCACTTGTCATGTGCTTTTTGAATTTTTGAAATTGTGATTCTGCAGATTTGTGCAAGGACATTCGATCGTCTTATTAATTTTTTTTTTTAAGAATATAAGAAACTGAGTCTGGAGAAGACACGAAGTCAACAATGTACTTTGGTATGTTAATTTACGTCCAAGTAAACAACGACTCAATATCAGTTTGTATTTAACAAAAGATTTGAAAATATCTTTTTGAACCATTAAAGCTGCTTTTGAAACTTGGCGGAGATGTTCCGATTGGAACGATGCAGAAGATTGTCTGTCAGGTTTGTGAGGATGTGTAACGATCGAGAATTCAATTCATCTACAAAAGAGTTGTTTATTTAACTTGTTACAACTATTGGGACATATCCCTGCTTAAAGTCGTCAAAAAAATCCTATCCCGTGTATTGTGTTAATAACTGCAGTCAATTCTTAATACGTGGTTTGGAATTTCTTCATCTTCTTCAGCTAAAACCGTTCACATCTTTTGTTTGGCAGTCTTCGATACCGAGAGCGACTGTGTATTATCTAAAACTAGATAGGGAACATTTTAGAGATGTGAGGCCTTTTTTCGAAAGAGAAAGCGCACATAAGAAAACAAGGACGATTTTATATCATGAACAGCGTCAAAACTCCTTAATGACGACCGCCAAGACTTTGTTTAACGAATTCTTCCGTGGCCAATTTTTTTTTTTTTTAGATAAGGGCCGTCCGCGACCTACAAAACAGGTGGTGGTGTGTTGTGGAAAACGTGAACGTTTTATTTTTACATTTGAAAACCGAAATAAGTTCGACGAGAATATTGTGCTGCTGACTATTGTGGTAGCTATTCGAAGTTCAAAATGGTTTTCATGACGATTATGAACTCTTGACTAAGTTTGTCTCACTTCGCTTCGTTTATCGAAGGAAAAACTTGGCGTTACTGCTATAAAGAAGCTACTTAAAAGTGTACCGTGTCTGCTAGCTCACACCTTTTCATTCGACTTCCATCCAATGCCATTTTAAGCGTGCGTGGTCAGTTTATTAAATCGACACCTGCAATGGTCAACGGATTCGTTTAAACTCTGCTATCCAATATTTTACTATCTCAAACGTAGAAGCAGAATCTCGCAGAGTTGAATCAAGCTCCGGTTTGATCTACTTTGAACCGAGGCATTGTATTACATTACAATGACCGACAATTTTTCCATTTTAACAAATTTTCCGAAAGGACTCACTGCGCTGTCAAATTTCAAGCTTATTCGTTGTGACTTTATTATTTCAAAAAACGATTATCGCCATCTATGTCCAGTTTGCTAACTCCAGACAAGAAGCGCATTCATGAAACCACTTCCTTTCACTGGTTGGACCGTTGATAAAACATGGATCCACAATAACGCTGCGGATACCAATCAGAAGTCGGAGCAGTGGATTTAACTATACTACCTGCTTAGAAGCAAGCAAAGAGCGTGCCAAAGGATGGAAAGGTCAAAACCAAAGTCTTTGAGAATCACTGTGTATATCCAAAATGTTCTCGAGACCCAGCCACCGAGTTCACGAAAATAGAGAAGACCGATGACTCCGATTCGAGGATCAAGCAATGGCAGATTTCAGGAGGCTAAGTCTTAACAATTGAAGGTAGCTATCATATTACCGTGAAAGAAAGTACGACTGATAATATTCATCAAACACAAGCTCATGGTGTGTGTGCCAATAAAGTAAATGTACCCGAGGACCTAAATTTATCGAATCGACGCTGTATTTAGTAACCTGGCCCCTGCCCGTCCACCAGATTTTGATCAAAGTTCTCGGTCTAGGGCATTTGATGCAGCAATGGAAGCTAATGGACCAAGGCTCACATCGGTGTTTGCGCTGAAAGTGAAATGGAAGTTCAACCGACTTTTCAGTATGAATTCAACTTCACTGATGAGGTTCATTTCTGGTTTAATGTGTTCGTAGCGTTAACAAGCAAATTTCCATTTTTGAAGTCAGTTTTATCCTTAAAAGACTGTCCCGACCCCGTTATATCCCGGAAAAGTCACATATTGTTGCGGTTTACTGATGTAAACCAGGAGGCACAATCGTACCGTTTTTTTTCCACATCTGAAAATGGAGCCACAGGGAAACGAGTTGCGATTTTTTGATTTACTGTGCCAATTATAATTGTCAAAGGGACAAATGGTACTAGGAAGGCAGTGCAACATGCCCTAAGCGGATCAAACCACTTTATTTCGACAAAAAATTGGTGAACGAAAAATAGACATGTCATTGGTCACCTAGGTCATGTGATTTGACTCCTTTTAAACTACCTTTTCAAGAGATTTTCAAGAAATTTTTCAACAGCTTTTTGGTCACCATTTAATTTTCATAAAAACATATTTCAGTTTCTTTGTCGCTTGAGAACGGGCATGGACAACTACGAGGAGCAAAATAGCGCGCTTGCAGTATCTCATCCTTTGTTTATTCTACAACAGCTTTTTCGTACATTTTTACAGACTCCCTTTTGACGAACAAAAGTTTAATTTAATTTCAGATTAAATCTCACGGAATCCGGAGAAACAAATAAACTACAATATGACCGACCACATACTAAGCACGCCCAGGCGCTCTCCCAATTCGTTGTGGTAAAAGGACTCACTGCAGCATAGATTCTCCCGAAATCAAACAATGACAGTGGTTTATGGTTTCAAGACACAGCGTCGTTGGCGCCTACCTTTGTTCGTCAACGAAAAAAAAATAGGAAGCACAAGACCCTTTCGCTCCTTTAACCACCTTTTGCGGTGTGTAAATCCTTTGCCAAAAGGATTTCGCTGTTCGCTGAACTTTTCCCCAGACCAAAAGCCTTTCTCTGTGATAATTACACCGCAAAAGGTTAACCTAAGCAGCTTGTGCTTTGCTAATTAAATTTTTAACTTTTATTTATGTCATTTTTTGTCCGTGTTAGAAATGAAAAAAAAAGAAAAACAAAAATACTTCCTTACGGATTTATTGTCAATTTATTACTTTCCAAGCGCAAACCATACTGCGTCGTAAAGTTGTCAGGTCTTGGGAAAGACGAACGTCGGACTTTTATATCATTGCTATGTGTACCTATCGTTAAAACGAACAAGAAGGTGGGTGCAGTTAATATTTTATTAAAACGTTTTATGTTGGCCGCTTCGATGGATCTCAATCATAAGCTAACAAGGTCTTAACGGGAAGGTGGAGATTCGGCGAGGCGAAGTTTCAAAAATTCTCAACGCTTTTATGTGCGCAATTAAAAGTGAAAGTCGTGTTGAGTGTCGAGTGAATGCGTGCTATGAGCAACGGTGTCAGATGCGATGACCATTTGCTTTAAGCTCAACATATTTTATTCACGCTTTTAAAGCGCATAAACCCGTTACGGGCGTCATTTGCGATCTTAATTTTTTTTTTTATTTATTCGACTGTATTTTTTTTCTGTCCGCTTTTTACGCTAAAAAAGTGCTTATGGAGTTTATGCTACGCATTCGCAAGTACATTTAGAGTGTTATTCTCGACCATTAATAGACGAAACGTTTGAAGAGGGAACTGTTCTTCCGGGGTGGGGCGCCTGCCTTTAAATTGGATCAATTGATAGGTCCAGGGTTTGTAGTCTTGAACTTCTAACTAGTTTCCGAATTGCAGTTGCTGTGTCATATCGACCATCAAATTCGAATAAAATACTGCGAATTGAACAAATGCAAATAAGTCGATATCAAATGCTCCATTGCCACTCTTAAGGCTATCGAAACCATTATTGTCATGCATCTGATTCCTTTCTTTTCTAAATCTTTCTGTTTCCTCTGTGCAAAATGCGTTTTAAGGGTAATGATAATGCCTCCAAAGTGAGCAAATTTTATTAAAATACAATAACGCTGTTTCTGTGGAAATGTGAATTTAAAAAATCGAAATTAAGAGGAGAAAAATGCGAGTTGTTTTTGCAATTAGGGCAAAACTCTTGCTTAAATTTGGAAGTGCTCATACTGTCAGCTGCAGATCAATTTACAGCTGAAGACCGGAAAGTGTTCCAAAAAAAGGCTTGTGCGTACAGTCTTGCGGAAATTCTTTGGCAGACTATTCGGTTATGAGATCATTTATGTAATTTTGCTTAATTTTCGATTTAGTTATGATCTTGTTGAAGACGACCATTTTTTTTAATACTTTTTAAATTGTAGTTCAGAATACCTTAATTGCTAGAAAAAAAAAATGCTTAAAACTAGCTTAAAGAACTGTAATTATATTAATTACTTTATTTAATTACTCACCCTAATCGGGAGCTCTAAGCTTAGCCTTATTCTTATGTTTTGTCTTTCGACGAAATTGGGCTTTATGTGATAGAAAAAAACGGATGTACATCGGTGGTTTGCTTATGCCAGCTGATCTAACTTGAAAAAGAGCCCGTACAGCCATACAGTGTTAAAGGCATGCTCCAAGTTAATCAGCAAGGCACCCGTGAGGACGACCATTCTTGTCCTCAAGTGACTAAGTTTAGTTTCACCTTCTTTTTAAATTCTTTCGTCAATTCCCAACTTCTTTCTCGTATTATTTTTATACTTTTTTGTTATACCATGTACTTGCGTCTAAGGGGTTACGGATACCCTCTTAATATTCATTCATAACGTGGTTGGGAGTTCATTCATTACGAAGGGAGTGCATCATATGCCAACTCTTCGTCGTAAATCGGACTTCCGACTAAGCTGCTGGACAGATTATTCCTAAGGGTCCAGATATGAGAGAAAAATATGTTGATTTAGTATCCAGATAAGGAGTAATTCTCGCAGCACTACAAAGTGTCCCAAAAGAGATGATTAATAAAAAATTGATAAAAAAAAGAGTGGGAGACAAAACAGAACCCTACATCATACCAGTATTTATATGGCTTATTTCTAGTTTATAATTTAAGTGTCTTGTTTTAACTTGAAAAATGTGGAGAGAGGTTCCAATTTTTGGTCAGATCAAATCACCGATTTTTCTTTTTTAATATGCTTGTTTTAAGGACTTATGACTACCCTTACCAAGCATTTAACTATAATAAATTTTCATGATTCGAGATATTTCGTAGGTCGACAATTTGTCAACTTTTTCATATTCGTCATAAGCTATACACGAATATTGAATATGAGAAACCATTGCTCGATAAAAATAAAGTGATGTTGGTTGAGAGAGCATAAATCGATTGGCATTGAATGAAAAACGGAATCAAGATTACAGCGTCAGTCATCTATAGTTGAAAGCAATAATTGAAAGCCGTCTAAAGCAATAGTCACTTGCTCAACTAGAAAGGTTGTTCACAGACAAGAATCAATTTTCTCCGTCGCAAAAAACAACCAGAGTCAGTGAACTGAATCAAAACTTGAATCGCTCCCTGATCCAACTTAGATGTAAATATTTGAAGTCTCTGTTACTTAACAAAGCTTTAGCAGCAACGTGCCATTTTTCATATCGGTCGACGCATTAAGAATTCGGGGCCCTTAATTTTGTCTAGTGCTTTCGATGCATCTCTGCCCTTCAAAAATGACGTTATGACGAAATAATTACAATTTTGACAACAAAATGAATGAGGCTTCACATTTTTTTATCAGTGAAGCGAAACCCTTTTCAGCCGATAGATTGTTGTAGCCGAAAGGTATCTTTGAACTGTTATTCCAGTTCTCTATTATTTATTTATAACGCCGATTCACTATACAACCTTTTCCCAATTATAATTAATTTGAGTCTACATACTTTTTTATTTTTTGATTAACTCATTCGCATCTGACTCATAAAATAAAAAAACAAGTAAGAAGGAAACGTCGAAATTACTTCTTGCTAAAATATAAATTGGGTCGCGTGTCCGTCTGTCCGTCCGTCCGTCGATACGCCATCGAACCAAAATCAATATAAAGTCGCACAGGCATACAAGTGTTATATTGAGCGGAAATTTAATTTTCCGCCATTGCCGCCACCATATCGACCCTGTTATGGTTTTATTGAAATAAAATTGTTTATTTTTTTTATTATTATTATTTTTCTGGTTTTTCTATCAACACCAATTGGCAATGAACTTTTGAGGGTTGCTCTGCAATAAAGATTAAACTTGGAATGACAGTTGGGTTGATGTTAATGACTCGTGGAATGTCACTCCGGAGAAGTAAATTGTTTTTGTTTGTGAAATTTATTATGTTAATTTGTGTCATAAGATTTATTTGGCACGCATTTCATAGGTGAGAAATTCGTGACTAGCGTGCCTATATGAGATTCGAGAAATTAGGCTCTGTTTAGTTATTCAATTAGGATTTTTCGTTCTTGCGTTTACGACTTGCCACATGACTTGTAAAATTGCTTAGAAACTTCAAAGCAAAATTCTCTTTAAAATTTTAAGATTAAATTATTAGCTGGGAATTTGTGGTTGCTGGTTCTCCCGCACCTGCCATTTAACTACTTCCATTAAAGCCCTCGCACACAAAATGGACAATAAAGTCCTTCTTATTGTGTGAGGGGGCATGCCCAAAGGCAGACAGTGATTTTTTATTGCCGGCAGTTAGTCGCATTATGCGCCCAAAATGATCTCATAACTGGCTATTTAACGGGGTTTCAAAAGAATGTTTGCATAGACATTTGGTAAGCTTTTTTTTTGGGCCAGAAAATGAGAGGACATAACGTTACTGAAATGCACACAGAAATAAAGCCCAATTAGACGACAGTCAATTTGGTGAACTTTGAAGCGAAGTGAAGTCATTACAATTGTCAACATTGACGCTGGTCTTTTGGTGGATGAGAAAATGGTTTTGTTGATGAGCAATTTTTTTTTTTTTTTCGTTTTTGTTTGACATCTTTTTTTGTGGTCATTAGGCATTTTTTTTTTGTTGTAATTTTGTTTGCAGAGAGATCAAAAGGTGATGTTTCGAAGAGTCTTTAATTAGTATAGAAGAGGAAATTGTTCAAGGGACAGTGTTCTTGGATTTTTTGGGCCCCATCGAATGGAGGAATATGTAGATTTTGATTTGTTGCTGGTGCAAGTGTTTGTTGCTAAGGATGACTCACTTACAGCTCTTGTCGACTCAGCAGCGCTCATTTTCAGTTGGTGGTGAACTCAGTCTTGGTTTATTTTTTAGTTTAAACAAAAAGTGCGGTACTATAAAAACCAATGCCCGCTGACAGTTCAAGCTCCATTTAAAACAAGGATTGATATCAACATGTTTTGTGGATTTTGCAAGAAGTTAAAAATGAATGACCAAAATGAATGAATGTAAGTCAAGCTTGCGAAAAGTTGCGTAAAGAAACGACACTGAATAGACGTCATTCAAGCATTCATGACCACCTGAAAAGATCAATATTTGGATTCCTCATTTCCGTATAAGCGCGACGAAAGCGATCACGCTTGAAGCCTTTGATAACTGGTGATGAGAAATGGGTTGGTTGAAATTGAAAGGGAACTTATCTGACCTCACGCCAACGGATTTCAACTTGCTTCGTTGTTTCCGAAAGTCCATGTATGAAAACATGTCCTTCTGTGAAAAAGGTTTTTTGGAATTTCAGTCAATCAAAGAACGAGTGTGTCACGACCTTTCCAACAAACGTATATTAATACACATTTTTATTGTTTTTGCTTACTATGGCCCAATCAGATATTTTTCTATTCCTGATTAAGTTGAAAATCTTCAAGGATGATATGAGCACCGGGGACACATGAGCAAAGTAGTGTGAGTTTGTTATTCATTAACAACACCATCATTTTGTTTCGTTCTCGTTTGGCAAGTAAATTTCGACTAAGAGCAAGTCGGTTTCTGACACTAGTTCCTTGATGCGCCAACTTGAACTTATTTTCAGTTAAGATTAACTCGAGAAAAGAATTATTACATCACTAACTGAGACGGATGCTTGAACTTGATTTCAGCTTTCGCGGTAGCAATATCTACATAACTGTGAAATATACCATTGGTCTTTTACTCCTAAAGCCCTTAGAAGTTTAAGAAATGGCTTGTATGATAACAGTTTGTAAGGAACTCTTATCTTGGAAATGTTTCCTATACAGCCTCATTTGCGTATTTGTGCTCCTTTTATGAGAAGCTGGCATGCTTTTATTTGGTTTTTTTAAGGACAATTCGCTGAATCTTTGTCCAATTGCATGCTTGTTTGCATGTTTTTAGTCGACTCAAATGTAGCATCTTTCTCTCTGTATATATTAAACAGAACAACATCGGCCCAAAGATACTTCCTTGCGGGATTCCGACAGAAAACGCTTTAAATACATCGCAATCGTCCCCGTATTTAACTCTGAGGAGCATTATATTGGAAAATATTCTAGAATCCTTCAAAATTGTCGAAAGAATTTGACATTGCTTATATCACGAGTCCCGTACCACATTTTGTAAAAAGTCTTGAGAGACTTAAGGAAAAGCACAACAAAAGTTATTTTTGTGTTGTCGATTCAAGGCCAGGAAAAAAATATTTTATTCTCAGATCACCGGTTAAAGGCTATACATTTTTAGGGTTCCGTACCTCGAAAGGAAAAAACGGAACCCTTAAAGGATCACTTACTTGCCCGCCCGTCCGTCTGTCTGTAAAGACAGTTTTTCTCAGGAACGCGTGGAGGAATCAAGCTAGAAATTATATCAAATACTAAGGTATACTGTCACTTGGAGCTGTAAAAAAAATCAAACTTCTATTTCAACGCAATCCAGTCGACCTAGAATCTTGAAATTTGCATGAAGCATTGTTTTTTATTTGTAGATTGTAGAGTGATGGGTGAACTTTTACTTAGTATATACCTACAGGTTTGTACGGAACCCTCGGTGCGCGAGTCCGCTTTGGCCGGTTTTGTTTCAAACACTTTTAATACAATTGGCTGAAGCGATACTGCTGGTTTTCGATTCACTTAAAAGCGGGATAATGTTCTGAGATTTATGAATTTTTGCAAACTGTGCCACGGATACATGGATCAACAAGAACAAGAAAGAGCACTGTTAAGTAGAAGTATATAAGACGACCTCAATCCTGTTCTGGAACACCTTTCATATTCAACCACGCGCTATACGAACTTTGTTTAAGTCTTACAAAAGCAGTTTGCTTAGATTTATTTATTTATCAAATTTTACATAAAAAAAGCCTTTACAAAACCTCGAAAACCGCTGACCTCATAGCTCATGTTATTTTAAGGTAAAAAAACTCGTGATCAAAAAAGTGAAATCAAGCATTTGAAACCACTGTAATTGGTTGTTAGCGCTATTGTCATGTGGAAGCCGGAAACACTTTGTTCGACAAGAGAAAGGAAAATAAGAGAAAATAAAGTAAAAGAACTGAAAGAAAATCGGTGGTAGATTTCGTGGGATCAGGTAATTACCGGGAACGGCCAAAAATACGCATTCTAACGTGCATATGGTCATAATAAGAATGCTTGAAAGTGATGGCGACGAAATAAAACTTCGTGAGTCTCATGTCATTAGCACTTCAGACGAAAAGTGAGTCTTAATTCATTTGTGAACTTGCCGACAGTGCGAGCTTTCTATTTGGAAACATTTTTCGAGTTGTTTTCTTGCTTCCAAGATCTTTTTGTTCAAAATGATGTGATGAGAAATACACTCTTTACCAGAGATGCCATAGAATTTTTTTTCTTAATTTAAATCCTGGATTCACTGCAAGGTTCGCCATGCTCATTCTAAGTATGATAGATTCTTTCTGTGAGTCCTTGATTCAAGTCATTAGCCAGAAGGAATGCTACACTTTTCTGTCAATTTTTTAAGACGTGGCGCGAATCATTGACAATCATATTTCTGTTATATCATATCATTTCTGCCACAAGCAAGCTTCGGGAGTCACTGGTTGTCGGCACTTATCCGCACTAGGTCTGCACCATTTATGTGAAAAAAAAAAAACTGAAAAGCTAGGTCAGAAATTGAAATTAAGGTGACATTACTGAGGCATCCGAAAACGCAAGAAAAATAGAGGACAATAGAGTGTGAGTTGAGGTTCTTGAGCTGTCATTTTTCCATATTGTTCCAAAAAGTTGACTCACTCCTTTTTGCCTTGACATAGAGGCCTGAATCGGCCGTCGGAGAGTTTTTGATTTCGACCAATATTTTCTCTATGTACTCAAGGCACAACCTTAACCTTTACATATATTCTTTCGATTCTACGAGGGTTTTTTTACATCATTAGAAATGATCAACCCTCTTGCTGACCGTAGGATATGAAACCAGGATCCTTTTGACAAAAGTATACCGGAATAAAAAGAAAAATTGAGACCGTGGCTCCTTCGGTAAGAATGGTATGGGCTCTTTTGTTAGGTGAAGCAAAAGTAAACAGAACTCAATTCTTAGTTCAAAATTCTTCTCAGATGCGTTATGTTCGAGTGCAACCGTATTTTGTGGCGATTTCGAAGTCAGTCACAAATTATGAAAATATTTGTGAATGTCAAGACTAGAAGCCACATTGGTAGATTCTAATTCAAACTTGCGTCTTGAAAATGGCTTTGGATCCAGCTATAGTCCTTTACGCTACAGTGATGACTACTTAATGGGAGTTTAAAATCATGTGACTAGTCTTAGAATTCTCAGGAATATACATAAGTATTTAAGACCTACTTACAACAGCTTCACATATATTTCAGAGTGTACTTCAATTTGTTCTCATATCCTTACCTGAAAATAAAAAAAAAACCAGAAAATAGAAAAAGTTGGTAAATTTAATTTAAAATATAAATTAGAGCATAAAAAAAAAAACATAAATTGAAAATTTCTCTTGCCTCCAGTAATTGGAATTTTTATTTATTTTGGAAACAAAACAATTTTGAGAGTTTTGCAATTCTATTTAACGTTTTTTTATTATTAATTTTCATCACCACCGAGAATAGAGCCTGAAATTTCTCCACCCCAAGGACCCACTGAGTGGGAAGTCATGAAAAAAAAAAAAAAATCAATTTTATTCATTCAAGCTGTTGCATGGAAAAAGAAGCCCGTCAACTTCAATCTGCATGTTCCGATTACATTTGCATAACGATCTCGTGTCAGAGGAATCAACAACAACGCTGGTAGCAAAAAACAAATTTCAAGTCACAAGGACTAAATATCTACGAAAAAAAAAACAATGAAATAAAGGACATCTAAAAAGCGTCACTTAATTGAAATGAAATTGTTGACTAGATGTCCTGTAATTGCTAGACCATCAACCGCGCCATGTGTGGATCCTAGTTCGTCCTTGTCACCGGTCTCTGTTCCGAGACAACAGTCCAGCACTGCACCGCTTCGTCAGCAATGTTGTCGGGACAATATTTGTGTAGGTTTCCATCAAGCGTTAAGTGCTGACGAGGAAAATCCTTAACAAGAACGAACGTCAATTTTTTTCTTGTTTTTTTTGTTCATCCTTTTTGTCGCTTCCCAGCTTAAACCAAACTGCATTTCGTCGTCGAAAGTTCTTGTTCTATGTTACATTATGTGAGGTTGGGATTGTCTAACATGTAAGTGCTCAATGTTTGCAGTAATAGCAGCAGTAGCTTAAGTGTTCATCATTTGAGATCCTCGAATGTTTTCACTAAGAAGTGTCTAACATGTTTGCTATTTTTTGTGTTCTTTGTTTTGGAAACCTTCTTTCCTGACTTCCTGCAGCACTGCGGATGCGAGCTGTTTGTTCTTGCCAAAAGTGTGTGGTGCGTTGCGTTTGTTGTTAGAAATTTTGTTGGTTGGAGTGTTTGCTTTCAAGGAGATAGCAAAACAAGCATATTCAAGTACAACAAGAGGGTTTAATTCATTTGCAAAATTGCACTCGAAAGAGTTAGACAAAGTACCACTAACTAGAAAAGCAAACTTTTCGAGTACGGACTTTGTGAAGAGAGAAGAAGTGACCATTTACCACCGAAAAGTGGGCATTTAAGAATTGTTTTGTATGATGAAAACACAAAAGGAGGAAATATTGATATCGTTGTAGAACTAGTGAAACATTTCGCAAGTGTTGGGTTTCTAAAGGGCTTTACTTGGGCGCCAATTAAGTAACTACGCAGATTGTTTCGATACTTTAACTTTTTTTTTCATCAATACTCGCAGCTATATTCACTGCAAATTGGCAACCAACTTTCCATTTCAACTGCCGTGTCACCTCTTTATGCAATTTCAAGGCTAACAAGCTTTAATATCATTTCGCAACCAATGTGCTGAAACTGTTTCAATCGCTGAAATGTCACGTTCCATGAACAACACAATAATTGAATAACATGTCGATGTGGATTACGTAAGCAATTTGACTCGATGCTGCAGTTTTCGAATGTTCCATCAAAAGTCGCTCGTCCTTTAAATTGATTGTAACACGATTTTGAACTTAGTCGTGCTACTACTGCAGTGTCGATAAGGAACTTTGTCCTTGACACGACATTCATTTCTATGCATGACCGTCGCAGTGAATCAATTCTGACTGACCAGGATTCATACATGAGGGTAAATTGGTAATTGAATTCGAGAAGGGCAGCGAACAATTTTATAGATTTTACACTTGTAAATTTTTCGACGTACTATTGATGGAAATTTGATCACGTTCTGGTGCTGATAAGTTACAATCGACATGTTTATGGTTGTTGTTTTAAGAAAGCTTTCCAAAATGGAGTATGCATAGTTTCGACTCATGAGTGGGCCACAAATGGATTTGATTTTGAGGATCTAAAAACAACAATGAATTGACGGTCTTTACAATAGGATTTTATGGTAATAATTTTCTGCGATATCAGCTCATGCTTAAATGGTATGAGTGATTTTGCTCTCGAATTGGAACTCGGGTTTTTCATCGTGAACCGCAAACAATCAGATGGAGTAATTGGTGCAACAAATTGCGATTATTTTATAATCTATCATGATAATTTTAAACGCCAAACCGGCGAACAAGGATGTCAACAAGTCTGCAACAGGGTTCAAGGATTATGATCCCCTTCATCCAGATCATCGCCGATTTGGAATGACGAAGAGGAATATACCTTCTAACTCGCCAGAAAAAAAAAATCTGTCGTTGCATTTCATTCAAATAATTCCTATTCACTGAAAAATTGAAAACGTTTATGTTTTGTTCCCTTAATTCCGACCACGGTAAACACTTTTAGAACTATCAAACTCCATCGTTAGAATCTTCCTTTCAAACGTATTTGCTTCGTCCATGGACGACAAAATTCACATCATTCATCCCGCTATCCCGTCCCAAAATTCTTTTGTGCGCGTATTTGATTTAACATTAAATTTAGCGCGTTCAGGTTGAAAATTGTTATTTTCAGGACGCGAAAAATCAATTGATTTCGATGACAATGAAAGTTGTGCTGTTTCGCCCTCGTCGCCTCTCGCCCGATGACTGATGAAAATCGATTATTTCTAGGAAAATTCACCCCAACAACAACTACAACAATAACAGTGACAGGAACAAAAACAGTAATCATGCAAGGAACGTGGCGAGGATATTTTCCAGCGTGAGACTACGAATTCAATTATATCACAGGACCATAACGATTTGCTTCTATTGCTGTGCTCTGGCGTTTGATTGTTCGACTCGATTCCATCGACACGCCTTGGAGCAGCAGGATTCTCTTCACCAATCGGATAGAGGGCAACGGAGGAATAAAGTATTAAAAATAAATATAACAAACCATAATGAAGTGGAATTGTGTGAATGAGTTGTTGCTTAAGAAACTGAAAGTGTGTGCGAATGAACACGGATTTCGATTGTGTGTTGTCTTCCTTGATTTGGATGATGCTTTCGTTTATTGTCCTGCAGAATGTGACCAGATTTTTTTTTGAATTGTGTTATTCAACTGGAAATAAGATCAATGCAGTGGTGTATTTCTAGTTGAAGTAAAATTTAAAAAATTTATGGCGAAGAAAAGATGATGTGCCAAAAGGTAGTGTATGTAGACCTAAACTTTTAATTTTTAAAAAAATGTATGGTTACAGCCAATGAAAAGGCAAAATTAATATCTCTTGAATTTATTATGAATGAAGTAAGTACAAGGAAGCGAGAAACATGCCGCTAAGTAACCAAATGATTAACAGCATTGAAAATTAACTTGACAGCGTCGTTTCATCATACTTCCGGCAAGAAATCGATCCGTCGAACACAATGTTCGATTACAATGACTCGGTGACATCAAGCGAGTGCACAACAATGCCAAAAGTGTTCACGAAGAAAGAGACCCTCCGAGGGTCTGGTTCAAAGATCAAGTAATTTTGGAAGCCAGGAAGTTTTTAGTCAAGATTCTCCAAGAATCACTGTCTCATACCTAACTTAGTTTCCACGCAAATAAACTGGCTCCGTAAATAACGAAAGAGAAGAGGGTGTGCGTTATTTCATCATTTCATTTATCATTTTGGCCAGAAGACCGTTCGGTTTGTTGTGAAATTGCTATGAGTCTGGGATGCCTAAAACCGCTTACTTTTACTTTCTGCTATAAAAGTTAAGAGTCAGTTGGTGGCCTTTAGGAATTTGAGAATATTTGGTATTCTAGTCTTTCGTAACTTTGCTTTGCCATTACAGGATCTTTGCTATTTGGGGTCATTCTTGTAAAGCGGCCAGGGGATGTTGGAAATTTTAAACTTCGAGTTCGCTTATATATCTTTGTAAAACGTTTTCCATTTGTAAATCATATTTCAAATCCAACCGCACATTGCTTAAACAAGCGTAGATTCCTTTGACTCCAGACCAACTTTTATGGCCACACGAGTATGCTTTATGAAAAGCTTAAGGAGACATCAATGAAGTGATCTTTCAAGTCCTTTCTTAAGTCTTTAAAGCAGTTGTTTTCTATACTTAAGAAACCTTGTTTTTAGCACCCCCCTATATTTTCTCGATAGTACTAACAAATACTTTGGAGAGCCTTGATCGGGATTTGACGAAATAATCTTCTTTGGCTGCTGTAAAAATGAGAAGTTCAGAAATTGGAATAGCCAATAACTTCAAACAACCCAACATGATGAAGTAGAAGCGTGACCTAGTTGGGATTATCATATTCGAAGGTCAGTGCTAGAGAACCAAGTTAAAAAAAACTGTATCAATCAATCTTTTAGACAGTAAAACGTTTGGTATCCTGACATGGCGTCTTAAACAGCAGAGTATTCTTTTCGGCCCATTCTTTTTGTTAAAAAACTTGAGCAACAATGACGCAACAGTTCTAAGAGGAAGATCTTCATTGTAGAGCGAAGAGCTAAGAAGATCACCCCTTTGCTAAATAAACCACCCAATTGAACTTCCTTTGCCCAATCTATGAAAAAAGAATCCAGAATCTTGAACGTGAGTTGAACCAAGACTTTTTTTCAAGTTAAATAAGAAAACCTTGATGGAGGCTCCATCCAGTCCATACATCTGAGTTGTGCACTCGTACCTTTTTCCAAGTAATTCTTAAGGGTTTGTCCTTGTTATTATTTTTCACTTACTGTGTCTCTTTCTGTTGTCGACGATTAGCCAATTAATAAGGCCAACTTATTATTTTAATAACGAAAATTCCTGATAACGTGCCTACACCGGTTAAGTCGCTGGAATTCATTATGATTTATATCAACCCCACAGCTTTTAGCCGAGCTATATTTCCATCCTAAATAAAAGATGATCCAAGTAAATATATTACTTTCACAGCCACTTACCCTTAAGGCTCAGCACACTCACACAAACACCAAAAAGAAGCCTCGTAGCTCGTATTATACCAAACCACTAACTTTCCAACAACACCATGCAACCGGGAGCGGCACATCCTTTTCGCTTCTCGCTTCAATAGAATTCCCTTTTACCATAATGAGATTATGAAAATCATAAAATAACCAAAAGTGCCGAGGAGTTTGGGTCGCATCATGGCCGTGGCGGTGTTGGTGGAGTAAAATAATTAAAGGCTATGCTAACGCCAATAAGGCAGTCTCGACCCAAGTGACTGCATCTTTATTTGTATGTGAGAAAGTCGATTGTCAGTCAGTTGGGTTGGCTGTGCCTATGCATGGGCATGGCGTGATGGAGAAGAGGACTCCTCTTCCATAACAGGATATCGGATAATCTGGGTAATTTATTCGAATTTCTCTTTTGTTTACCCGCTTTATGGGAATGCCATGCAATAGTCGTACACTTGTGCGGATATATGATTGGCGCTTCAACGTTCACGCAATTTAAGGATTCTTATTCTTATTTTTTATTATTGCCATTGTTGTCTTTTTGAGCTAAGGACGAACAAGCTTTGATTTACATCACGACGTCGGAGTCTGCAAAGTATCTTTTGTTATGAAAAAAAACAACAACAACAACGAAATTGGCACTTTATGTCGAGACTTTGACTCAGTTTATGTGAAAAAGTTTGAGAGGCAGATGGACAAGTGTTACGATTAGGATGGCGCAAGGAGATCTTTATGGTGTTTTCATTGTTCTGTGCGTTGGGTGATGTTGATGAAGTAATGAAGCATTTGGGTCAATAAGATGTTTAGGCAAGGACAAGGCGGCATGCAGGCACATGTACATAAACTCAATTAAGAACAAGATAAGAGAATACTGCTGTTGTTGTTGCTGTTGGTGGTGAATTATCCTGGTTACTTGGCCTCGGGTCCATTGTACGAGTAATAAACCAACATAATGTTTCGTTTAACAAGTGAGGAAGGATGTCATTGTAGACCGGCTAGTTAAGAGAAAATGATTCATTATTTTGCGGAACTGTAATCAAAAAGTCTGGAATATTCTGTGAAGTTTTTTAAGAGTTCATTTTAGTTGTTGCGCTGCCCTTGATCTATTCAAAAACTTACCTGACAGCGATTTTTCAAATACGATGTTATATAAAAAGTGGTCTTAAAAAGGTTGCTAAATGGTCCCGCTCTATATTCTATTGTGCGGCAGTTGTATCAAATGATTTGTGACAAGCAAATAAATTGGAATAAGTTTGGATGCAAAAGATCTCAACAAAGGAATATCAGTCGTACTAACCAAAGAAGTTTTCGCCAAGAATTTAAGAAAATATTGACGCGACTCACGACCTTCCCTGTTTGGGGTTTGAAACAGCTTAAGATTGATAATACAGTCAATAAAGAGCTCCATTGAGAAATAAGGCATATGGACTTACGAGTTACGATTTCAGCTAGATTGGGCAAGAAGGTAGACGCAAACACTTGCTATAAGGACAATAAAATGGTATAGAAACAATGTTCAACATTTATCAACGATTTGGCATTTGTTGAAATTATTTATTCTTGGAGGGTCACACCTTAGTTAAGTCGCAGCTTCGCGACTGCCAAGCAACATCGCCTAAACGAATGATTGCAGGATTATTGACCGAACATGGATTAACTACCCTGATCAATATGATTTAAACGACTGCTCCGGTTGCTTGAACTGGATCGACTGCCCTGATCGCTATAAGGGTACATAAAAGACTGCTCTAGGTGCAAGGATCAGATCGGCTGTAGCTGTTTCTTTTCCCTGTTTTCAAACCTAGAAATCATGTCTTGGTGGCAAAAGTGATGAAATAGTGCCTTAAGTTAGCTAGTTTTTTTTTTTTTTGTAAGAGGCACGATGATTCTTCCTGGATGATTGTGAAAATTGTTCCAAGCCAAAAAGGAGATCTTTTTCCCAATTTTTTTTTTTCTGTTGTCTTGTAATCGACTTATTTGCATTCACCTAATTCGCAGTATTTTATTCACAAGTTGTTGTTATTACTGCAAGTCAAATTGTCTTTGTTTTGACACCTTTGAGACCTACTGGAACAGCTAGAAATCCATACTTAATGACGCGAACTTTTTTTTGCTAAGCTTTGAAATGTTTTAATAATTGGATTACAATAGAAGATAGGTTGGAATTTTTTTTTTTTGTTATTTTTTGATGCGAACGCAAATCCTGATCATACCATAAAAGAACCTAGGAGTATCGGAAAGAGGCCTCGTCTTTATCAAGTCTTATTATGTCTTCAATGGCTCTACTACGTGCAGAAAAGAAACCATCAAATTCTTCTTACATGTTATTTTTTCTGTATCTCAAGAGATTATGACTTCTCTTTTTAGTCCATTGACAGAGACTGAGCAGAAAGATAAGCTGATAAAGAAGTGGTTTGAAACTCAAGTGTGCTTTGTTTCAATTTGTAATTCAAAGGTGGCAAAGAATGAAGAATTCGTTTGCATTTGCTTATATTTACTCTAAATTCACATTACTTTATTCGTCATTAGCAACCGTACTTGTGAACAGCCTTTCTCAAACCATCTGTTGAATATGATAAGGATTCAAAAATGAGAATCCAGCATGTCCAGACGATAGTGTTACCACTAAACCAAGGCCCCCCACCATGTAGTCAAAGTACTTCAGCTGATAGACCTTTCCACTCTCTGATTGATAATACTATTTCTACTGCACAGGAAATGCACATGAAGATCAAAAGTGATGATAGAGAACATCAACTCTCCATCACATCAGGGACAATTCTTAGAGAAACTTTCGAAAGACCCTCTGTAACTCATACATAGAAGGACATCAAAGGCTCTTCTTCCTATGGTTTATTTTTGAGTTCTTTGTATAAGAATTTGTTGAATGAATCATCGATGTCAGTGACCCCAGAAGGATGATACCTCAGCAATTCTTCTTGAGTCAATAAACTTAGACAAGCAACAGTGTTGAAAATAGCACAAACTCACTCCACATCGAAATGAATTCATTAAATCTTCGAAAACCTTTCAATCATCTAAGTCTCTAAGCCTCGAAGTTGCACTTAATACTCCCATATTCACAAACGCTCACCCGATTTCCAAAGAGCTGCACACTTTTTAAATTCCAAGCATGATACCAACAAGCCAATTAATAAACCATAAATCCGCTCCCAAAAATCTACTCCATTGGCTAATTATACTATTAGTAACAGAATTTCGAAACCAAAACCGTCGAGTTCTGCCAAAAGCAGAAAAGAATAACAAACACAAACAAAAAAAAAGAAAATCAAGCAACAAGAGAGTCCATCGTAAGCAAAAAAAAAACGCGTTCATCCTTCCAAATGGCAACAACTACATTTTTCCTAATAGAACTCCTATGACCCCGGTGTTCAGGTGTAGACATCCTCGAAAATGCTTTGAGCATTTTTTAGCTTAAAAACTACTCCACCGTCCACACGTCATCCATTTCATTCCATTCATGCACAGGCACGCCGGTTTTGCACACACGAGACCAGATGATTTTTTAAATTTTTTTTTTGTTTTGTCCTGAATAATTCATGGCACAGGTGACCAAGCACCAAGGTGTGTGCCCGGAGAGTAGCACAAAACTTCTTTCTCTCGGGCTGTGTAAAAATTCATAAAAGAATTTTCAATGAGAAACTAGCCAATACTCGTACACACCCATGGCGTATCCTTGGCAGAAAAAAGGAGCTAAACAAAAATTGAACACAAAACTCGTAGAAAGTTATGCCAAAGGGCAACAGTATGGGAATAACTGAAAATGTGGTGGTGGTGGTTCCTCTCAAAGGATCTGCGAGATGAAGTTCACGTGTTGATGCAGAGTTAAGGGTTTAGGCCAAATGGAAGTAGGACATTTCAAAGAACAAACAAACTGTGCTGAAACTATACAGTAGCAAACTAGAACGAGTAAAGTCGTTTTGCATTTTGAATTATTTGTTGCTTATATTTTTCCTTGATGGGTGTTCTGAAATAGACACAAAGATGTCCTTTAAGAAAAAACAACACAAAACCAAGTTGTCATTCATGCATCCTTTTCTCAGTCGTCCAGGCCAAAGATCATGCTAAGCTTGCATAAGAATCAGTGCTGTTTTGCTGATAAACAAAACATGAGTCTGATTTTAGTCATGAGTCTGCATCTAGCGTGGATCACAACCCAAGTCAAATTCGTAGATTGAGGTTAAAATTATTAAAAAAAAAAAAGCAAGTGCGAGTCGGACACGCACACGATAGGTTCCGAAACCAATTCAAGCGTCCTGTGCTAAACGCAGTTGCGCTTGAAAATATGACATTATGTGTAACAAATAAAAGCAATTATGTTTGATAGACTGCCTTACATGCGACTGTCCATTCGGACCAATAGGGTTCCGTTTGCACCTATCGTGTTCGGAACCCCATAAATAAACGAAGGAGTTGGCCCACAACAGTCGCCAGTGTAATTTCAAAGCAAGTATTGTCAGAAACAGGCTTTTGTATATAGATCTAGTGATTCAATCTGAGGCATCCGTTTGCATGGATAAGTATAAAACTTAGAGGCAAACGAGACGCTGCTAGAAAATAATCTCAAAACGTATTTTTACTCCTTTGTGATAACCCTTGAGCTGAAATTACCAATAAACGGTAATATGGAAAGCGGACAAAACTTTTGTGAAAAGAAGTCAACTTAATCTTGCGAAGCAATTTGACAAATGGGGTTCACTAAAAATTATATGTACTATATATCAGTCACGAAATGTGCTGCTTTTCAAAATCAACTACGTCTCTATTAAAACAAGAACATGCTAATCATGATGTTGTTGGTCGAAGTCATTGCCTGCGCAATCTGCCTTCGGATAAGCTCAACTGGTTGGCCTGTTTGTGTAGGAAATCATTCTGACTATAATCCTTGTCTTGGTGCATTGTCCTCAAAAAAAACAAAACCAGAAGATTTTCCAACGAGCTTGCTACCACATTGAACCCTTTAAAGATGCAAGTTATCATCTTACTGTCTACTCATATACTCACATATATCATTGCAGACCATCGAGACTTCTGGCTACTTTAGGAACATTTTTAAAATGTGAAAGATCTAGAGCGATTGAAATATAAGACAGACAATTTTTTTAAAGTACTCCTGTTTCGGAAAATTAATCGTATCTTTTCGTTTCGTTTAGGTGATGAAATACAATAATTTCTGCTGCTCTACGGTAATGAAAGGCAACAAAAGGCAAAAGCTTTTGTAAATTGTAGGGTTGCTTCCCTACCTCCCTGAAAAAATCGCAAAGTCCAAAATTGTCTGGATTAGGATGTTTTTTATGCAAGACTTATGTTTGTATTATGAGTTTTAAGATTCAGTGTCTAAAACAATTTGTGCCACTTGTCAACGACCTCACCTTTTGTGAGTGAATTGCAATCATCCGAAGAGTAGAACTGATGATGAAGAGCTGCACTAAGAAGATCTCCAAAAATCGTCCGCCGATGAGCGTAAATGCATTGGCAGCAGGAACTAGGTTGAAATTATTTGGCATTTCTAAGCACATTTGGAGCTGGCATTTAATGAAAAATAAATGTCATTTGCACATGAATGAAAGTAAACGTTGATGATGCCGATGAAAATTTGGAATTACTATTTTCAGAGGTTTGTCAATCCGGTTTAAATGTGAAGTGACAGCCGACCGTAAATTTGACTAATATGCCGATTGTTACGACATTTCGAAGTGTTTTTGTTTTCAACAACAGGCAAATGTATGAAGTTAAGATTCAAACAAAGGATAACCCTGCTGGTGTCGAATTTCGCATATAAGTTGTCAAATCAAGAGCACCTTTTTGTCTTGAGATGCTGGAGGGGCCAAAAAAAAATGCAGACCGTAGTCATGGGCAGCCATAAAGTAATCAAGTGAGATGTGGCGAGTTACCTTAGTATTCTACCAGACATATTATGAAGCAGCTGTCACTTTAAATAATTTCTTTTTATTCTGCCACCTAATGTAATATAGTGCAAAACCGTTCACATTATTGTTAAATTGAACAAAGTTATGGTATTTGAATTTAAAGCTCCTATTACGATGACCAACAAAAGCCAATCAAATTCATTTTATTCCTTTTTTAATTGCAAATGCATACGGTTTGCATTCCATCCGCCGCACGCGTCCTCCATCTGTCAATCAAGCGTTATTTGAATAGAACGAATATTTGATGTTTGCACACCAAAAAAAAAAGGCTGAACGAGAAAACACGTTCAAATTGTCAATAGGAATCGAAAATGTGTCCATCAATTAGGTAAATTAAATTGAGATAGTTTTTTTTATATATTTATTTTTTTTAGAAAGGATTGTGATTTCCAAAGGATTGGATGGCATAATAGCAATCGAAATCGTTTACAAATACAAGTGTTTGGCTTTATTGAATTGCAAAAAAAAAAAATAGTGCTTAAAATTTAATTCAAATACTGAAGAGTCTTTTTCGTTTTGAAGGGGACTTTCAAAAATTAGCTAACGTATTTTGTTCAACAGCAGCTTGTGCTGCACTTCAGAATAATGGAAAAGCATACTTGAGGGTATTTCAATGTTTTCGAAAACTTGAACTATGCGAACAAAATTAAGCTGCGGAAGGATTTTTTAAAAATCAGTCGCGCTTACAATGATGTGGCATTTTTGTTTATTAAGTTTGAACGCACTAGAGGACAGAACAATAGACCCAATAGTAAAATCCCATACTTAATACACTCCTTTGTGGGAAAAGGAATTTGTGGTAGTTTAATATATTTACAGAATGAAGACGATCTATCGTCAGATCATTCTCTGATTTTTATGGCGACTAGTGTAAGCAAAATCCACGTCAACTATGACTTTAAGATCGCAAGACCTTTGAGCTCCTATTCAAACAGACACAGTTTGTCTTTCAAGTCGTATTTATCAGGACTTGTTCAACAAGAAGGAATTATAGAATGCAACTATCCACCATAGATAGGCACCTCTTCTCGCCGAATGTGAATTAACCAAGGAAAAAAAAACGCAAAGCTGAAGTCATGAGGCTCCTAAAAACTATTGAGAACAAATCAGTTGGCAGAAATTAGAAAAATATTTCAGTCTTTAAGGATTTACGATATTCGCTATAGAAGCAAAAAATCCTTGAAAACAGAACAACAAAACAAGGAATACACTTTGGCAGGACAGGCCAAAGAAAGGGTTAATCTATTCGCAGATCTGCTGCAGCATACCTTTCTACTTTTTTTTTTTGCCAAACTTCAGGCTTTTTTTAATGATGACAGGAACAAGTCTAAAGGAGATTAAGGATAAAGCTTTGAGTCAACTGTTTCTAGAGGATAGCATAAGATATCAAGAGTATGAAACCAGATGAGTTGATGAAGAAAAAGATTTCTTCCAGGCTGTTTTCGCTCCTACAAGTCATATCAAAGCTATTTGAAAAGATGCATAAAATAGAAAAAAAACATTTTTTACCTTCCCAACAATTTGTGTTAAGAGAAAAATGCTATACTGTAACAATAAGTGTAACGAGCACAGTAAAGGACCCATTTGAGGACAAAACAAACGGTATAGCATAAACGATTAAAAAATTCTTACATCGAGGACCAGAACTTAAACTGCAAAGAGATCTCCCCGAAAAGTTCTACTGGATTGTTAAATCTTACATTACAGATCACTTCTTTTGTAAAATGTATGAAAATGAATTTGCAGACAATACCTGCAGGAGTTCCATGAGATATTGTCTTGGAACCATTCCCTTACCTGCTGAACCAGCAAAAATATTACAGAAGCCCGTTCAGTCCATAATTGGTTGAACAGAAATATAGGGAATAAATATTTATGGCAATGGGTAGGAGTTCACAGAAATCAACTGCAGTCAAATGCTCCTCGGGCTGTTTGAAAGTTATCCCGAAATAAAAGTTTTTCTTTTGATGTGAAACACGGGTTTGAATCTTCTTATCAAGTTTTTCCTAAAAAAAATCTTTAGTGGTTTGAGGTCGGGTGATTTCCCAATTTTCAGTGCAACCTTTGATTCTTCTTGATCCAAGTAGCTTGACAAAGCTGTGAGGGATGTTTTGAGTAATTCTATGGCATTTATCTGAATGTTCTTTTATCATTTGTCTAAACTTCACCTTCATGATTTCATCGAAATTGATGAGATAACCAAAACAGGCGAAAAAAACACTGTCAAGCTTGAATTTTCGGAACACACAGCTTAAGTGAACTTACTGGAGACGTAGGAGCACGCGACCTACTTAAAAGAGTAGAAGAGGACCTTGTTTTGCCGAAAATTGCAATTTTCGGAAAAGAATTTGTAGTCTATTAATAACGCTTGCAGTTTTGTTTTATTGCTATCTCGGTTAAATCCTTAATTTCGCTACCTTAGCTCTTCTACTGCGAAGCTCTCTAACACTTCTCGACGTCACTATAAATAGCAAAATTTTCCATTTATACTTTCGGTATACATTAGTAGTTTAATATAATACTGAAAGGACCGGCAAAAATCATTCTGCCCAACAATAATTCTGCTTTGTTACGAGTAAACGAAAACTTATTCAAAGGAGTTTAATGAACAACAACTTCATTTTATCTTCGAGCCATGTTTGGTTAGATAAAAGCCAAAGAAGAAGTCTTCAACAAAACTTGTGTGCCTGAGGAAAACAAAAACCGAAACTACAAGAACAAGGAACACACCTGTTCAATGAGCTCTCCTTAAATCGTTCACTGAGTCACCCCAAATAAACTCAACTTTTGTTTTTTAAATAACATGCACATGCAATTCCTCTACCATAAATCTTCATTTTCGTGGCTCAACCTTCAAATACATAAATCAGCTATCATCTCATGCGAAAAATTAAAAAAAGAAAAATATCCACATGACACTTATCCTGTGCTGCTTTTCCGTGTTTAGTGTGTTTACTCTTGGCATCGAACTCGGAGATTGCCTCCATTGCCCCCTATTAGCTCGAGTATGCTAAGCGCTTTCCCATTCAGTTCGAGTCCTATTGACACAAATAATTAAACCGATCAACGTTCGTTCTCCATACCCTCGAGAATACACAAAATGTAAACCTCTTAAAAACTTTCAACCGAAACGCCAATACCAAGGTTTCGCTAAACGTCAACGATAATGACAAAACGACAAACGACGTTCAAAGCTGTCGCAATCCCAATCGCAATTTCAAAGAGCCACCGAACGAGTCACGCGAAATCCCCGACAAAATTTCAAAAACAAGCAAAACAAAATAAAAAAATAGAGGTTAGAAACGTGAATTTGCGGAATGAAAAGTCAATTTAACCACTCTTATCCTGGAGTGTCATTCAAAATTAAAACAGCGTATCTAAGCGATATAAAATGTAGACACTTAACTTTTAATTTCGTGCCGTGAACCCTTATTTTGAATACGAAAATAAAAATACGTTCTCGAGTGGCTTACAATAGAATGACAGAAGCCCAAAAAAATCACAACCCTGACGAATTAATAAACACATTGACTCCTTTCGACTGGGGTACACACGTAAGCCCTGCACATGCATGCAATTCCAACCCTTTTGCAATAGTGTCCTTTTTTTATTCACTTTGTTTCACTGCTTGCTGAAATATTGTCGCGTGAAATGTGCTATACGAGTTCTAAAAAAGGATTGGAACCCTTTTTTTCTTTTATTTGAAAATCAAAGTACACCGGATCAAGGACTGGCTGGCACTTCAAAGGGGGATTTCCTTTCAAGTCCTGCGCGCACACATAAAATTACGGGTTACATCTAAAAAGTGCAATTCAACATTTAAAAGTGTAATTACGGCGGACCAGAGCCTTGCGTTCTAAATTTTCATAAACTCCAAGGATAAAAATCCTTCGTTCCTTTTCGAGGGTTCAACTGGGAGGGAAATTTTCAATCCTTGAAAGAAATACATTTAATTTTCCACGATTAATATATGCACAAAGGAACAAGTAATAATAATTTCTGCTACAGCTTCCCTGTCAGGAGTAGTCGCTTGGATAATTTATTAGATTTGCCATTGGCCTATTAGGTATCTATTAGACGGACGGAGTATCTGCACCCCTGTGCCGCGTTCCATCGGCTGTCTGTTATTATTATTAATTTAGATGTTGGCCGTTGCGAGTACACACGAGTAATCCCATGTAATTGCATGCGCTAAAACTATGAATGCGGAAGAGGGTCCTTGTGACTGGAAAAATTACATTAGTTTCCTGTCGGCGGGCACGCATGGTAACACCCCTGATGGGAGCGTGATTGCCTCCCTTCGCCTTAGGCGGCAATTGCGTAAGCGGTCGCAACGCACAGCATATTTGCTGTTTTCGTTCTCTATACAAACTAAAAAAAAAAAAAATCGCCCCTTTTGGCAGATCCTTTTTGGGATTTATTCAATTTATGCCACAGGAAGATACATTTGTTTAATTTCGAAAATTTTGGAATTTACTTCCTCTCCCTGTTTTCGTTACACGAATCTCTATTCTGTATTTGCTTTTGAAATTTGATTTGAAATCGGATGCGCGCCAGGGGCGTTGGCAGGATCCTTTTTTTTTTATTCAAGGATTAGCTGCGGTCGTACATTTCGTACAGTACGGTAATCAATTGTCTCCCATTACAATTAAGTGTTGAATTCATCATTTGAGTTGTTCCATTGTTGGCCGAAGGTGTCATCTCCCATTGATGATGACATTAAGCGAAAGGAAAAGCGTAAAAAAATATGACATTTGTGTGGACTCGGATTACAATTGCAAAAAAAAAAAAAAAAAAACATACTAAAGCCGAGAGCAGATGTGTATCTGATGGCAGTGATACGGATCCATTCGTATTTTAGTGGGTAATTATTAAATGATGTGGCAAATATAATTGAATTGAACAGAAATTAGGGCGAAGCAGACAAATTGAAGGCTGAAAGGTTGGTGCTAATAGTTATTATTATCATTAGCTCTGATGTGCGAGTCAGGTAACACTTTCCAAATAGTTTCTGTTACACATTTGAATGGGAAGCGCTTTTAAATTAAATCAAATCAAATTAAAGCCCAACGAAATGACGCAACTTATATTTACAAGAAAAAAAGGGCTTTGCCTTGCAACTTGGACCTCGACTACAGACAAGAAATACTCAGGTCCAATGCCAAACAAAATCTGATGGTTTCCCTTAGAACTGTTTAAAAAACATTGAATAGAAGATCTCAAATGTCAGGTCTCTTTTTTTTAAGCTTTAAATATTTTGAAGCCTGTTTAATCACACAGACGCGGTCCTCTACCTCGGTTTTAAAAACCTTCTTAAGAACTTAAAAACCGTTGCACTTATCTTCCATGTCCAAGTTTAGTTCTTATTGGAATCGTCTTCAGCAATGCGGTGAAAGATTGTCGAGTAAGTTCAAACAATTTAAGAAGCTGGTAGGGTATAGAACTGACCAAAAACTCTTCTAAATGTTCGGATTAGCATTAAAATATTTAGGTATTTAAGCATGGTTTGAGGGGAACTACTTGGCTTAACGGCTAAACTATCGGCTCATTGTTTTGGTCTAGTTGGCGACTTTTTCCGCGATAAAATATGAGAAAACGGCAATATATGGCTAAATAGTTTTTTTATTAGTACCAGACCCTAGCTTTGGAATTTGCCTTTATGCATTATTTTTTTCACACGAAACGACGGGGCTTGAGTTACAAGTCTATTTCCGACTTTGAACGACCACATAAGCTATACATTGGCAGTTCGTAAAACCATCATTCGCGAGAGGTGAAGTTATAGGAACTTTGCACCAATCCATCTTGAAGTATAATAAAATATCATTATTTGTAGACAGGCAAGATATAAGAATGGTCTCATGAATGGTAAATTTTTTTTTCTTAATTTTACCGAAAAAATGCCCTAAGCCAAGTAAGGACTGCATATCCCCACTATGCACAAATTTCAAACCGAAGTCGTCTCCAGACCTTGTTACATCAGTACCTGGGATACGAAAATAACTTTAAATATTCTTTTCAAAAAACACTTACTCGAGACTGAGTTTGTATTTCAAACAATTCAAAAGACTTCTTATGAGCTTACCTGAAAATAAAAGAAGTAAAATAAAATTAGTTATGTGCATAACTATTTTGAATATATTTCATATTAAAAATAGTTTATATTATTTATATTATTTTATTTTCAGCTTTCATTTTTAATTAACTTTTATAGATCTTCATAAGCGTACAAACATCTAGTTATAATGTTAAAAAGGTAACCAAAGATTCAAAAAATTGCTTTCTATTCGCAAACGCAATTTTGAAATGCCATTGCTAAAGAATTTCATTCGGTTTGCACTTTGCAAATACTGACTCGCCTCTTTTCTAATTAGGTTATACCAGAAGCTCCTTATGAGATTGGCGTCATAGAATGAACTTTTTCATGAAATGCTTAATACATTTCGTCCGCGAAGCAGTCCCTTGCAAAACTTATACTTACTCCACCTAAGTTATACTTCATTTATTTTTCAAATCGTTGTCTTGCTGGCGCCTGAAGTCAAAGGGGTTTGTGATACCCTTATAATGTAAATGGGAACCCAACGCGAATAGAAAAAAATTTTGGGGGGAATATATTGAGTCGGAGAGAACCTTTCACATTCGTCTTGAAGTCCTTATCCTACTGAACGGCTAAGTGGATACATTGGAACAATGGTTATGAAAGAAAAGATAAAAGATGGAAGGGCAAGAAAGTGCCTAAGTATTGGACTGGGTTGACTGACTTCGTAAATATTCTGTCTTCAATAAGTTATATCATTGGATTTCGAACCGTATCGAGAGGGCACAGGTTGGCTATACGGTCATTCGAACAAAGAACAAATTGATTACGAGGATTGAGAGTCCTTCGGCTTGAGCGATTCAAGCGCTTTCACATTATTTCACTTAAGTGACAGTTAACACTCTGTGTTTAGATCCCCATCGGAATGAACTCGATAAGGATCAACAGAATCAATACCAAGAAGAACTTGCCAATTTTCAGTCCTTTTCGCAGCCTATGGTTTCAAGCAATTTATTAGTTAGAATTCTGAGGTCTACGACGAACTGTATGAATTATTCAGAGAAGAATTGGAAGCAGTTTGAAAATCCGTTGAATTTTCGTTCAGACTTTTCCATATATAGACTTTTTTGCATTCGCTTAATTCGCAGTATTTTTTCCCATTAGTTGACAAAACAGAAAATGCAGATTATGTGTTTTGGGAGATTGCTGCATAGCGTTATGCCTTTACATCAGAGCAAACAACATCATCTTAAACATGATATGACAGAGCACTCCAGTGATCGAGGATTTAAAAATGGTTTTAAATTTCAAGAAATTTCTTGCCGAAACAACTTTAAAAATTAGAGCCCTTTGGACATTTTCCTTAAGTGTTCAAAAACTGCAGATAACATGTAAAAACTCTTTACATATTTTACACCCAAAGGTGCCGTGACCCCTCGAAACAGACGATGGAAACCATTTTAAATCACTTTCACCCCAATGCGACCATCGAAAACGGTTCCCCCAATGAATTTTCCAAACCGAAACTCACGAGTATTGGCTAGAAAATTTGCATGTATGTGTCCTGTAAGCATTTAATGTTATCATGCAAATCTGCCTAAAGAAGAAAAGTCTACCTAGCGGTAAGGGTTTCCTGTAATTCACAGGGAAAAAGTTAAACGTCGAATTCACCCCTTCAGCGAATATTTCAGCCAATCCGATGACAGTAGATTTCTCGTAGATACAAGTACAATCGCACCGTCAGTTGCAACAGTTCGCAACAAATAAAGTTGACGGCTGATTGAAAACAGGAAGAGAAAAAAAAATATATTCAACGTCCTCAACGCAAAATGGTATCCTTTTGAATGGCAACCGGAAAATGAGCATTTCTCCGTCAGACAAGTCTCACACCTCCCTTGTCTTTAAGACGGCAATGATTAACGTTTTAGAACTACACTTATCCAATCCATTACTTCAGTTGATAATCGATACTCGTTCCAGGATCCTGTCACAACTTTTCAGTAAAAGACATAAATTCGCAGGATAATTGAAGTCTAATTAGATAATGATGAGATAGAGTTTGCGGATAATTTATCCATCGTGCTATCATCATAAATTTAGATCAGACTTCGCTGGCTTGTGCAACAGAATCTTGTGACAAAGGACAAACTTATTACATCAAAACACCTGTAATTAAATTTGCTTGTGCGTGTGTATGCTTTGACTATGAATATCCTTGTCATTATGCTACCGATAATTGGTAACATTACAACAAGAGTGCCAACTACTGACAAACTACGAAACACAGGATAGTAACGACACCAAACAACCGACCCACAGAAGGAGAAGCACAAAACCGATGGCAGGAGGAGCAGGACTGCGAGAACAGGAGTAAACGACATGGTCAACGGACATTCACGACGTGAACGCCGACGGCAACAATGCTTTATTGTTGTGCGTAATTGATGTTGCCCGTGGTCTCAGTGTGCGTAAATGTCGCAAAAACATTTTCGCAATTAACACGCAACGCCCACCAATACACCAACGAGCTTTGTTAGAATGTACTGTGTGAATGTATCCATCCGCCACGGGGCTAATAAGTGTCCCAGCTACATACACATAGGAAGAATTCTTGGATAAGAACGCAACTCACTTGGTTGTTTATTGAAAGGACGATAAGATAAATGTTGGAGCAGCATTTTCGCAATAAATTAACTATGTCCTGGCGGTTAATTTGTAATTTATACACATACTTCGATTTTCATGTGTACGCACTTGGAAATAACGCAAATCGCAGTCGCCACCCAGCGTCACGCAATACGCGTCACCTCTAATCGATGGGGTGTAGTTTTAGAGCCCTCTTAACGCAGACGTCTTGGCGTATCCTTTTAATTAAATTATTTGCGCAGTGATTTAGTAAGTTTGACTGTATAACTTGCGTGCATTTATGTCGGAAAATTTAAAGATTAATCGTGCAGATAGGGCGGCAGGACATTCTTATTTTTTGCAAATTTTTAATTACGCTAAGAGTCTACGAAGCTCAAGGCATACCAGCACAGATGGTTGAATTCTGTTTTATTCTGGTTTTCGTAATTGAATTTGTAATGATCAAATCTGAGACATTTCAAAACACTGTTGTTTTCATTAAGCTAATTGAAATTTGAAAAAAAAAAAAAAAAAAAAAAAACAAGAATGTGAGTTTGGTAAAATAGTTGGCCATTTAATGGTTTCTTATCGGATCACATGGTATTTTGAAACAGACAGTAATCTACAAATAGCGATAAATGAATTACTGCGAATAAGACGTGTGACTGAAGACACTATTCCAACATTGGAAGAAACGTTACAGTCAGAAAAAAGCGATTCCAAGGCATGATTTTTTTTTTGAAGTGAAAACTTCTTTAGCATCGTTGTGATTTGAAAGTCGATGAAACAAAAAAGCAACAGTTAAAATGACGGACACATTCTCTCCGAGACGTGGATGAATGATGAAAACATTGTAGATATTCTTAATTTTGACATTGTAGTTTGATAAAAAAAAAGGCCACATACGAGGCCGGTGGAGTTGCCATCTACCACAATTCGAATGTGGGAGCCCGTGTTGTTACTCTACAAATGGCACTAAATACACAACAACTGGAATCAAACCAAATTAGATAATAGTCTACATTTCTCCCAACCAATCAGTAAATACAATTATTGAATTCTTTCACGAAAATTTAATTAAATACACAACAGAAGTATCACGAATTCTTGAAAAAGATTACGATAAAATTCCGATGATTCTCAGTGGGGATTTTGATGTAAATTTAATTTGAAAATGTCCAGCAGTCGCACTGTATCAACAACCAGATCAAAAACAGTAACTGATGCAGTATTCCAAAGATGTATTGATCATATTAAGACCAAAGTATGCAATTTGCTAATTTAGTTCTAAAAGCCTCTTGTATCATTTATCGAAAATGTAATCTCGGAGTCTGAATAAATCTATGCAACATAAACGAATAAAATGTAAAATAATTATATTAATATACTTTGTATCACTATAATCATTACTAAAACCTACAACTATCCTCTTCCCGAAATATTACATTCGTGTCTAAATTACTTAATACAGTAATCATGTAATAAGCCACTCTTCCATGATAGCTTCCCGAAATCTTCTGATTTCGTCTACGTAGTAAGAGTCTGTTATAGAGGCTCCTGTTTCCACGTTGGGTGATATTTTTAGGTGAACTTGCGACGTTATGGGTCGGAGACAAATGCTTCGAATTATTGGATTTGTTATCAAAATTTAAACTCCCTTCTCCTTCTGTATTTTATGATAAATTCTCTGCGTGCTACTATAGAAGATCACTGTAACAACAATTATATGTCAGATGGTCACTCTTCAACAGGAAACGCAATACTTCGATTTTTTTTTAAAACGGATGCTCATCTTCTGTGGATGTTCTATGGGATCAGAGTCCATGATTTTACAAGGTTGACTTGTGTAATTTTGGTATAAGTTTGATAAGACATAGTTCTGTTTTCTCCATTTTCAGGTTGTCATTACTCTATCACATATTTTTGAGGAAATCTTAAACCTCTAGAAATCACCCTCGTATACCGAATTATGTTTGCGATATGGATCAGGAGGACGGCGTCACACTTGTGGTTGCTCGGCTGAGCTCGTCTGATGGGATATCTCCTGCTCATCAGCAAAGAAGCGTCTAGCAAAAGAGAGAGACAGAGAAAGAGAGAGAGTGCGGAGAAAGATGATAGAAAGCAAGCGGAAAAAGCGGTGTTTAGGCTAACTTTCTGAACGGAGATCTTAGTAAAAAGAACCGGGACCGACTTACCCTAGCTATCTTTAACCTTTCCCTATGCTAAACAAAATGAAAAAAAAAAAAAAAAAAAAAAACACATTTCTAACTTATCCTAAACTTAATCTATTTTAAACCTATCCTAGCTGCTCACTAAACTTACTAGCCTAACTACTCTAAACAACCTTAGATAAAAACCATAAACTTATGCTAATCTTTAACTAACTTAATCCTACCTAACGAGTCGTATCTAAATTCACTCCAGATTCGTCATCCAGGGTCGCACCGTTCCATGGAGCAGCCATTGTTTGGCTAGGCCTTTCCTATCTCCATGGCCTTCCATAGCTCACGACATTTACTACCAGAATATTACCCAAGAAAGGGTAATGAACTAACTTAGCTGTGAGGAGCAAGTCAAATTCGTCGGGTCAGTGACAAATTATGTCTGAAATCTTCTTTCGTTCATTACCTTGTTGAATTAAATTATTTAACTTAGCAAAAATATCAACAGAATGTTCAAGCCAATTCAAATTACGTATATTGAAATCGATCACAGTGACATACAGGAGAATATTTAGAATGTAGTCACCCAAGCTTGTGAGCTATATTCAACCTGCATGACATACAAAGAGATGCACCTCTATAAACATTCATGTTTATATTAAACAAAGAGTAGTGCACCTAATAAGGTACCCTATGGAACATCATTAAATAACAATTTGGAGAAATGTTCAATCAAGCTCAAACAAACTCATTGCATCAATCAATACTACGGCAGCATCTGCAGATGGAAGAGAAAGCTGTTCACCATTAACAAGATTTTCCGTAAATGTCTTCCACAGGCAACATCCAATAATAATATTCCAATTCAAATATTGAAAATCGATTTGAATAGAGTGTTTTCGAGGAAGTTAACTTACATCTCTACGTTTGAATAACATCCATATCGCCTCCTAATTCTCTTCCTCCATCTTTGGCCTTCATTAGAATTTAATGTTTTCACTTTGAAATTAAATAACCAATTATGCCAACATCCTTGGTTATATTGTTTCCAATTAAATGCTAGCCCATCAAACCCAGCACCAGTCAAACCACTATCCTTGCAGAGTACAACTGGAATTCCGAGTGCATTCCTTGATATGGCATCCCATTACTTTTTCACAGACCACGGATTGCCTAAGCCACTCTGTTGGGTTGCATCTATTGCCGCATAGACCTTGACCCTTTGCAGTCAGTAATCAAAGAAGCAATGCAATTCAGGTTACAGGAGACCGCAGTGTCCACACTTTCGAAATCAAGTGGCTTCTACATTATTCAAACCTTTAAAAAAGACTACACAGAAGAGTGCAGGCTTCACTGTCATTGGCAGGCAGGACAAGCGGCATCCTTCTAACAACCAACTTGTTAGCCATACCAATTGATATCAAATTTAATTTGATTTAAGTTTTAATTTATTAGTGACACGTAACGCGAATTCCCACTCCATTGTCAGCTGCATAATGCAAGGATAACGAGGTGGTGACTGGTTGTGTGTTTGTGTGTCAGTCTGTATTAATGCAATTGCCTTGCAAGCCAAAAGACTAATGAAATATTTAATCCGGCAGAAGTGTACATTTGACAAATTAAATGGCAATTAATTCTGTCAACAGGATACGCCACTTGGACCTTACCAACTGTTAGATAGCTACATTCAATGGCATGCAAGGCCAATTAGCCAGCAAGAGAAATCAGCCTTGTAGCATAATTTATTGTTGATCCTTGAAATGTCATCTAAATTAATGAGAATTGAGGTGACTTGTTGTTGTCCCTGGTGACCTGCTTTCCACGGCGACAGTAATACGCTCGTTTTGGTTGAAAGTTTAGCGTACGAAAGGAATGGAGGTTTGGTATCAGGTGCGGATTAGACTGATTGCCTGCCTTATTTTAAATTAATTTTACAGTTGAAGCAGAAGGAAGCTTAACTTATGACAGCTTTGGACTACGAGTATTACGTTTCCGGGGGTCAGTAACGGCATGGTCATGGAATGGTCACAGGTAGAAACTTGATCAGATGATGTTCAAAAGACGGTCTGTCACCCTGTTTCCGTGGCGCAATGGGTAGTGAGTCTGACGGTTGATCGTGAAGTACCGCTCAGGATGAAAGGAAAGACTATACAGTCTATTTTTAAGAAAGGCTCATGATGTCGGAGAGTGAAAATATCAAAGCAACGTTCGTCGAAAGAATAGCTTCACAGAAAAACTTGTTGAGCAATGCGTTAGAAAGTTGTACAGGAGCAGCAGTCTGCCCAGAAAGCTGTTGGTCTTTGCAGCCACAAGAGCCCAAGCAGGCATAGGAAAATTGTAGAAATTAAAAGGATTGGCAGATTCATTATCTACACGGATGATTCACGATTCGTGAGCAGGTGTCTTGCGCCATGATTTTCTGACCGGAGTTAGTGCTCATTTCAAATCCCCAATATCAGTGTTCCAGATGCGAGACTGCGTTTTTAAAATGGCATAGTTGTTGTGGTGGGGACCATGCATCAGTTTATCTGAGAACGTCTGAGGCCTCATTGCAACATCCAAATCGGTTAATACAATTTCGACAACAGTTTTGGAAAAGACGAATTTCAAGTCGATACTCGTCAACTATTCAACGACGTCAATTCCGCATATCGCATTTTTTCTCGAACAATACAATGAGATCGCCGAATTCGGGATCCTCGGAAAATTCGTCTGGTTGAGTTGTGCGATTAGCACCAAGAACCGAGAACCTCCGCATTTTTCAAGACTACAAACGGTATCCAGCAAGCTAAGAGGTCCTTCGAATCACCAAGTTCATCCAAAAATGGATGACCGAACCAACGCGAATACTAGGATGCTTGATCGTACCAACTGCAGGCAGAATGCTCGGTACTGTGAAGGCTAGAAAGTAGCTTTAGCAACAACTCAGATTATCAAGGAATCGATGTCGGAAGAAGCTTTGACTGTCTATTGGTCATGCTCGTTAAATAGGAGGGAATGTTTATCGAAAGCCTTTTTACGTTTCTGCACATCGGTCAGCAGATTCTCCTGAGACTGAGTGCCAGTTAGAAATGTGCCCAATTAAATAAACCTTAAATATCAATTTTTATACTCTTCAATGTCCTTTAGCTGGAAGACGTTCTCCTTCTTCGTTCTGATTTTATACTCGCCCCATGCTGCAATTGTCTTCTTATACGCCTCATCTGTTTTCGTCTTTTTCAGCACGCATTCCATATCTTTGGTTTGTGCATTCAAATAAAAGAATCGTCCACTTAGTTGAATGGCTTGACGAGGCATTAAATGTCAAAATTTGAAGTCTCAATCGAGTTCCTTGAAAAAAGTTGCAAAACGTTTCCTCCGCCAGGCTTGCGTCAGCAATTTCTTGGTCGACTTTATTGGCGATTCGGTTGGAGACAGACAGATTGCTGTGTGGTTTTAATTGCGCGGAAATCTTGATATCTTTGTTGCCATTTTTAAGGGTTCCCTACCGAAAGGTTGCCAACTGAAAACAATTACAAAGCCTCCGCTGTCTGTTCGTTCATCCGTCTGTCACACAGCTGCATCTTCTGAACGGAAATAAAACGTTTTTCTTAAAAATTGCAATTCAATATTACTTTGACGAAGAGGATGGCTTTGAGAAATTTTAAATTAAAAAAAAAAGTTGCATATGGTATGGTGGTACAGAATCCTTTGTATGCGTGTCCAATTCCTACTTGAACGATTTTTTGTATTCGCTGAATTAATTTGAGTTTAGTTGTAGAGAAAATTTAATACCGACAAGAGTTTACGCACGCAAGTCCTTAAAATATTAGCAGACAAGGAATACAATCTACTGCTAATTCAACTAAATCCGAACATATCCTTCCTCCGGGTTGTATTTCGAATCAAAATTCTACGAAATTTCACAAACATTTAAACAAATTTTAGCCACGTGTTTCCCACATATAGGCAACTCGGTGCTCCGCCGTCCGCCTGCCAAAAATCCCTTTGGCTATCAAGGATTTGTGATTTTTCGAAAAATCTCCATTCTAATTCTGCGAAACACACACACACGCACGTAAATTCCTTCTGTGGGCGAAGCACTCATCGTCCTCGAATAAAAAAAGAAATAGAAGATATCCTTCCACCTTTGGGATATGTGAAAATTTACATGTTTGCACCTTTCTAGCGTGGATTATATGAATACCTATTTTTCGTCCTTTCTTCTGTCGCTTGTTGCGTTTTTGGATGATTGTTGTTTTTCGCACAACACAGCGTTCGTGTGTTTCGATTTTATTTTTTTTTTGTGAATCCCTCGCGGCTCGGCGTTGGTTGTGAAGGTTTCCAACTCCCACCGAAAAGCATGAATGTCTTTGTGCCATGCGGAATGCGAAGGAAAAAACAGGAAAACAATATTTTCCTACCTCTCTTGTGTGGGATAAACTTTCTTTCCCTAGTAAACAAGAGCACACGCATTAGGGAATCTGAATGTATGCTCGCTAGCGATGGAAATTTGAAGGGCTGTCTTGATGGGGGATCCTCTTCCGGTATTGCACCCGGAGCAGGAAAATCGTTTCCAAAGAATGCTTTTACCTTTCGACTGTTGTTCCGATGATGGAGCTCCTTGGAATTATGCATGGAGAGGTGCAGAACATTTATCTATGCAAATATTCATGTGTATGTGAGGATGATGAACTGAAGTAGACGAACCTTTCAAGGACGACAAATGTGCTTCGTTGCATTTCTTCTTTGTCCATGGGGATTACACAATGCATTCGGTTAAGGATTGAAATAAATTAAAAAATCTGCTGCTGACGTTTCAATTTCATTTAGCCAGTCAAGCATAGGCTCGTAGGTTACAAGCCGAGCAGCAAGGCTCTTTTATTGTTCGAAGGATATACAAGTAAATGATGCGGAGTCGGCTGCCAAACGATGACGAAGCAAGAAATGTTTCCAACGCGCTGTTTTTTTTTTCGATTTTTGGACATGGAATATCCTTTGTATTTGCCGCGTTATAATGGAAGTAGTCAGTGGTCATTAGGCGTCATTAAGATTCATTTAATGGGCTTTTGATTGAAAAGAATGAGGTCAGAGAGTAATCCATATTGAGTCGTTTGATTTCGCTTGTGTGATCATGCGATTTGTTCTTTTCCTTTTCCTGGTGAAAAGGATAACGATAAGCTTTTTGATGGTTCTGATTTTTTTTAAGAAGGAGAAACAAAGTTTTCTATGAATGTGTTTTTTTTCGTTAAGCTATTCAATTTCTTAACCAGGACAACTCTGATCGTTTGTATTCCAAGGAACTGGTATAGAATCTTTATAAACACTTTTTAAAGGTTCATTCAGGTGATTATCATGGTCGATCTCTGGGAAGTTCACTCAATTCATATATTAATAGCACCTAATGATGGATAATTTGAAAAATTGTGGTCCTCTTCTTCAACTCCTGAAAAAAACTTAGAAGATTGTTGATATTCTACGGCTCAAGGGTAGCCCGGAATACTATAGATTATAGTTTATTTGGTTACTTTGTATTTACATAATACCTAGCCTTATTGAGATTAAGTGCAAGCTTAGACATATTCAGGCGATTTAAGAAAAAAATCATGGCACATTTGCACTCCATCATATTTGATGACCGTTTGGGCTCCTTTTGCCGACTTTCAATATTTTTGGCACAAATTTCTGGCAATAAATTCATCTTCTTTTACAGATTTCATTTCTGTGACTTAAACTGAGAGTCCTTTGAGTAAAATAATCACCAAAGAAAAAATTATGGAGCCGTTAAAATGGGCGTCTTCGTCTGGCGATTCATTACCAAACAGGACATAACTACCGGATTTGAATTCATCATAACTTGGCACCGATGCCTTGAAACAATAGGTCATCATCCAGTCCCATTTTATCGATTTGCTGCAGTAAAAACTCTTTGATCATGGTGCTACATCTCTGACATAATCGTGTTGTGAATGAATTCCTCGAGAAGTGATGTCACGTTCAGTAAATCTAAGCATATTTAAAGGGGCTTCCAATAGAAACTTCCGAACTTTTACAGTTAATAGCAGCCATGTTGTTGAAGCTACATCTGTCATTTGTTCAATCTATTTTTTATATATAGAAAGCGTTCAACAACATGCGCAGATAATAAAATTGTTTTTAAACATTTTCGATCGGGCAACGTTCCGCGCGCTTCGCCAATTTTACATTCGCTATAAACGTCCTTTCGAGAGGACTATTCGCAGGGTATTGGCTAAATTTGAGTCCATTGGTTCAGTAAGCTGTTAACCAACAAACATACATACGTCGACGAAGAGCAAGATCTGCCGAAAAAATAGCCGCTGTTCGGAAGGGTGCAGGAGAATACGAGGCAGTCAATTTTGCGTAGCTCACAAGAACTCGTTCTTCCGCAGACCACATCTGACGTATTCTGGGTCGTGGTTTGGGTTTGCCCCCCTAAAAAATTCAACTGTCCCAGGAGCTGAAGGTTAATGACGGTTAACGACCATAGACAATGCCGTGCGTTAGCTGAATGGTCTGTGGAGCTGTTGGAAACTGACCCTAATTTTCATCGAAAAATCATCTTCAGCGATTAGACCCATTTTTTGATGAATGGGTACGTCAACAAATAAAATTTTAGAATTAGAGACGATACCAATACTATAAAAGATCCAAGAGCATTCCATGCATCCCGAAAAAGTCACTGTTTGATTTGGATTTGGGCTGGCGGCGTCATCAGTCTATATTTTTTGGAGAACTAGGTCGGTTCGCTGATTACCACCTTCTTTTGACCTGAAGTGGAACATATAGACACCAATGACATTTGGTCATGGCGCTACGTGCCATACAGCTCACCCCACATTGGAAATTTTGCATGAGCGATTCAAGAGTATGGTCATCTCTCGTGGAGGTGATGAGAACTGGCCTTATGGGGTTTTCGGAAGTCGCAGGTCTATGCGAATAAGCAACAAACCAGATCCGATTTCAGAACCAACATAACCCATATTTATACGCCAGTGTCATGAAAAATGGACATTTCGATTGCGAGGTACCCAGAGAAGCCGCGGCGGACATTTGAACGATGTTATATTCCATTCATAATGACATCGATTGGCCTTTCCAACAAATTTCAAATATGTCGATGCTATCACACAAACGCTCTGTTTTATTTTAATTTAAAGATATGCAGAGCTTAATGAAAGACCCTTCATTATGGATTTTTGTGGATGAAGCCCCAGAAGCGCAAGCTTTGTATATTTATTCAGCGTATTCAATCTATTTGTTTAGACGCAATCGAGGGTCTTCAACTCGTTAAATAAACCGTGCTCCAGAGATGTTGGCGGCTCATTTATGAAATCTTCAGCCACAGCTGTGAATTTCTCGAGGCAACGATGAACTAACAAGTAAAAACATATGGTTTTTGGTGATGTTATGTTGAAGCTTTCCATATTTTTCAACTCATGCCCTTAAGATGCAACTGGCAATGAAATACATGAAATACAGACCAGGTGACCAAACGGGACACTTGAAAGTAATCAATTTCATCACGGATAAAGACAGGTTCTCCCCGATACTAGTTTGGATGAAGGCAACATACTGCTTTGGACGTCCCCTTGAGGTAGACATTTCTAACCGTGATCAATTGTCAAGCAACACACTTGCCCCCGACCCCAGAAACTTAATCTGGTATACTGATGGCTCAAAAATGGCAAATGGAGTAGGTGCCGGTGTCTAAGGACCCAACACTAAAATCTCTATACCCATGGAAAAACATCCAAGTGTTTTCCAAAATGTTTTCCAAAACGTCACAAAGGGGCCATAATTCTAATATATTCAGACAGCCAAGCAGCGGTCAAGGCACTGTCATCCAATCTAGTGGAATTCAAATATGGCAAAAGCTGCTACGACGCCTTACAATCCCTGACCCGACGTAACAAAGTTAGGTAAGGATGGGTTTCAGGTCATCATGGAATCGAAGGCAATAAAATTGCAGACGAACTAACCAGGGCTGGTTCTAAAACCGCGTTCACTGGTCCGGAACCTTTCTGTGGCATAAGCTGGAAATCTACCGGGACTCAGACAATCTTAATTACTAATCAATCCCTCCTCTTACAGAGAGATCCTTAATCTCAACAAGGAGAACATTAGAAAGCTCGTGAGCTTCCTCTCAGGCCATTTCCGCTTCAGATCACATCTAACCAAACTAGGACTCAGTAGAACCACCGATTGCCGACTCCGTTTGGAAGACGACGAAACGGCTTTACACATTCTCTGTGAATGTCCAGCTCTAATTTGGTTAAGAAGGCTTATCTTCCTCAAAGAGATATGCTCCCCATTGGACTTAAGACAATCCAATGCTAAAGACATTCTGATTTTCATCAGAAGGATGGAATGTCTGTTAGACCGCAGTGTCCGCCACTTGGGCAGGGGTAGCACGTTAGTCAACTTCTGACGGGTCCGCTTTTTACTACAGCCCTAACATAAGATCTGTTTTTTAAAAATAGATTCCGTATCAGATTTTTCTTCGATTAACGCTTGCTTTCGATCTGATTTGATGTTGTTTACAATGTAAGGACCGAGATTGCATATTTTCCAAGGCAATCCATTTCTAAACGAAATTTAGGAAATTAATTTTTTTCAGTTAGAGTGATGCATAAGTTGTCAGTTGTCAAATGGCGTCCGTTAAAGTCAAAATACATCACGACTTTCTCGGAAAATGCATCACGACTTTCTCGGCAACTTTTAAAGAAAACAAGTTTCAGTTCTTTCCTTGAATTTTTGAAAATGAAATTCAAGACAAAACAACGTTCTGAGATTCTAGGTTTATTCTATAGGAAGGATACTGTGAATGCGGGTCCGTATTCGGCATATACTCGTTGTACCACAAAAGTGAAAAGCCCCGACTTTTAAAAATAATAATCAATTCCATGGAACCCGATCCCTGTCATAAAATTATCAGATATTTGTCATCATAAATGCCATTCATTGATAACCCGCCCTATGGGCGTCAATTATTTGCGATATTTGCAGATGTTAAGCAAACGCATTTCACCAGTCAGAAATACTTGACTCCGATAAGACTATCCAAACAGGCGAACCCTAACAACCTTTCCACAAATATTTATCTGAGTTCCTAGTTTTTTTGTGAAAATCAATAGAAACAAAAAAGAATGGACAAATTTCCCGCAACATTTGTAATTGTATGTAAATAAAATTATGAATATCAAAATACTTGTCCGAGAATTTCTCCCATAAGGATTCGTCTTTACGCGGCCCACAATTAAGCTGTCATGTACACGAGGGGAAAAAAAACGGAAAAGAATAGAAACAATTGTACTTTGCAAGTTTCTGAAGGACTTCAAGCCTGTTGACAGGCAAAAATAGAAACAACATTTTTGTTGTTTTTTTGTGTTCATTCCCAGGACGCATTAATTCACGGGCGCAAACACACGATGATGCCACGTCGGATATCCTGAATTGAAGTTCACCATTCTTTGTTTGCTGGACACCGTGACACAGGTACGAGAGGAAGGACCTTTAGCCCGCTACGACAGAGCAATCGGGTTTTTCATGGAATGGAGGCATGAGAGTCCGGTCGATGTTGTTTGGCTAATCACCAATCCGGAGACCCAAGTAAACAACATTCATTCTACGGCGCGGTGTGTTGTTTGCCAGGCGATTGTATCTATGAAATACGTTTTGTTTTTTTTTTCGTTTCATGTTTCTATTTGTTTTAGGATATTATTTCGTCTATCTTCCATCGGTGTTTGTTGTATTTTCTCCCTGCTATCAGGATTTACCCTGTTAATTGGAGTTCAGGTGACGGATGGTTGGAATTTTCTTTTAAAAATAATTTTCACACATCAGTGTGAAAGTTGGATTTAGAAATAAAAATGATAAGAATAGGGAAACGCGGGAGATCTTTTAGATCGAGAGGAGTACCTTTTTCGAAAGGAATATTCAACAATGAAAACGAAGACAACTAATTCGATTTAATTCAGAGTTGTATTCGGCATTGACAAAAGGTTGTTTTGGAAGGTCTTCACCTTCTGTTGTGTATATTTGAGGTATTTTTCATCATTATAATTATTATGGGACTATGGTGAACTATAAACAGTTTGGCACGAAAACGAAAACTTTCGTTAATTTATGTCGATAAATATAGTTATTTTAAAATTATGTGGCACACTACAAATTTGAAGTTTGACTTAAAAGATGCGGCCAAGTAAGAGTCAGACACGCACATAAGTTTTAAATTTCGCATAGCTTTATTCTATGCGTTAAATTGAGTTGCGATCAAAATCTTTAAAACTAATTTGTAACATTTTATTATTTTCATTATTTGTTGTCATAGAGGCTTAGTAATTCACATATAGTACTGTGAAAATTGCAAGTGACTACCTACTGCGGTTCAGAAGATACAGCACTGTAATAGACACACAAAATGACAAACGGACGAACAGACATAAGGAGACTGCTTATTCCAAGCAGTAAGAAACTGATAAGCCATGACTCGCTCTTAATATAGACCAAAAAATTATGAAAGTGAAAGAGACTTGACGACTCGACTGTTGGTCTTCGAACGAAAGATGTTGATGGTTGCCTAGTGATTTGACATTCCAAGCGAAAGGGATAGGGAAATTTCGACTTAAGAATGAAACTGCTCATCGTAAACCAGGCCGTAAATGTCTGAATATTTTAGACGTAAAATACACAAAGGCAATTACAGTCGAGTCGAAAGCTCACAACTCTTTTAAATCGTTTAAGATTTGCTGAAAGTTACCTACGAATTAAAATGTCCCCATTGAAAAACTCCTCGCAGACTTCCAATTTGTCAGTCTGACACCGGAAACATCGAAACTCGTAAAATCTGATCACTTGTTTGAATTTTCAAACACTTCAAAAGTTGTCGTGACGCAAACGCATTGGCAGGTTATCATCAACATAAATTGACGAAAACATCAGGAAAATCAAGGAAATAATGACCGGAAATCGAAAAGTTTCAATTTGAGAAGTAATATTCTACTCGAGCACAGCTCATGGATCATAACTAGACATTTTGGTAAAAGCTTTCGGCTTCAAACCTGTCGCTGTCAAGCTGAATCTGAAAATAAATTCATTAAAATCGCGAGAGACATTGTTTTAGGGTTTCTTTTTCGTGGGTATTGAGAACCAAATTGCCAAAAAAGACTGGGTTCTCGCCAGGATAACACACCGTCGCACACTGCCAATACCATCAAACAATCACAAAATTTGTCTTACTCGGCTGTCGATAGTAGACTGACTTGTCGTGCGGGATAACACTATCGACTTGTCATGGCCGCAGCGAGCTCCAAGTTCGTGTCGTTTAAATAATCGTTTGTGAAGATATCTTAAGCTCTGTTGTGAAGGCAAAACGGTTACAGCAATATTCCAAACAAAAAAAAACAACAGTTGGTATAAAAAAAAAACAACGAATAAAATACTTCGAATCGAACGAATGAAAACATTATTCGGACTCCACCCATGAAGAAAACTTAGCCAAACTGCACCTGAGTTTCAAACCAATACTTAAATTCGTTCATTTCTTTACTTCTGCTCTCTCGGTGGGTTGTTATAATCCATTGAGAACACACTCTCAATAAGAGGTTCTGTGGAAAGCGTTGAGGTGATTATAGCAAGATCGAAGAAAGCTCTGATGCTTTACCAAAATCCGGTCATATTTCGAGGATTGGTTCAAACATTTGGTTCAGCTCGTTTCAGTCGATGGTGAATACTTTGAAGGGAATAAAACATTATCAACAATAATCTTGTGTTTTGTTGTTCTTAAAAAACATCCGATTTTTATTTATTTTCAAGAATTGAATGTTTTTCAAGAGAATGCTTTTCTCTTATTATTCAGATAAAAAAAACGTACAAGTTTTGTCAACAGTGTCATCACAAATAAGCCCGCCATAAAATAAAACCCAAAATCATTACCGAAAGGACCACGCTACTAATAGTCGGAAACCAATCAGGATTAATGCCTTGGGTCAAATATCTGCATTAATGTTTATATAATTATTTATTTCTTTATTTACCATTATTACTTTAATAAAAAATTAAATCAATGTTTTTTTAATGCAATTTACACATTCGCTGTCGGCAATATTAATTAAGATATAAATTGTGAACTCGAATTGTTGTCGGCACAGGCCGACGGTCCGGCATGGTTTGATTGCGTGCTGCAGTTAATAATGCTGCGGTCACTATCAGTTCCAGCAAATATGGTGTAGCAATAAAATGAATTGCATGTAAATCCACGGTGTGTGGGCAAATAATTTGTGTTTTTTCATTAAACAACACAAAAAAAAATCAATTTCCGTAACCATTGCCAATCATCGATGAAATTAAGGCGCTTATTCAACACTCGAACTCTTAAATAAATAATAAAAAAAAATATTAAACAAATAAAATGGATATCTTCATTTAATTAAAGGCTTAATTAGTCAAGAGTATGTTATGATTGAAAATAAATATACTTTTCACTATTGTCTTGGTTTCGATCCTATGAGACTGACCGAAACGTGTAGAACTTTGTAGAAAATAGTATTACACATTTTTTGGCTTAATAATCTCGGCAATGTAAGGACATTGGCCTTTGTGGATCCGTCTTATGAGAATCATGTTTTCAGTGGACTTTTGCATCACTTTTCCAGCGTAGCCACCCATATTTCGGCAGTACGAATGTCGAATGTAGCTACTTTATCAGCAGGAGTGAAATCTCATGACCTAGGCAGCCATTCAATTGACAGGCATGAAATGATAAGGTCACCAAATGTTTGTACCAAATTTTTGTACTAATAAAGTTATTGCTCGACTCTTCCTGCTGAAACTATTTGTATCAAAAATTATTGTTTCTGACACAGGGAAACAAAAAACCGGGAAATTGGAGAATTGGAAAAAAATAGCCCAACGGATGGATCACTCTAAACAAGCCAATTTGACTAGTTTCTTGTTAACATATCCCTTCATCCAGAAGTGAGCCTGAAGTTGATTTGACGTTTAAATTCAACTTTCAGTTTGAGCCCATTCAATCAACGTTCGACGCACTGCAGCTTATCACGTTTTGTGAAGCTAGAAGTGTCTTTTAAAGGTATTTTTTAGGAGTAAACAAATTGAATATGTAATTAAACATCGCCATCTGGTTGAAACCAAAGCTATGTCACGTCAATGCCATTCAACTGTGGAACGAAGAAGTCAGAAATCATGTTTCTATAGCGCTCTCCATTGACGGTAACATTTTGTCCTTAAATAAATATGGTCCGATGATTCCATCAGCAAATAAAACACCATAATGGATGTAAGGGCGCCTCGATAGAGGCTTTTGGAATTTCTTCATTCCAATTTTGGTGTTTGCATATCTTAAAACCAAAAATGGGCCTCACCGGACAACAAAATTTTGCGTTGAATATGAGGATCAAGCTGAATCATGTTTTCGGCCCATTCACCGAACCAACGACGCGTTTAATAGTCACGTTGTTTCAATTCATGCACAAACTATACCTTTTAAGCTTCTTAGCCAAGATCGTTCCGTAAAATATTACATCAAGTGGACGGGCCTAGCTACAATTGCTGGCAAACTGACTGTGCTCCACAACTGCAGTAACTTTTCTGTTCGTGGTGTTTCGAATAACTTGGTCAAATGAACGATTATGTCAGCCGTAAATGGACGCAGCGTAGGATAAGTTTGGTGAACCGAACCATAGTTTGCACAATTTGAACGCGTTGATCCGACGTTAATCTGTTCATTAGTCAATGGCAAAACGTATTATTCAAAAATCAACTTTAAATCTTTAAACTGTCAAATAGACAATCTGTTGAATCAGCGTTGACAGGTCAAAAACCAAATCTTATTATCTTTACCAGATATTTACATCCTTTGCCAAAAACAAAACTGCTAGTTGCCCAACCTAAAGAGTATCGCTCCATTAGTCTTTTTAACATGATAAACGTTTTGGTTTGAGGCCTAGCTGACCAGGAGCTACCTTGTTCATAATTATCTCTTTTCGCCTTGTCGATCTGGTATTGATCAAGGTCATTTGACACTATCTTGCCTCCTCGAATATTAAGGATTTACTTTCTGGCAATCTTTGATTCGAAATGAAGGGTTGAATAAATAGAGTACCTCAAGGCTCGAATTTCAGTCCCATACTGTTTGTTTTGCATGTTTATTAGTGACATTTTAAAAGTGTGTTTCTCTGCACTTCCATGCATATGCGCGCAGCTCTATCTGTCAATATCAATTGGCCTCATTGAAGAATAATGAACCAAAATGAACCATGACTTGTCAATTATAATATTTGAACCTCGGGGTGAAGATAAACAAAAATGTATCCTGATCACTTGCACGATTTCACTTATCCACATTGTAAGAGTGCGTGAGTTCTGGATATCTGCAATCTACACGCAAATTGATAGCATCTTGAAGCTTTTGGGAACGTTTTTAGGCCTCATAATATCGCACGCTTAAGTGATTTATACCCAAACATAGTCAGGGGTAGACTCTGGTTTCCAGATATGTTCAAATCGGTTCCTCGTAATTGTCATTTACACTATGAACGATACGAAGACGGTCATCTTTTTCCACGACGCACATTAGCTGAAGCTTTCAAAGCGATTTAAGAACGAACAAGGCGAGATAGTCTAAGCGTAAAGGAGGACCAGAAATATACCACCGATAAGTAGGGTTTTTAGGTATTTTAATATTTGACACATTCACACCTCCAATCAAGACTAAGTATGGCCAAATGTTGCTACATTGGTTTATTGGAACCACTGGAACCAAGTTCGGGTATACTTAAATGAACAAATGTGGTCCAGTTATGAGTATATCCCAGTGAGAACATGGAAGTCTTACCCCGCAAGTGAAAACTACTACTTCAGTTCGCAAGTTTCCATTCATTTAATTATTTAAGGTAGTAAGAATTAAAGCATTGAAAAAAACTCTAAGCGTATGCAAAAGAACTCCTTCTGATGTATTAGTGTCAACATTTCTCACACCAACATCCACTCAACCTTATCACTTCGCTTGGGTCGCCATTCAACTAGTCCGGATGCATGCCCATCTAAGCCCCAAGAACCCCAGTAAACAATGGGCCCACAAGCATCCCAAACATGTCCCTAAATACGCATTTCAATCAAACTGAATGTTGAATATTCCCTTTCAACCCAGAGCCACATTCAATTTGAGCTCCAGCCAACCATTAAGCACCCGCGAATGTGGTTTAGCTAAACCCACGTTTCAGTGATTTGTCGGATTTTATGTATTCGCGCGCGCCTACAAAAGCATTCAACCCCGTGGAAATGCCTACAGGATGCGTTGAATAAACTTTCTTCCGGATGTGAAAAATAGGTTTCCCAAATAAAAATATACGAAAAAAAAAATGCTGGAAATGTGTGCCGGAACAGAGTTAAAAATAATTAAATGCGGTTGCTCTGTGAAGGTAAATACGCTAAATGTCAGCTCTGGTGTAGTTAATGTGTTACTGCGAGGGCAAAGCCACTCTGGCTTACCCGCCAGGACGAGAGCTCTTATGCGTGTACACTCAGAGAAGACTCCTACATGACCAGAAGCTATAGATACAAGTATACTACACTCGCTGTGCCGGCCGGTTGGGTGATAAAATTTTATAATTGATTGTTACTGCAGTCCTCGACGAATACTGATTAATTGCATTCGGGGCGAATGGTGGCGAGATATTTATTTATTTCATTAATTTCCAGCTATTTATACGCAACCCTTTTTTTTTGCTCATGACGTCAGAGGGTTTTTTCCATAAGTTCCATTTTTTTCTGTTTTTTTTTTGTGCATGTGGATGCGGTAGAGATTGGGTTAAGCTACGGACGGATTGAGTGGCAAAAAAACGTGCGAATTCTTCGACCGCCATCGAATGGGAAATTGTATTTTAAATGTAAACGTATCTGTTGTAATTAAATTAACATTTGCATCCAGATGAACAACGCAAAAAAAAGGATTACGAGGATTAATAGATCCAGCCAGTTTTTCAAGCGACTGTCGACAGAGAGTCGCCCAAGGGTGCTCCTGCTGACAGGCACGACGATGCAGTCTGAAGCCAGATGGATGCCTGACAACATAGAATAACGATTTAATCAATGCTGACAGAAGCTTAAATACAACGAATTAATAACATTCTTAACAGAAGGAAATGTCAGGGTACTTTAAATATAAATTCTTCCTTAAAAAAAGGAATTCGAAGATAATTTGATGGCATTATTGTATTATTTTCTCTTCATTTTTGGTAAGGTTTTGAGGCAGATAAGAGCGATCGTAGAACTCTTTCAAGTCGTGGGATGCATTATCACTGAGGGCAATCAAATGAAGAGTGGTGAAAATAGCAGTTTTTGAGCCTACCTCACTTCCAAGCTTACATTTGAGCTCGTGCTTGAAAATTACATTGACAACGGAGTAGCTATGAAGAATGTGTTACATTTTGGAGTTCTCGATATGAATTCATTTGTGTTTAAAAAATAACACCGACAACAGAGTGATGACTCAATCTGCACATCCACCCAAATCTGATCAAGTGGAACTTTTTTGTAACTTAAACGAAAAAAAAGCTACACAACGGCGAGCGTTCCGAGCGAACTAGCTGCTAAATCTGCTCCACTTCGACCTTATCTTCGACTTGTAAGTATAAAACTGACTGATCAAAAGTCCCAAAAAAAGGGCGGTTAGTAAAATCCAGAGATCTCGTTGGCCAGTCTGTCCAAGTCTGAAGTTGTCTGTCATTTTACACCATCTTTTTGGACCAGATATCTTCAGCGGATTTGAGATTTGTCAAGCGTTCCAATATCGATCACCATTGACTGTCTCACCAGATTGGCAGAAGAATGGCCGAGTGAGAAAAAATGGACCAAAAACCGACCAAGCAGTCGCGTCCTCTCCGTGCAGTTGTATGTCGTGAATACTATTATATTTCACTCAGAGAGTTTGAAATGTGCGTTCATAAGAATTCGCTCCACAAAATCCGCCTAGTTTTCGACAATTCCGATGACGCTATTCCCGTGTGCCAACCGAGAGGTGTATTGGAACATGTGACGGCCTTGCTTTAAAAACCTCGTAAGAGTTGAGGTTTAAGCACGGAGCTGGACGATGATACATGGCATTTGGGTTTTTGGCATTCGACTCTTCATCAGGGTTTAACAAATTCTTTAATGATAGGCAAACTGAGTAAGCGCAACTTAGGGTTTACTTCCAATATTTTCATTGATGGGCTGATAGTTGATAAAGTGATACGATAGTTTTATAGACCAGTGGCTTATTTCAAACGATTGCATGCAATTCGATACAAAATTCTTCGTCCGAAGCCGCTATCAGAACACATGTCGAAACAAACCAAGCTTTAAGCTTCTTAAACCGTCCGTCCGTAGTTTACTTTTCAGTTTACTAAGTGCTTTATACGAGCGAACAGCACGTTGATGAACAGCAAGTTAACATAAACAAACCGAATTTTCTCAACTCATATCTTCAACTTAGCTTTAAGCTTCGAAAATATATCTGAAGGATAGTCAGAAGTGGATGATAAAATGGACAGCAGCGGTACTCGGTTATTTTCAAATAAATGTATATCTAATGTTCCGCCAACACGTCTAAAACAAGTGCTAGTTTCAGAGACATTTGCTTCTCATTATGTTGGTCGGCACTTTGGGGAACTTCCTCAGCACTGAGCGTTCTTCTAATATAATATTTACAAATAACCTTTGTAAAAACTGAGGCCCTCATCTAAAGAATATTTAATGCAGTGCGACTTAATCGTTGTCCAGTTCCAGATTGCATGGTTGAAAGCAACAGATTTGATGAACTATACAAAGTAGTACAAGAGCCATTCAAATCGACTTCGCAGGTAAGCCTTAATTTCATACTAAAAATGTCCAAGGTATTAAGCACAGAACACAGTTCTTAAGTGCGTATTCCGTCAAATGGAGGGACAACAGACGAGCCTTACTTGATATTTTTACGGAAAGTCAAGTTAACATAGACCCAAAGCGATGCCGATAAATAAGCTAGAAAAAATCGAGTCATTTCAGAAAACACTGACTTTGTCCCGATTTCCGAGAAATTTGGAACGCGATCCGGACTCCGGAGACGACTTATTCATGTCTCGGATTATGGCCTCAACGTATCAAGATTGGTGTGTTGACCAATCACTGTGTATTTTTATTTTACAACTTCAGACCTCTGCTGCCACTATATGGAGGCAACTGAATTAATAAAACATTTCCTTTGTGAATACCCAAGCTTTAATTCCAGCTGGCACACAGTTGACGACCTCCCTCAAAAATTGAGTCGCAAACACAGGAACTTGCATGGGAATCACTGTTGATCTTCCACAAGGCCCTCGAGCACTTCTCTTGAGACACTTCTATGTAGATTCTACACTAAGCTTTGCTCATTTCGCTCCAACTAAGTCTTCTTCAAAATAGTTTATTGATTGTTGACTGATTCTTGGGTGTAGCAATTGAACTTGAATTTTTGCTGATTTCATCTTAAAGCCTGCTTGTGCAATTTCAACCAACAGCTTTTGTTCAGGGTAGAGTTGTAAATGAAATCGTTCCGGAAAAGCTATTGAATGCATCCAGAATGATTTGAAGTCTTTTTGCTAAAAAAAAAGACTGGAATTCAAAACAACCTTAGTGACCATTCTTTTGCAGTCATTGAATTAAGTCAAATGATTTTAAACTGAATTCACTCGATGTTAACTGAAGTCGGCAGTGAATTTACATCAAATCGGCTGAAGTCAGTGAATTCAACAGAAACAATTTGAATTCTGGGGGATTTTTATGTTGGATGATGATGTTTTGAATGTAATGAGTCGAGCCACTTGGTGAGTTAAGTCCTTTTACTTCGCAGTCCTTTTTGAATTCAATTACATCAATCAAAACTTTGAAATTTGAAAGTCGTTAGTGCTGCGAGATTGCATCTGCGAGCATTGCGAGTGCATTTTGCGTTCGCTTTCGCATAGACCTATTTTGAAAGTGGCAACCATCGCGTGAGTGCGTTTCGACAATTTTGTTCAAAATAAAAAGCGAACGAACAGTGGACCCAGAATAATTTTAAATCTGTCATGGGTTCACAAGTCCCGTGTTCAAATTGAACTCTCCTTAACCCGATGTTCAGTCAATACGCGAGAGCAACCGCTTTGCCACTTCCCAAAATGTATTGTTCATAGAATTCTAAAGAAACCCTTTAAACTTGTTCTTCTTAAAGGAAAGGAAACGAAGTGAGTTAATTTTACAGAAAAGCAAGGATTGAGAGATATCGTTCTGGAAATAACATCTTCGGCAGCGTCGCCGCAATCATCCTGCATCTGAGAACACAGAAACGCCACCGGACAGCCTGTATAAATAGCAAGGAAGATCTTTAGCCAGTTCACTTTTATTCAGCAAAAGTTGGTTAGTTAGAAAATCTTCTAGCTTTTACAGCAACACTTTTCAGTGTCGAATAAACCCACATTGCTTTATAAAGCTGATTTTGTTTTGTTTTGTTTGCTTCTCGCAATTATCAAGCCCCTGAAAAAAAAAACTCACATCATAACTCAGCTTCATTGGGCTCTTAATCAAGACCCCTTCCTGTTTTCACTCAGGCATTCAATAATGCTCGGAAAAGAAACATACGTACTCCCATTACCCTCGAACTCATCAGCCCACCAAAAGACGGCAACAAAAACAGAGCCTTACCCCCCAAGGCCTTAAGGATAAACTTCCTTCTTGCTTACTTTATTCCAGCGAAAAGATAACAAAATATCGCAACGAATTTTCCACAACATCAAGCAAAGCAGCAGATGCCTCTAAGGTGAAAAACTAATTTCCTCGCTCATCCTTGTTGTATAAAAGAAAAATAATAATCTGCCGTTAATTCATCGCATCCTTGCTGTGAAACGGACACGAAGGCGAAATCCTTCAATATTAAAACATTCCTTTAAGTTTCTTTTTCTCTGGCACTTCCAAGGATCATAAAAAGTTAAAAAAAAATATAAACAAAATACATAAAAATATGCTAAATGTAATTAATTTTGATCCTGCAAGGAAGTTACCGACATGCTTATCCTGTTTAATGCGTTTTTCTCTTTCTCTATTTTTTTTATTGTTATTATTTTAATAACACTTCCAACGCTTTAGTCAATTAAAAAAGGTCAGAAAGGACCTTTTGGGTCGGTTCGGTGGTGAAATTTGAACAAAGTCCTGGATGAATGAAATGAAGATTCTGTGCAGTTGTTTAGCGTGTCGGAGATGGGTCCTTTGACGTTTCATTGGTGACATCATTGGCATGACAATGAGTGATAATTTCATGAAGCCCAGTGGGCTAAGGCGGCTGTAGTGAAGCTCAATTTTAATGAACTCGAGATGGTGCCAAAATGTGCGCATTGATGGGAAATTTCTCAAAGGTGCCGCATGTTTTTTTTTCTGGGCGATAATTACTGGCCACTGGGTGGGTGACTAATTTCGATTTATCAAAACTGTGGAGCGTCTTACTTTTAATTGGATCGGCTAGCGGACGGGTGGGATTGTTTAATTTGAAAAACAGATGGATAAGAGCTGAGTAAATAAAGGCCATAGTTTTATGATCAAAAGCATCCCCCATGACCCCATATGGTAATTTGAAGTTGCTTCGGTACTTTATGGCAATGCCACATGAATGCCTTTCCGATGAGAGGTCTTGCTTTTCTTCAAGAAGTGTATCAATTGTGAAAACCTAGTCTAAGTCTAGGTATGTAACTAGAGGAAGACAGAGGACAGACTCTCCTCCAATGAACGACGACAATCATAAACTCGAAGTTGAGGCGTTGTATTCTAGAGAATGTGGGTTAACCAAGAACCCTCGAATATGAAATCCATGTATCGATAAATGTGAAAACATTGCAAAGTACAAGGTCCAGTTCAGGCGTATTGAAGAGTCTCGCGAGAGGAGTGATGTCAGGTATAAGATTGGAGCTGGTGGAAAGACCTCCACCTTGGTCCTGCGAAGAAGTGAATCATAGATGAACTCTGCAAATTTTACCAGACCCAGTCATGCACTATTGTCGTCCTGAGAGCTGGGCATTATGAAAAAAACCAAAAGATTGAACAGTGGTTTGAATCTTGGCAGTGTTTCGTTTTTGATTTTGCATTCATTCAATTCGCAGTATTTTTATTATATTATTATATTGTCATAGTTTTGGAAGTGAATAAGGAACTCCAGCACGATAGGAAGATGATTTTACATCCACGACAGATTCAATTTAAGTGTTTCCACTGCGATTCGAAAATACGCCAAGATTCCATTCATTGGGAATACTTTCTTCTTACTTGCTTTATCAGGGCATCTTCAGCAACTTTGAAAGCTTATAAGTCCTGCTGGTTTGGTGTCAGAAATTTTCAATTACGGAATTGACGATCTCGTAAGTCAGTGAATCACCTTACATCACATTGACGCACATCCTTGCTAAACTTAACACATATCCGTAGGATTCAGCTCAGTTTACTTAGCGGCGTTCGACCTGGAAATGCCCCGACAAATGTTCATATAATTAAGGATGAGACCCACCCACCAAAAATTTTTAAGGCCATAACTGATCTAAAAAAGATACTGCCTTGTCTAATGAATCTAGAAAACGCGCGGATGATGCCCAGCGACTCTAAGCGACTTTCTGGAAATGTAAAAAGCGGCTGCTAAAAATGGAAGTCACTTTCCTTAATTCATTCACTCTACCACGGGATTGTGTTGACTATAGTGATATCTGCATTGAAAACAAGAAGATACTCCGAGAAGACTCTGCTATTTTGGTTTGAGAGAACAGCTTATCTCGAGACTTCTACCTCGAAGAACCAAGTATGGTCTTGTAACTCCACCAATCCTAGAATCCGTCAAAAGATCGTTCTTTAAGAAGGTTTCCTGCCAAAAGGAAAGGGCAAAATGTACATCCTAGAAATGGAACAGCAAAAATACTGTTTTGAACCCATTCAAGTGAAAATCTTTTAAAAAATTTAAATGAGAATTGTGTAATTTACTTTTTCAAAACTCCAACGGCACTGGATCGACACAATTAAACGAATTAACAAAACATAATAATCTGCCAGCCACGAATGATCCCCGAGAGGGCGCCAAAACACATGCGACCCGTATCCCGATTCCAACCTTAAAACCAGCAAGTGTAAATATTTAAGGATGCACAAACATTAAACAGCTTCAGATACATAGATACAAAAACGGTGCGTTTAGCTAAAGTTTTATGTACAACATTTAAGTGGTCACACCAACGCTTGTGGCAAAGTATCACCGAACTTAGTACCAACGTGTCGTGTCTCCACGGATAGATGCGCAAGTATCTGTGTACATAACCCCCCGGGGCCAGCATGTTGAATGGCCTGAAGCGTAAAATAATTTGAAATATCGTGTAAATGGCGTTAGTTCACGGTTTATGGTCGAGAAAAACTAATTCCGTGACATTTTGCACTCGGGCAGTGACGGATTTGGGCATGGGACAGCGAAGCTCTCAACTAGGGCGCCAAAAAAATATAACCAATTAAATTTTTTTTTACTTTAATATTATAAAGTGGTAATGTTTGTAAATTTTAAAAATAAAAAATTCTTCACCAATATTCCGGGATACTTTCTGAATGAACATAAACTACAATATATATTACCCCGTTTAAATAAAAGGGCCTTTGGCGTGGATCAATTACGTAATCAAAGTGGATGAATGCGTTTTTCCGAACGCTGCCTAAACGGTAAGAGATATTAAATTGATTTCTTTAGAAAAGTTTTAGAGCTGAAAAAGTTCTATGAAAAAGTCCGCGATGATATAAATCTATATGTTACGGTTAATGCACAAATATGTGCACAATAATATCGCTTAAAGATATATTAAGTTAATATCAATCCGTCAGGGTAATTTAAGAAGGTAATTAAATTTTGCCTATCGTTGAGGAAATTGTATCTAGATAAAAATTGCCTTTTACACAGCATCGTTAAGACAGAGAAAACGTCAGCGGATGGCGAACAGATTTTTTGAGCCTTTCAACTTTCAACACGAAATTTACGCGCACGAAGTCGCAGGGGACTGCTAGTCTGATACAATGAAACGAAAAGAGAGATTTCAAAGACGTGAAAAAAGTCTTCCGCTACTCATTCCCCCCATTGAGAGAAAAGAAGAAAGTATCTAGAATGTAGATAATTAAAGGCTCTTCCACTGCGGACGTTTTTCATGATTTGAAAAGTTCCAAGGCTTGGGTCGAAGAAAAACTGATCTCTTTGATAGAGATGGTGAATGCGAGCTATGACCAAAAGGTATTTTCAAAATAACTTCAAAGACAAACGTATCCGGAAAGAATAAGAACTGTCCGCAGTTTACCAGGCCCGATTCTCGTTGCTTAAGTTGACATTCTTGACTTGACATTCACCACCTCTGAAATAAAATGGTCCTTCTTATAATTCGGAATGCGATGACTGCAGACTCACTTCTTCAAAATTTTATATTTCACATAGAGTTATGTTTAAACCGTTTTTTTTTAACATCTCATGAAAGAGATTCTGATCTGGAAAATGTTCTCTCAGGGGGCCCTAGGCCCAAACTTCATCAAATACGCCACTGTTTTGTGGGATTGACGAATAATTGCAACCAGCCGGATGAGCAATTTGTGAAAGTCAAATGTGCCTGTGGATTTTTGAAATCCAAATCGACGAAGGGGGTTAGAAACGAGTTACATTTAAACTTATAAAGTCAATTGCAACCAAATTTTGTAATGTATGCTGTGAGTTTTTCGATTGCAGTGTCGTAATCAGGCACTGGGACAAATGATTTCGATGCGAAAGTTGAATATCGAATCCGAATAATTCTAAATCCGCCAGGATACACTAGTTATCATGACAGATGCATCCTGCGGGAACGCATTCGAATTAGTTATTTGATTTCAAATATACGAATCTCCAAACGGATTGCAAGAACATAAAGCGCATTGAATTTACCAGTTCTTTCTTAAAATGATTCCTGTTTTCTTGTCGCATCCTTTGGCGAAAAACTATTTTGAAATTTTATTTATTTCTTTGTCGGGCTGAGGTGTTTTCTCAGCGCTTGTTCCTTTCCAAGCACCAGAACTGAGTTGAACGCGAGTAAGATTTCTTGCACTTGGTGGAAAATTTCCACTTTCTATTTCGAAGTTTTTGAAAAGAAAAGGACTTTTGCGCAGGATAATGCACTTATGTTCGGAATTCATAAGTTTGAAGTTTGTTTTTCTTCAAAATAATAGAAAAAAAAGCTAACCCAGCAGGTTTCTTGAAAATTGTTTGCCCTCTGTGCATGGGAAGTGGAAAAACTTTTTCTGTGAACACATTTGCCGAGAGAAGTGAAGTCCCTTTATGCACGTCAGATAGCGGAGAAGACGAAAAAAGCATGAAATGTGATAAAAGGATTTACCATTTGCGGTGTGAATTGTTTGCTGATTTATGGTAAAGTGAAGAGTTTGGAATTGCATTTGTGTTTATTTTAAATAACTGCAGCAAAGGCTCTGGATGTCGTTCATTCAAGCCAATATGCTTAAGAAGTAAGGGAGCAAGCTAAATTCACTAAGTGAACGTCAGTTGTGTAAGGAGCGTTTAAGATTTTTGCTCGGGAAACCGAGAAGTGAGACTTGAAAGAAAGCATCCAGACTCTCCTTAGACGGCTATTACGCACTGCATGTTTTGCAAGATTCAAATGAGTGCAAAAGAGAGGGAAGGTGAAACAGCGATAACCTAGCTCGGGCATGCACGGGTAGAATTTTCCTTTCATGTTTTTGACGTTTCCTTATATCCTTCTTCTTTATTTTTCGAATTTGCTTTATTTCCACTTCTCAGTCTTAAGATAAACAGCAGATTTGCTTTGCCTACGTGCCATAAAATAGTTAATTTTGAATTTGGCGTAAAACTTAATAAATAAATAAAGTTGATGGTTAAAGTAAACTCTGACAATTTCTGAAAGAAAATTTATAGTTCACTTTCAGTGCATATGTAATGAAATTGAATGATCCCTGGACATGTCGAAGTTTCCTCTACGATTTTATTCTAGATCCATTTGTTTTATTTTCATTCCCTGTCTCAAAAGCATCATTAGAAATATATAAAATTTCACCAACAAGTTCTTCATCTGCCAACAGCGATCAAAAAATAAAAGATAACTGTCAAAATAACGCGCAGCTCTAGCGCATCAAAAAATCTTCGGGTAATAACGTGCGCAGCTCGGAATGAGATTTCAAAAGAAAATCACTGAGAATTGCGCAGCGCAACTATGCTGTGTGTAATAGCCGTCTTACTTTTAAAGGCAATCTTGTCACGGATCCGCAGTGAAAATTGGGCGTATTCAAGCCGTATTCGGTCATTTCGATCGATACTAGAATGGCTTCAATCAAATTTTCACTCGTTCTCGAATCATAAAAAAGACTTGCGATTTTTAAGTCTATATTGAGCTTATAACGAGCATATTAAAGTGGCAACACATAACACCCACACTAAGGGGCATCCCCCAATAACCAAACAGCCAACCCTTCCTCGAATTGACGATAGCGACAGCACAATACAAGCTCTAATCGAAGAAGTATTAAAGATCTTCCGGACTTTCGACGCGAAAACTTTGGCGGTAAACGCAAGCACCACATCTCCGGTCTTGTCTGCCGAATTTTTATAAAAAAAGCAAACATATTATATTTTTTTTTCGACAATAATGAAATAAAAAGTTATTTAACTAAACGGCTTTGACGTCGCATATAAGAGATATCATATCTCTTAACAAAACAAGGCGATGAGCGGAGTCAAGATCAGTTAAAATCAAGAGACACCGACTTATTGCAGACTTGCACAGTATTCCATCAAGGAATCAGTCTGTCGATAACTATTTTGGTAAATCATCACAATCTACGTATTTAACATTGAGTAAGGAAAGCAGTTTGTCTATACAAGAACGAATATGAACCTCAAAAGCGACACCTTTATAGCGATCCGGAAAAGATTAAGGCAAACAATTTAGAGCTCGAAGGACAAAAATTGTGTTCTACAAAATATTTTTCTTTCCGGTTGGTAGGATTATCAAAACAGCGCAAATATTTTAGTAAACTTCGAAAAAAAAATCCCGAAATCGTCTGTCGCGGGGCGAACGGAAGAGAAGGTACTCGTACAATCGCGAACCTTACGAGCTATTGGGTTGGCAACTAAATAATTCTGGATTTCACTCATAGATGGCTTTATTTGAATTTTTAGGTTTACTGACGTAATCGAATCAACTTTCAATCAGTAAAAAAAATAGTTTGATCGGTTATGTAGTTTTTGTTTGGCGTCTGCTGAAAAATGGAAACTCAAAACGATTTACGTCATATTTTGCTTGATTATTTCCGGAAAGGAAAAAACGCATCCCAAGCTCACAAAAACTTATGTGCTGCTTATGGTGACGAAGCTTTAAAAGAACGGTAGTGTCAAAATTTTTTTGCCAAATTTCGTTCTGGTGATTTTTCACTCAAAGATGAAAAACACTCTGGTCGTCCAGTTGAAGTTGATGACGACCAAATTAAAGCAATAATCGATTTGGATGACCACAGTACAACAAGTGAGATTGCAGAGAAGATTCATGTATCACAAACATGCATTTAAAATAACTTAAAACAACTTTGCTATGTACGAAAACTCGATATATGGGTTCCTCATGAACTGAGAGAAAATAATTTAACACAACGTATTAGCATCTGCGATTTTTTAAAGAAACGTAATAAAAATTATCCATTTTTAAAACGATTGATAACTGGTGATGAAAAATGGGTTATTTATAACATTGTCAATCGGAAAAGATCGTGGAGCAAGCCAGGTGAACCAGCTCAAACAACATCAAAAGAAGGTTATGTTATCAGTTTGGTGGGATTACAAAGGAATTGTCTACTTTGAACTTTTACCACCCAAACAAACGATCATTTCAGATGTCTACATTGAACAACTAACAAAATTGAACAATGCAGTTGAAGAAAAGTGGCCCGAATTGACAAATCGAAAAGGTGTTGTATTCCATCATGACAACACAAGGCTACACACATCTTTGGTCACTCGGCAAAAATTATTGGAGCTTGGTTGGGATGTTTTGCCACATCCACCATATGGCTCTGACCTTGCACCATCTGATTACTTTTTATTTCGATCTTTTCAAAACTCCTTGAATGGTAAAAATTTCAATAATAATGATGATGTCAAATCGTACCTGGTTCAGTTTTTTGCTGATAAAAACCAGAAGTTTTATTATGATGCTGCCTGAAAGATGGCAAAAAGTTATTGCTCAAAATGGGCAATAACATAACAGAATAAAGTTATTTCGTTCCATGAAAAAATTGTCTTTTATTTTCTAAAAAAATCCGCAATTACTTAGTTGCCAAGATAATATAATATGACTCGGCCAAACTGAGTGAAAGGAAACATTGCCACAGCTAAGAGTGTTTTCGAAAGTGTGTCGAGCACAAACAACAGGTTCCCGAATAAAGGGAAGACCGAACTTTTGGTTCACGCACTACGGCATGTTATGAAACTTGATATAACCATCTGAAAGCATTCAGCAAGCGTGTTGAACGGAAAACGGCTTCAGACTCTCCGAGGATCGATGGTCAGTAAAAAAAAAAATTAAATGTTTTGTGAAAAGACGAATGCTCGGATCCTTAGCAGAAAAACTACAACGAGCAAGAGACCACTGCTAATCCGACATTGCACAATAGAAGAAATACTGTGGAAGAGTCCGGGTTTAATGCGGATGTTACATGGATGTCGATTCATCATCAGAGGCATAATGAGGGAAGAAATGTTGAATCACTTTTGTGCTGCAATTAAAGCTTAAACGATGCAACGTAAAATTCTTACTTGCATATTGCATATTCAATCAGTTTGACATCAATTTAAACACCAATTACCTGAAAAGAAAAAAAAATGGAATTGTTAATAGATATAAAATTCTTTTTTAATAAATATTTGTGTTAAGATGATCTGAAAATCACAGAAAAGTGGAGGGAAAATAATAAATAGTAGTAGATGTTCTAATCGTAATTTAATATGACAAAAGTTTAATAATAATAAAATTAAAAAACCGGTACAAGTTGAATTCCTTGAATTACAATCGGTGACGAAATTATTTGTACGCTGCAGTTTTTTATACTTCATTTTGAGTGGATAGAATGACTTCGGGACTTTTAAGTTTACGTATTCCTTGAACTTAAAATGGACCTCGTCGGTCATGATAAATTACTCCAAGATTTTATGGATTTAAATGCCTCGATTTTTAAAAGTTAAAGCATCTTTGGATAAGATGATAAACTCTTTACCTCCTTGTTCTAATAATAGAATAGTTTGTCTTGTTATAATACTCATTTATCCGTAGCTTTAAAACATTGTCTCAAAGCTCGAATAAGAATGAGTGCATGTTCGCAGCAGACCACTCATACGCACTATAATGACTTAGTCAAACAACCAATTCACATGAAGCTTGCACAACAATAGTTCGAGGAGAATACAACCCTCTTTTAACTCAAGTTAATTTGTAGGTTTCATTCTTAGCCGGCAGTATTCTTAACGTAATTGTTTCGAATACTCGCAAAGAAATTTTTATTTGTGAGTGCACAATAGCCTCCTTATTGTGTGTATTTTTCACAATAAGTGCACGCTACAAATGACTTTTTAAAAAGCCATCACTCCTGTAGTAATGGTGTGAACACATGCCAATAGAATTAAAACTCAACAAAGCGTGTCTATGGGTAAATTCTTCACAAAACAAATAAACACTTGTAACCCAAATTGGGTTTTTGGAAGGCACAAATTCCTTCACACTTATCTACTACAATATATAAACTCGTAACGGACGCCCTTTCAAACGCTTCACTTAAATTATACTTCACTTCATGTTCAGACTTTTACTTCAGTATTAATATACTTATGGATTTTTTTCGCTTAAAAAATAAACAAATTTTATTGCAATTCATTGAAACGCTTTCATTAACACGAGAATTCAGTGAGCCGTAGTCCTTCATGAGTTGCTATCGAAAATCAAGCAGCGCTGCCAGTAAACCCTTATGACTTGTAAATTGTTCGCTCCCATGAATTGGGCATTGAACCTTTACCAAAGGGATGTCCTCTTTCTACCGAACGCTTTAAAAATAATAATGCGAACATGTATTAAGTGAGTTTGAATATTTTCATTCAATTAGAAAATTAATTTTTGCATGAGTTAATTTTAGATGAAAACTTGGTTGGGTAATATTTTGTTTTGGTGAATTTCTGACTCAATTAACGAGCGGGACGATTATTCATTGCATGATTAGATTTCTCCTATTGCCAACGAAACTTAATTTGTACGCGCTGATCTTCCAAAGCACAAAAAAAAACTTCATTTTCAAGTATTCCCGAATGATGAATGAAATACTGCGAATTAAATGAATGCAAATATGTTGATATCAAATACTATCCCAACCTGAGCTGAACCAATGAAGCAGTTGAAACCAAAATACACGTGAGTGTGTATCGGGTCCTCAGTCTTTGAACGAATTTGAACTGCATCTGCTTTCCATCACTCACAATCGATCAACCTTCCTGAAGCCGGAAATTGTTTGATTTTTGAACCAAAAGTTTATGTTTTTTTCTGGTGGCTGGGATTCGAAGACACTGAGCTGGATGGGGTGAAGCCATTATATTCGTACAGTTCCTAGTTGTATCTTCTCCTCCATTCACCCTCCTCATAGACAGAACCGTAGATCTGATGGAAATGTTTCTGTCCCCGAAATCGTTTCTGCTGTTATGCGTTCCGTCCAGCATTTGACGTACATAATCTAATTTCGAGCGTTTTGTAACATAACCGGATCAGCTTTCCCAGCATCCCGAACACGGACTGCGCTTTAAGCGGCTTTGAGCAAGTGGCGGATATCGACTTGAGATGCGTTGGTCTTTGTCAGGTTTGTGAAAATTTGGTCTGTTGTCGATTTGTCTGGGCGGAAGCTGAACTGTTATTGGCCATTTTTTGTGTGGCAGAAAGACTTCGGATGTTCACGCAATAAACTGGAGAGGATTTATTAGCGGCGTTAAGCACGGTTTTTTTTCAAAAGGCATTATATTCCAGTCGTATGGACAGATCCTTCCAGGCTTGAAGGATATTTAATAAGGTCAGATTTATTAGCTTTTGACACACAGTTGGAGTTGGGTTTCTCCGTGCCCTATAACTTGGCCTTTATAGTTAAGCAGCTTATGAGAATGCAGCTTGAATATATCTACATCTCCCTGCTGATCAGTGGCAAGATTTTCTTTACAATTACGGATAGATTGGGTGGATTATTTGTTACTTCTTTTTTGAATGGTATGCCTGGCATCAACCTTATACAATTGAGTTTATAAAGAAGTGGATTTAGAGAATACCTAGAGAACCATTGGTCGATTGGTCGAAGTACGTATTCATAAGCATATTCGTAAGTATCACAATATTGATGCACCTTTTTACAAATAAATTTTTATTTTGAAAATGGAAACGACAAAAAATTTAATATAAACTTTTCTCTCAGAATTTAGTGTACCTACAGAAACTTAAGGACGGCACTGTTGATCGGTGACTTAAGTACTTCGTCTACTTTTCTCAATTCTTAAACCACAAAGGTAAATTACAGATCGAGTGAACTTATGCCTTGCAGCCGATTGACCAATTTCAAATAACCTTATCCTCTTTTTTAAAACCCTGAACAGCTTTTCTTTCGTCATCAAAAAGGCAAACAATGCCTTTTAAGGACAATTGCTTGGGGTTTCGTTAGTTGCCTTGATTCGATAGCCGATCCTCAAAATTCTTGACTTGTAAGGATGTAGTCCCAAACTTTCGACTCCTTTTAAGCAGCAATCAAAAAAGCTTTTCGATTGAAATTGACTGTTAAACTTTCACGGCTAAACCACTGAGCAGATGTCGACAAAATTTTGTAGAAAGATTGCCTGAACAATCCTGGAAGATGACGAACAGTTTTACTTACAATTGACACCAATGGAGACAAATTATATCGATAGAAAAAAATAAAACTCCACAAGGATACCTAGAGTATCTAAAAACAAGAATCCAAGTAGTGAGAAGTTAATACATTTTGCCAACCAAGCCTCACAACTGCGGCAGTCAATAAATATGTAGCAAACTAAGCCTTTTCAGTTATAAAGCGTTCCTTGAGCTTCTTGCAATAAGTTTTTCAGCTCCAAAGTCCAACGCCATAACTTCCGATCCAGGATCCATTCTCTTATCCTTATCACCAATTCACTTAGAGCAGCATCTCCGGGGAAGCGCACAAATCTTTGTGAAATGCTTTTCCATCGATTGGCAGTTATTACCAAAAAAAAAAACAACAATACGAAGGAACTTATCCCTTACACTCGCAGTCAATTCTAGTTTCCGATGTAAGCACTTCGACAGGACGCATTATCCTGTCGATGGCCCCCATATAGTGTGCCCTCCTTAATCGTACAAGAATCCGCCGCCATCCAGTAGTGACCATCTACTGAGTACATTTGTGGGAGGATGAGTGTTAAAATGTCCTCTTGCAGGACTTGGATCCCATTAAGTGTCTACTATTTTCTTTTTATCTATTTGTCTTTCTATCCAAGAGGCATGCTGTAGTGTTTTCGATATTTTCCAGTCAAATGGACACACACGCCCTTTCTGTTCGTTGATTCGACTAATAACTGCAAGAAGGACCTTCCTTTTAGTCCTTTTGAGGATATGTAATTGTGCAGTGAAGAAAAAATAATGAATGGCACTCTTTTATTATAACAATAATCCTGTGCAAAGTTCTACGCACATCCTTTTATCTTTAGAGTAAACGATGCGAGCACAGACAAGGATGTACGTACTTAAAAATATGCGTGAACGGTATTCGGTTGGGCAGATATTCCATTTTTTTTTTTGGTTGGGCTGCAGGATTTTCCAATGTCCTTTCTTTGTTTTCGTTTGTGAAATGAATGCTTTGTGTAATCTGGGCGAAAAAACGGCAGGAAGTCGAAGCGAACTTAATTTTCCACATTTACTGTAGGGGAATGAGAAGTGTACGGGATAACGTAATGTCCTCTTAACGGTAAACTACACTTTAACGCCCGACAAACAATCAACCGATGATTTCACAGTTTGTGTTGAATTTTTTAAATGGCAAATTGTTTCAGTACGGTTTGTTTTTTTTTTTTTGTTTTTTGTTTTTTAACTTTCGTTCTTTCGTCCTTTTGTCATTGTTGTCTTTTCGCATTTGCTGTGTTTTTTTTTTTCTGTTGGCGTACAGGACGAGTGTTTCGTTTTTGGGTTACTTGCAGTTGACAGAGGACCATAGGCTCTTGTTGTTTGTGTATTTAAGGACTCGTTGTTTGATGCATGAGTGAATGGCAAACGATGGCTTCGCCAGTGCACAGACACGGTCGACGTTGATAAATTCATTTGTCGTATTCATTAGCAAGGATTACTGTGGATCAAATGGAATTGACAGCGTAAATGATCCTGTATAAACGCTGTCCATGCATGACTTTGTTCGGACAACAATGCAAGCGGTTGACAGGTTTTCCGCATGCCGATGATGGGACTCGAAACTAGGTTGTTATTGAAGGGCTTAGTTTGATGGATGGCAGGACTTTTGAGTACAGAAAAGTTCACAACTTAGTGCAAAGTTAATTATCAGCCATTCCAGGATTTACAAAATGCGGTGAAAGTGCATCACCGAGTGCCATTTTGAAGTCGTACAGTTCAGTTCAGATAGATAGTAGCAAGCAGAAATCACAAGGGGAATTTTTCTTAGAACTCAGAAACATTCATACAACTTCTGAAGCCTGCTTTTAATTAAATAAATATAATAATATTCAACGCATATTATTATGCAGTTTTTTATCTCATTAAATATTTGCCTGAGCAAGCCGCATGTTTCCATGTTATGCAGAGAAGTAGAAATGTCATTGTCCAGGTATATTATCCTCTGTCATTCTAACAATGTTAAATAACAACGACAAATCCTTTGCATTCTTCAGTTACCCTGTTTTTCTGCGGGCTAGTGTCGCTTTCTTACTTGAAGCCTCTTTGTTTGCTTGGTTAAAAAAAGGAATCTTTACATTTGTTCGTTAACGTTATGGTTAGCAGCATTCTTTTTAAAGCCTTTGCAAGCATTCATTGAATAAAATTGTATGAATGCATTTTGAGACATAAAAAATTAGTTCAATCTCGACTCAAGCAACTTAGAAAAGATGGCATTTATTGCTCTATAATTCAATGAAATACAATCATTTACAATTGAATGAATTCTATTTGCATTCGTCTCCAATCATTGAACATAATGTTAGTAGAAGTAAAATGTTGGGCCTTGAAGACCTTACGCCATTTATACAATATCTCTATCAAGACCATTCCAAGGTCATTCCTTTTGTACTGCCAACTAGGATATGCAGAGATTGTTTTGCTCCACGGTGTATTTATATTCATCTTGCTTGGATGAGAGCCGCTCTTATTCGCAAACGAGGGAAGTTTACATGTGATAGGACCGATCGCGGCCTTCATGGACATTGAAGGAGTATTCATTTTGACGCTTTGAAACTTTGTTTAACCAACAACGTTTACGCAACGTTTACGAAGAGCTAAGAAGCAATACCTCGGATACAAATCATTCAAAGTTCGCCATTGATACGGATGGTGTCTTATTCCAGTAATATGGGTGAAGGACTGATGAAGGACCCATTTCAAGAAAAGCATTATATCGTTTAATGACCATAGAAACCATGTTATATAACGCCACTCCGTTATTTTTTGTGGGGACAATAAAGAGCAAAGATGCAAAAGATTGTTTCAAATTTATACCGGTCGACAGGATTCGCAACGTTCCATTTAATATTATTTAGAGATTAGCTCCCGTTAACATCCGAAGTCAATCCATTCGATATTCACACGACATAAAACATTGCTGTCGAAACTTTTCATTCCTTATTAAGTTATGTTCCGTGAACTCAAATTCAAAACCAAATGGCTGTTAGATAGACATGAGAACTTTGCATCACGTTTCTTAGTGCTTTCCGACCTTCAGTTTACCATTTGTGCGGTGGACATTGATCCTGTCTTCTGCCCTATTCCTATCCGATATTCTTCTGTTCGACTATAGTAATTTCTCATGTGGTCCTGCAAGTATTTTGCATTCATTTTAAAAGAATGACCGTTTTTGTTTTTGTTTATAAGTAAATAAATAAATGGTATCTTTTTCTTGAAAGCAACTCGACTCATTTCTGCGAAAATCAACAATTCCGCTTCCACAAATCGGAAAGGCTGGATGGACCTTAAAAGTGAGCTCATTTGTAAATATTTGTTTGTTTTTTTTTTTAACTGCGTTCGAATTTATGATATTGATTTGTTTTTGTTTATACTCGTCATCTAAGCATGCCTTGTTTCCTGTCTAAAAAAACAAGACGTTTTCGAAGGGGGAATCGGGCTTTAATAGTAAACGTAATTGTGAGTCACCTATCGTCATGGCTTTGAATGTCAACAAGACTACGTTACTAGTATTGTTCGATTTTTCTGAAGTCTTTGATTACTAAGGAATTTATCTCGAGAGAGCAAGGTTCAGAATGTTATAAGGGATGCAATCGTGTCACACGCATTTATAGAATGCCCCTATTTTTATATTGGCGAAAAACGATATTCCATATGTTGAAGACGTTCGTTTTATAACTTTCATGAATAGCTGAGTAACATGAGGAAACATACGAGCAACAACCTTACTCTCAACCCTTCAGACAGTCTACATAAAGTGTTCGATGTACAGTACAGCTTGGAACAAGAACCTGCGAATATTCTTGATTTGATTTCGAAAAGGCGATTTCGTTGTTATTTGATTTCTTCAACATAATTCTTAAACATATATTAGGATCTTGTTTTTTCAAGTTTTTTCACTGGCACCCAAAAAGAAGTCACTGACATTTTTGATTTCAAATTAATGCGGAGAAAAAATCAATGAATGCTGTAGTCTAAAAATCCGTCCTTCGAACACCAACTGAACAAAGCGAAGTAGTTCATTTATCTCAGGACAATGAGTCCACAAGCGCCTAATGAATACTCCTTTTGCCTTCTAGTGAAGTAAGTCGTCCTTATTTACATTTTGTATTGCAGTAGCAGTCGCCTGCGATTTCGTCTGCGTAAATTTGCTGTAAGTTGAAAATTTTTGGAACTCAAAAATTTCTTTTCGTTGCCTTCCGATACCAAAGCTTATCGTCGTATTGTCCAAACAATGTTGTGTAAAAGGCAATTTTTATTTCCATATACTTTTCTCGATGATGATTTATTTAATTTAATTATCCTGACAGATTGAAATTAATTTTATATATAATTTTTAGCATTTAGAAATATGCCACCGCGGACTTTTTGAAAGGAAATTTTTTAAGCCCTTTCTATAGAAAATAATTAAATATCTCTATCCGTAAGGACAACAATAATTACAGTTTTTTCAACAACTTTTGTAACATAATTGTTCGCGATAAAAGACCCTAAATATTGGTGATTTTTAAAACCGGATTTGTAGTTTTGAAGATTACCTCAAGAAACAAAGTAATGAACTATTACCATTTATAAAATTGTGCCTTAACCTTAACATAAAAAGATGTGTCGTCGCGGGCTTTTTTAAAGAAGTTTTTCAGTTCTTAAATTTTCCTGTTGGAAGCATTAAATCTCTTTTACCGATAAGACAAAAAAACGCATCGGCTTGTTCACTTTTTAGTTACAAAATTGGTCGCCACAAAAGACCCTATTATTAAAATCAGAAATATTATGGCATATGTTTATTTCGAAGGTCCGTTGTAAGTTTTGGTGGAAGAATTTTTGAAATCGAGTGGGGATTTATGAAGCTTACCTCACCTTACATACAGACTTGCAAACATTATCCCTTTATAATTTTAGTAAAGATAAACATTTCTTTGAAAAACGGGGAGATGAGGGACAAGTTCGCTTAAATTGTTCCTTAATAATCTGATGGAAGAAGTCAATAAGAAATCAAAATAAAATGTATTTGAAAGACGCTGAAATCTCCTTCAGACTTTTTTTTAAACAAAAAGTTGCTCAATTTTTTTTCATGTTTTTTATCTGCTGGTATATTTGAGTTGCCGAATTCGGTTGATTTTTCAAGTATGGTTCAAAAAATTACATGAGGAAACAAAGAGGTACGAGTCAGTTCTCAGGGAGTTGACTTGAAGTTTGTTTGCTTACTTTTCTGTCATGAATATTAAATCGCATACATTACATCATTTCATCACTTGACGCTATCTTAACTTTTCTGGCTGGAACAATAAAATGGAGGTACATTCTGTACTTCTGGGGTACTTCAAGGATACGTAGGCTGCTAGATATATTTCTGGCCTAGGCAACACTAAGTGTTGCCAGGTGCAATCTGACATTTGTCATTTAATCGTGAATTGTTTTATTTACAGACACTTGAAAAATTCATCTCGGCAAAAAAATGGAATTAACTCGTGAACACTTTCGTGCGATCATTTTTCACAACTTTCGACGTGGATTATCACGACAAGAGTGCATTGATGAACTTAAATCTTTGTATGGCGATGAAGCACCATCCCATAGCACTGTGAAAAACTGGTTTAATGAATTCAGTCATGGCCGACACTCGCTCAAAGACGAATTCCGTGAAGGTTGTCCAAAAACGGCCGTTGTGCCAGAGAACATTGCTGCCGTGCGTGAACTGATAATGCAAGATCGTCATGTGACATACCGTGAGATAGAGGGCATTTCTCCCTCCAGCATAAATTCGATATTGCATGAACACCTGGCCGTAAAAAAGGTTTGGTCTCGTTGGATCCCTCACAATTTGACAATAGCTCAAAAAAAGGCTCGTTTCAATTGGTGCAAAGAAAGGTGCTTTAAGATTGTCACAGGTGACGAATCACGGATCTATGCGTATGAAGCTGAAACAAAACAACAATCAACCGTGTGGGTCTTCGAAGACGAGCCAAAAACAAAAAAAAGTTGTTCGTGGAAGAAGCACTTCGAAGCAAATGGTCGCCTGTTTCTTCGGCAAAACTGGTCATGTGGCGACTGTTCCGCTTGAGCAACGTAGCACGGTCAATTCTGAGTGGTACACCTCAATTTGTTTGCCTGAAGTCTTCGGAGAAATTCGAAAAACGAACAAGAGAAGACGAATCATTGTTCACCATGACAATGCGAGCTCTCACACATCGGCTCAAGCCAGCGCCTTTTTGATTGGCCAAAACGTCGAATTTATGAATCATCCGCCGTACAGCCCTGTCTTGGCACCCAATGACTTCTTTTTATTCCCGCACATCAAGAAAAAAATGCGTGGTCCAAGATTTTCATCGCCAGAACATGCTGTTGAAGCGTTCAAAAACCATGTTTTGGAGGTGTCTCAATCGGAGTGGAAAAAGTATTTCGACAATTGGTTTGAGCGCATGCAAAAGTGTATAAATCACGCTGGAGAATACTTTGCAAAACAATAAAACCACTTTTGATGATAAATATTCGCATTTTCATTAGAGTTCTTTTTATATTTTTTATCACTGATACTGTGTGTCAGTGTCCACTATAACAACTGACATTAAAGTCGGCTTTCGTAAGCTGCCAACTGAGTATAAAAATTAAAGGCAAGTGTTACTTGTTCAGCAGACCTGCACTTCTAAAAAAAAAAAAATCACCCTACAATATTCTTAATAGATGAATATGTAGTAGGATATTTTATAAACTCTCGTCACAATTAATACAATGCAATCAAACTAAATTGTTATTGCAAATATTTACAGAAGATAAAGCTTTTGATCTTATGGACAAAACATCTTCTATAAACAGAACCTCCTCCCCTTTGACCATGTCTTTCTCAGTCAGGCATGTTAGAATACTTCTGCAACATTAATTTTGAATAGATTAAAACAAGCATATTCTATCCAGGACATCTCCTTTGATTAAGTTTCCCCATTTTCAATCCAAACGAGGGACATATTAACCTCTGCAAACTGACTAACAACCGTCTGCCACAATCCAGACTTGTAAGATCAAAAAGTTCAACCTTGCACATCAAACTCCATTTGCACACTGTTCAGGACAAACCATGAATACTGAAATGTGTCGCCTCCGCCTCTTTACATTCGTTGCATCTTTCCTAAACGCCTAGCATTGGATTAAGGTGAGGAGATAGATACTTTCTATAAAAAAGAAAACATTTTTAAATGGCTCTCCAGTTGCCGGTTATGCTTGGTCCAATGGGTCCTTCACATCACGTCACCCGAGCATGTGTGCTTTTGCCCGACGAGCAATTATTCGATGCACTTTTCCCGAGCGAATGTGCATGCCAGACTTGCTTTGCATCTTTGGCCTGATAGCCTACCTATCCCGGTGGCGTGTCATATGCTAAGAGCCTTGCAACCGCCCGCATTCACACCCCTAACCCTTGAAGCTTCTTATGATCCGATAAAGAGATACGGACCGGCACTCAGACGGACTTGTTTTTCTTGTCTCTGCCAAGTAACCTTGTTGGACGGAAAAAGGTGTGCGATACACATCAAGGGCTCCTCAGCGAGGCAGCGTTGCAGTTGGAATCATTTAAGGCCGCTTTCGTATCCGTTTCGTACATTCTTGTATCCGTGCTGTTGGATTTCTGCGAACGTGTATGTATGTTGATTGATCACGATTAAAATATGAGAGCGTCTGGGGAAAGAGATTGGTCTGCGGAGAATAAAAGATAGCCGGGCGTTACGGTTTAGGGAGTGGGTGACTGGCAATCACGTACCGCGGGTGAAGGGCTATGCTGTTGTAAAGTCTGGTGAACGTTGTGCGGTTTTATGTTGCCTACACAATGGGAGTGGGTGTTGTCTGCATGCGATTCTTTGTTGGCCTGAAAGGCGTTTTCTTGCTTTTTAAACAAATGAAAGCAATCGCACAGAGGGCACGCCGCGCCGCCCTGTGCGCTTTAATATAAAGTGAAACCGATTATACTTTCTTTGATTTCATACTTGGACACATTTTTCCTTCAAACGAACGAATAAGAACGGGTTAACTGGTATCCACAGCGGCGGAGATTTCCATAAGATGTCGGAAGGCGATTTGCATATCTACCTTCCCGTAGTAGATACACTGAATTAATTGGTTTTCACTTTCGAATAATATTTATCTGACGTTTCTAGTTTGAGTGATAGTTAAGTCTGCAAAGGGGACTTTATTGAAGTACACAACTCATGGGTGACAGACATGGAAATTGAATATTTTATAAGCAAGTTTAAGAAACTTTTTATTTTGTTTCTCGATCATGAAAGTTGGAACTTTCTTCAATCCCAGACACTCCAATTACCTGAAATCAAAATAATTCTATACCACCAGAATGTGTTTAAATACATCGCCTTATCTTGACAAGGCTTAAGAAGTAGTTGACTGTAAGGCCGCTGTGTCCTGTCGGTTCATCTATCATGATGAGGTTTTCCTACTTTGCCAATGGCAGGTAGACCTTCAGAGACTTTGAAAAGTCGTTTAAAGCAAATCAGCTTTAGTTCGAGAATCATCCAGAAGTTATGTGAGTTATTGGTTCAGGTCCCGAATCAATCCTGGTTTTGCCTTACCATCTCTATTTCGAGGACAGTTGCCAGCTCCATAGAGGTTCTACTGAAATAACTATTCAATTGTAAAACCGAGGTTTAATGCACAGCCTATGAAAGGCAGCGAAAGACTTGACAACCAACCTTGTTATGGGGACCGTCTTTCTACCTCATCTAGCAATTCTATTGCATTAGAATAGACGCGTGTCCTAGAGGCTGTGTATCCAAAGATCTGCAGTTTTTGTTAAAGAGCCGTCTTGTTGCTACAGTAGAGATTTAATTGATCCGGTTAACTCTAGGAAGCCATGTCTTTGGATATTCACCAAAGAGCATTCTTATATAGGGAACCATAGGAAAGAACGGGATCAATGGACCACCTTTGGATTGCGTTATTGCGGTTTGCCAACTGATAACTGAACATATTCCCAAATTCATCCTGTTCGTTCAAAATCTTTTGCGGAAGTGTAGGACTAACCCCGATATACAAACCGAAGAACTGAATATGGATCTTTCGCCTTAGCCTGAGAAGGATCCGCTTCACTGTTTGGACTTTAGGGCAGTTGAACCAAGAACGCACCTTGAACATGTGAAACTTGTGTCGTTTTTAAAAGACTGAACAGTTCAGAGACGATTTTTGCACTCAAGCTCAATATTGGTAAAGTTATTCGGGAATAGAGGCCGAACTTAACATTTTATTCATTCATTAAATTCAAGATATTTCAGGAGTCTCCCAAAATTTTACTTAGCAGTTCTACACTTCCATCGAAGCCTGGAGTAACGTTTTGAATCCCTTTCTTGCATTTGTTGAATTCTAGGCCTATACATCGCTGAATTTGAATGGGGTCTCCAACATCACCAAACCATAACACAACGCCGAACAAAATCTCCTTGTGTTTTCAAAAAATTTCACTTTTCGCCATCACACTCCCGGCCTGGTACTCTCTTCCTCAAACTAGCCACTTCACTTTGTTTTGGAGTCTCAATTAAGATTTTGTCAAGGCAAGCGTGTTTTTTTTTAAACGTTGATGCGCGTACAAGGGGATATGACTACCCTCATAATGTTGGCACATAACGCGAGCGGAAGGGATCGAGACGGAAGTCGAGATATGTACTGATGGACTTTGTTTTTGGAATTTCTGCAGATTGTAATAAGAAGGAAATACCAAGCGTGGAAGAGCATTCCCCATTCGTGTTGTGCGGCATATCGAATCTCTTTACTTGACTGTACGACCGAAGTCGGGCTTGAGGGTGAACTGATGAGCATTCATGGCGAGGCGGGTATTAGCGTGAAAATAATGAGGTGGAGGAATACAACTGGCTAATTTGCTAGAGCACTACTTGTGGTAAAAGCGGTCAAAAAAGTTTAGACAGGAGACGTTACAACGGTGGTGAAGGAGTCAATTGACATTGAAATATTTTTGTCTCCTATGAGTTTTAACCCTCGATTATGAGTTCTGTGCGGCATGCTCAAGATGGTCTTTGGAACACCTGCCCATTCATGGGAATCGTACTCCAGTTAAGGGCGAATGTACGCGTTATCCGATCTGGTGTATGACGGCCAGATCGGATGGAATAAAGCATTTTTGCATCGCTTCAGGCGACGTAGGCATTTCGCAGCATTTTTGGCGATATCGGTTATGTGATCATTTTAACCAAGAATGTTGTTGATACACATACCAGTACTGAAAGATTTTCTGTTCCAGCAATGTAAGTGCAAGTTTTCATTTCGCTTTAGTGACGATAGACAGCATTGCGTTTTGGAGCTCCATGATAATATGCTATTAATATCGGAATTTAGTGAGCTAATCATACGCTGCTGCTGCATTTCAACGGCCGAAGATAAGGGACGTGAATTTGTGAACAAATGAAAAAAATGAGAGTGAATTGGATTAGATGTAGCAGACAGAAGCAAATTGTAATTGAAAATTAAAAACAGAGTCGGCGACAAAACGGAACCCTGCGGAACACCAGCATTCAGACTTGGTTCCATCCAATATTACCTTAATTGAACGGCCCGAAAGGAAATTTCTAATCCATTGAAAAAGAGATTCGTCGACATCAAATGCACGCATTTTCGACAAAAGAGCCTGGTGCCAAACTCTGTCAAAACAATCAAAAACAATCAAATCACCAGCAGACCTTTTGCTACAAAAACCGTGCTGCCGGTCATTGAGAAGTTTTCGTTTTTCGTGATATTTCATTAGCTGAAGATTTATCAGCATTTCTATGACCTTGGAAAACAGGGACGAGAAGATGATTCGTCTTATTTTAGGGACAGTTTGGACAAATACTATTTTCCATCTACTCGCGAAGATTAGGACAGATGAAGAAGCTTAAACAATGGTTTTACCAACGTGGAAGAACACCTCTTCAGAAGAATGGTGGGAATACCATCTGGACCAGCGGATTTATGGATGTCAAGATCTTTATTTATCCATTTATTGCTTAAACCGATAAACGATTTTAGTGCAAGCGTTTAATTCGTCACAGCTTTTAGGATTCGAAAGCCACTGTTTGATGTTTACTAAGAACCTTAAGCAATTTTGCGGGCCTAATAAGTTGATTAGTCTTCCAAGCGACGATGCAAAACTTCAATTAAAATTGAAAATAAAACTTTTTCGAATCTGTCGGAAAAAAAGGCAACAAACTTTCATATTTTCAAGCTTATAGGAAAACATTGAGCAACAGACCGAATTATTTTAAATTGTTTTAAGCTTTTGAAAATGAATGGTCTAACTATAATCACCGGACTACGAGCAGATCCTAAGACAAGATTGGCTTACCATATATCCCAGCGGAATCAGAGAAATCTCAGAGCTTGATTAGGGGTTTCTGCATGGAACCCTAACACCGCGTTAAAACGTTTGCTTGACCAAACTAGAAGGAACATGCGCCAAATGCATATGCAGACGATCTAGCATTCCTAGTTCAAGGAAAACACCTAAACATATCATGCAGGACGTTCTTAGCACCGTTACAACATGGGCGATTGAAAACGGACTAAATGTTAACCCTGGCAAAACGGTTTTAATCCTCTTTACAAAAAAGACTAAAATAAGTGACTCCACGTCCCTGAGATTGGAGGTATTAAGCTTAAAATCAAAGACAGCGTAAAGTGCTATCTACTCCGATAGAACTGCAGCTATCAGAGCTATTACACAAACTCAACAAACCAGCAACAGTGAACGACGTCAGTCTAACTTGGGTCCCGGGACATGAAAGTATAACGGGAAACGAAAAAGCTGACGAACTGGCCAGAGAAGGAGCAGGAAATAACCCCCAAAACCCTTTAAAGGAAATAGGCATCCCGCTTACAGCTATTAAAAGAGCTATTAACGAACTGCAAAATCGATAATAGGAAAACCGACTAACAAGTAAGCGACACGAGCTCTGAACTCCAGCAAACAAAATTTAAGGCTAATGGTCAGGCCACATTAACCTTAACCTTACTTACATAGACTCGGACTAGCAGAAACCTCAACTATTGAAGAAAACATCAAAAAGAAATGTTTAAAAAATATTAAGTTATTTTATTATAATTATTATATTAACTCGTTGGACCGACAAAACTTAATCTTAGTAATAGGTTAAGTGAAATCATAAAATCTTTAAAGAAGCTCCGAACTGTCTATGGAGAACGAACTGCACGGCCAAACTATGTACACATGTTCAGAGCTAACACCTGGAAAGGCGTCCGCCTTAACATTTCCTCATGTCTAAAGACCTATTGAAACTACCTGAACCTACCCTTTCCAAGATCTGAAATAATGAAAACAGCTTTAATTTAATAGGGAAAAAATATAAGAAGATATGATTTTTTTTTCTTGCATACTCCTTATCCCATTTCGTGCTTCTTTTTCTTTTTTGAAGACAAACCTCACCACGGAATTATGTATGAATAAGAAGCCCAAGTGCAGATGTATATTCCCAGATAAAATTATGGTCTTCAGCTTTTTTCAAATTTCTTGAGTGGAGACCCGCCTGATAACTAATAATCTTTATTCAAGATTTTCCTTTCCTCTTTCACTTGTTATTTTTTTTGCTGCTGCGTTATTGTCTTGTTTTCTCATCGTCTTTATTGGATTTTGCTTTGGGAATAATTTTATTAAAACTAGAATCTTTTTTAGATTATAACGGCCAGATTGCCCTTTGCGTTGTCTTGTTGATGGTGGCTTTTGTTCGTTTTAATTTTGGAAAAGAGGAAATAACCTCTTCAGGTGGTTGCCGAGGAAGATACGAGTAGTTCTTCAATTTGAATCCGGTTATTTTTATGAAATCAATTGGGAATGAGATGCCGCTCCGTCTTTTGTGGATTTGTGTTATATACATTTTTTTAAAAAGTCTGAATTTGATTAGGGGGATTAAAACGAGGAGTTTGGAGATTATCTTGAGTTATAATATTAGACCTAAGATTGTGCCTGCAACGCTATAAGTTTCCCATTTTTTTCTGCATCTGGACACAGTTCAATGATTCCATGGAAGAAGTAAAAGTCAATTGAATGCACCTGGTTTTTAGTACTCATATCCCGAGCAGGAGAATGGGATTTGTTTTAGTCGATGTAGTGAAACCAAAAAAAAAAAATACTTGAATCTTGGATTCGGTCTGTAAGTATTTTTCAGAGCTCTGCCATTAATTTCATGCTTTGGCCAATCCAAATAAATGACCCTCTGAGCATAGCGCTTTGAATGTGTGGCGTTAATGCAAAATTCTGATAAAACAAAAAGTAAGGGCCGTAAACAAGTCACTTGCGGAACCTGTGTATGAAAAAAAAAACGTTTGAACAAGCTACCAAGTGAGTAGTTCAGCAGTGATGATTTTCTTCACAGCTTGCGCAAAGAAAATCTTCAAAACCCAGCGTCAAGTTCATCTTCGGAAAAACAAGATGTGATTCTGTATTGTGGGATGTTTCAGCTTAAAATAAGGCACACAACATCATCCAAAAATGGCATGGCTCAATCGAAAAAAAGCATTCAGTGTAAGTCCACAAATCAAAACATTTAATCTTTGAATGCAATAATCAAAACCAGGCTCAGAGATCTTGGAAATAATTTTTTGAAGTTACCAGATCAACTGGGGTGTACCAACTCTGGAGAACTTCTGATGCAGAAATTCTCGGAATGGTCTAACAATTAGGTTCACTTCAACTTTCTGCCGGAATATTATTTTTCTATGAACACAACGGGCCCATAATCGGTCTTAATTAAGTGGATCTTATTTATTTTCGGCATTGCTTCAAGTGAGGTCAATCTTTATGTATTTTGAATATTAAAAGAATTCTAAGTGTTTAAAAAAAGCAGCAGCAAGGTTCATTTCATAAGCTCCCCAAATAACAATGAAACCATCACTCGAAAGAATTTCATTTAAATTGGAAAAAAAAACGAAGAGCTTCTTCGGCGACAAAGCGATAAAAATACTCGAAATTACTTCAAGTATTACGTTTTAAATCTATACCGCTCTAATCTGCCCTTAAATCGACTACTCTTTATTGTGGCTTTAAAATGGCTAACCTCGCCCGGCCAAGAAAAAATATTTTATCGAATATGTTATCATGGCTAAATTTGAACAAGTACAATGAGTTTTGATACCCAAGCGTGTTTAATGAGATAAGAGGTCGCAATACAAATTTCGCCGTGCCTTATCGAATTACTTTTTGGTTTTTTTTTACACCTACTTAATCAATTATTACTTCATGGTTGAAACAAAAGAAAACCTTCAAAGTGGACTGTAAATATATAGGGCCTGTTATTATTCATGGTCTTTCCTTTAGTAGTTCCGCGAATATTTTCATGTGAACCTTATACAGCTCACAAGCATGAACTTCTCGGCTGATTCAGGCTCGTAAAAGTACTCGCTGCTCCGTGGCATGTACGTCGGCTTTCATTGCAGAAATGTGTAACTTGGTTCGCAAGGTTAAATAAGAACATTGCCATCACTTGAAGTTCTCAAAGTGGTTGCGGAAAAATCAGAATAATCTCCATCGATATCGATTGATTTTGAAGTCAACACAGTCAAGAAATCAAAAAATTAAATACCAAGATTGCGATTTTGGATAAAAGGTACAAGTTTGATTGAAAGAGAGTTTTTTTTACTAAGAAATAGAATTTAACACGTTTCAAGAATAGATTGAGAACATCGAAACTCACAACACCTTCACGAGATCCACGAGAAGCACAGCCTCATAAAGTAATTGCCGAAGCCGATATGGGAGATACGAAAACATTGTTTTAGAGGCACAGCTTACGCTAAGCCCATAGAAAGACCGCTTCTGCCAACTTTTCTTAAAGATATTTGAACCGATGAACGAACACAACAGCATCGTTTACATGATCTTTACGAAACGAGGCCTTCCTAACAGAAGATAGGTATTTTCTGGAGAGCTCTGTCTCTTATTACCACCATAATTTATTTATAAAAGAGCGGTCATATATAAATAAATATTTTTTAATATTTATACTCATTTTTTTATTTTATAATTATCAAATTAGTATCAGGCGAATGCTCACCACTTTTTCATTGAATCTAAGGCCGCTTACGAGCTCTAAAGATTGATGCCATAACTTGGGCAAACAAAGGCCTCGACAACTTCGTTAACAAATGATCTGCAGTAAGTTCGATCAAACTGATAAAATACAAAAAAAGTGTATGTTAATAGTAGTCCCTCAAATTTAATAAACTTTTATGGCGCGCTTGCCCCAAGGTGCAGTTCTTTCCCCAGATCTGTATAATTTTGAATTTCCCAAAACTGCCAGGATGTGCATCGGCAATGTACGCTGATGATATTGCGAAATTTGCATCGCATGAAATTGGTCTCAAAATCGAGACGATACTTAATCAGGCGATCAATATCGTGGAAAAATATTACAAAAAGTGAAAAATTTAAATAAATGCGGAAAAGATACAAGCCATCTTTTTTCTCTTAAAAGAAAGCCTTGTTTTTTTCCGCAGAACCATTTAATATAAAAAGGAACGCAACTCAAATGGGCCAAAAGTTATATAAAAAAATGCAGATTTCTCAAAACTAACTATTGGAAGTGTATAATTTGAAATGATGTTAAATCTTCCCTGACTTCACTCTACTTCAGATCTTCATGATAAAGCCAATGTTGAAATGATCTCTGTCAGAATTCGAAAACTCACCGATACTTTGTTGGTCAGATGTGATTTCCCTGATAATACATTGATAAATCAGTTGAATAACCCTTCACTTGAGTTGCACACATAATTCATCATGTTTATTTCACGTTTGTCACAATTTTTCATTACTAACCTTGTGTTTACTTATTTACTTCTCGAAATGTTTATTCATGTGGAAATTTATATATTTCGGTTATTTATTTATTTATATTTATTTATTTATTTACCTAAATATTTTGGTTTTTATTTAGTTATTTATCAACTTATTAATTAATGTAATGCATATATTTATTTATTTATCTTTTTTGTTTAATTATTTATAAATTCAATTATTTAGTTATTTATTTATTTATCTCCTTATTTATTTATATATTTATATTTATTGTTCTATATTTTTGAAAGCTGTGATATTTATATCTCCTTTTTTATACTAAGTGGGTTTTTCTCGTACTTTCCCACTCAAATATATCGGGTAAATAACGATTTTGAACATTGTAAAATAAATAAAAGTTGAAAGGTAATTTTAAATATTGTATCTCTGTAAACTGTGCGGTAGCAGGTCTGCATAGTTGTAATTTGTACGAAATAAATATCTACTTATCTAAAAACCAAATTGTCTCAACCTTGCCTCACGACGCAGATGAAAATGATCATGGTTGTTTTTAGGAGAAAATAATTTGGGATGATTTTTCATGCCTTAATGGAGTTTGATAAATGTAGATCTAGTTAGATGGTTTCGGATAAAATGTTGTATATATATTTATATCTTATCGTTATAAGGGTATTCAAGGGTACAAGGGTAAAGCGCGTATTTTATACCAAATGACATCATCCAAAAAAATGTACGTAATTCGAGGCTGCTTAATAAGCAAGAGCCGTCTGCAAGATTTGATGATGTTGTCCCAAGTCAAGTCCGGACTATAGTACTTTCGAAACGAGGCCATCATTGTTTCGTCCAAACACGTTATGAAGAATTTCCGATACGTGACGTTCTCAGCAGTTGGTGATGTCTTGGCGATATTTGCAAAGAATTTTACAGCAGTTCACCACGAGCTTTAACAAAATAATTCACAAATAAATCTGTGTCACACCTTTTGTAAAGAGAACGTTGAGAATGCCTAAAATTATTCCAGAATTTCACCGAACCATCAGGGATGTGCATGTCCAAGTCCTTGTAAATCAGTAAAACTTAACTATGAAGGCTCAGAAATTCCAGTAATGATAAACCAGAAGCCTTGGGCTATTTTCTGTGTGATTTCGTGAGCAGAAAGCATAATTGCACCCCATTTACTGTAGGCGATATATTTCTGTTCCAAACTTTTTTGACAAGAGTCTTAAAACTTTTATAAGAATAGCTTTCTCGTTATTTCGTTTTGAAGAACGAAGGTCTTAAGTGTCAACTGCTCTCAATCTGTCAAATTAACCTAAGCCCTTAATCCAATACTACACTGTTAAACTTTCAGAAAAAAATAAATGATTTCCCTCGTGCAACGTGCTTCGTGATGAAGCGCCCTCATGCGAAGAAATAAATATTTTCAGCTTTCCCTTTCAAACTCAAGTCGAACAAGTGTTAACGAGGGTTAAGGGAATTTTGAAGCTTTTCAAAAATTTCACAATTCAGCGGCACATACTGCGGGTCAACAGGCCATAACAACATTTCACGCCCACAAAATTCGACACGCAAAGCACCTTTCAAATTGAACCACAAAATTTGTGTTTCCCGCTTCAGACTCTGCACTTAAAAGTGACATACTATATGTCATTGTGCATAGGTCTTCTAAGTTTGATTACAGATTTAAGCATTTAAATGTCATTTTTAAGTGCACTTCAAGGTGGTCTGATTTTTTGACGAAAGCTCAACCAAAATGCATCCCACAGAGTCAGGCACAAAACCCTTTTGTTACACTTTTATATGCAAGACTCTTGGCCACCACTAAAGACTGACACCACTCGAGGCGTCAAAATGACAAAGACACTCAAAAGCCTCTGCAGCAAGTTATAAGAAAAAGTTTCTCCTAATAACTGACTTTCCCGTCATTAAAATAAATTTTATTATAATTTGAATTTCTTGACTGCAGCGTGCTCGGCAATAACTCTGTGAGGTAAAGATCGAGAGTACAGACGACAGTAGCACACACTTGTCCAAACGTCATAGCACTCGTGTCTCAACCGCTGCCGCTGTTGTGCCGCGTCTTTCTTTGACTGCAACAATGTTTCAATTTTAGAATTTAGGTCAAAGACTTTGTTTTTCCTGGCAAGCACACGTCCTCTTTCGGTCTTAGCTGCGCGTTTAAGCGGAAAAGAAGAAAGAACCATTTTTGCTGGCTGCTTAAAATGGAAACAAGAAACAAACTCGGATAGCTTCAGACCGTGTTGCACAAGACAAAGACCCCAGCGACGTCATCAGCCCCATCACTGACAGTACACACAGTAGGTTCCCATTCCCACTCTTCGGTTGGTCGGGTTAATTTTATTGCTTCTGTTGTTTGGTTTGCTTTGCTCTTCTACTGGCATTAGGACCGTTGCATTCGCTCTAATCTTTTCCACTTTAGAGGTTATGTACCAATAAAACGTTCAGTGTGGTGGAGATAGGGAAGACGCTGGGGAGAAACCTGAATATAAAGTTGAAATGACAAACAAGAAAACTTAGATAAAAAAAAGAATGAAAAGCTAACGCATAATCGTTGGCTCGAAAGAGGTAGGTTATAAAAACAAGACAGCGCTACGACGCTACGAGGATGGGGGAAGGAGTTGGAGCTTGCTTCTTGCTATTCCCTTCGGATGCATTAGATCCCTTTTTTTTGTTTTTTGCTTTTTAGCTCATTCTCCTTTATATTGTTGATGGTGGCTGTTGCTGTTGCTGTTGCCTTTGTCTACTTCTTTTGGTGGTAGTGACAGGTTTTGTAACATCGTGGTAACAAGAAAAAAAAAAGATTAACGTACACTGGACAGTGGCACCGGGAACAGAGAAAGTGGCAAGACTTTTTGAATCGAAAGATTGTTTTTTTTTTTTTGTTAAGTCAAGTACTTTAGACATAAAGAAGAAGGAAGAATAATTGAGTTTGAAGAGTAAATTTTTATTGATGTTAATACTTTGTAAAAAAGCATCTATAGGCTAGAAGGCTAGAAAAAATTATTTATTCCATGTGGTAACCAAAGTGACAAAGACCCAAAGGTGCACAAAATTCAAACAAGATTAAAGAAGACACATGTGATGTTTCGATAACAAAAAACGCACGAACATAGCGTTATTAACATATATATAAGAACACTTATTTGATCAATACGAAAATCTTATAGGCACAGGAATCTACAAAAATCATCTGATTCGGCGGCATTAATTGCCTGCATCGCAAACAGCAACAGATACAGACAAAGGATCTGGAACACTTTCATTTTTACAAGAAATTCAGGTCAACAACGAAACCGCACAGAATGAGAATGAGATGAGTTTTCCTAACTTAAGGACCTTCCTCGTCTAGTTTTTTTTTTTTTTTTTAATCGAGGCTGAAGAAACAAATGTCTCCATGGCAGGCAGTTAATCTCCGGATCTGCAAGTCTGAAACAAAAACATAAAACGTCATTTTATAGAGGAAGGTTCGCCACGTTGTTATTCATCACCCTTTGACAAAAATCGATTGTAGAAAAAATGGCGACTTTTGAAAAATATTGTTCAAAAATTTGCCTATTTTTGCACCGGTCATGTCCTGTAAATATTGATATTGCGATTTTTTTTATGTGATGAATTACGACACAAAAAACCTTATTAAATGATCGCACAAAATTTTATCAAAATCGATCGAGCGGTTTCGGAGATAATCTGTCCGGTAGTTGAAAAAAAGTGATTTCGAGGAAAACGGTTCACTGTCAAAATTACGCTGAAAACTTGTAGAGGGCCAAAATAGAACCGACTGCGTATAATAAAACCGTTGCCGGTGTACGTAAATAAAGGAAACCGGAGTTTTCGGAGTAGGGATTCACAGCTCGCGCTCGGGGCTTCAGCTGCCAACCGCGCGCTCCCACTCGTCCTTACGCAAAACGCTGCAACTCTTTATCTATAGCGAATTTCGTCACCAATTTTCGAGAGGTGATTATTGACACTACCAGACGTTGGAAAAAAATCGAATTTCTGAAAATTCTACACTAGAGACCTACCTTAAACAACATAAGCACTCCATTGTTGCAAAGCAGCAATCAAGTGAAGCATTATTTCGCAATAAATTAAACACTTCTAACCAATAATTTACCAAAAAAAGCATACGGGTATATAATGGGCAAGCCAACTAATTTCGCGCCAAAAATGTTTTCGTTCTCATGGATAACATCCATCATTTGGATCCTGAGACGAAAAAACAGTCTGGCCGTTTTCGTTTCTGGAAAAATAAAAACTTTCAAGATAAACAATTAGATTTGGAGGTAAAAAACGAATTATGCCAATGGAAGACAGATTATGCTGACGCTAATAAAGAAGTAAATTCGGACAGAAAATTTTTACAAAAAAAAAAAAACGTTTCTTTCTTTCCGCTTACCATTTGGGACTTGGCCAGCGCTCTGTAGCATTCTCCATGGAAACCGCAGTCTGGACAAGCAAGTGACGGATCCAGTTAGGATCATGCTTACCAGTCAGAATTCTTGTGGTCACTTATAAATATACAAATCCAAATGTCCTTAAACCGAAGTCGTTGTTTTGTCGGCATCTTCCTGCAGATACGAAGAGGAAGCTGAACCCACACGTCTCTTTGTAAGACGAGCATGGCGGAGTTGATGGAAGATGTCTGCTTGCAAAGAAAGAAAGGGCAGCATTTTAAGGCTTACTGTTTTAGAAACCGCAGTAGTTGAAAATTATAAAGCGTGCGAATTTGGCTTATCAAAAAGCTTTGATATTCGAAATTTCGTTTCTTAACAACATGTACACACGATTAAAGAGTCTGCACTTAAACATTGCGTTGGCGCAAATGATAAATACTTTACTTGAAACCGCTTCGAGAGAAATGTCACCAAGAAGCATTAGGATAAACATATGTTTATCAAGAAGCTGTCTTAATGATATACTCCAGTTAGACCAAAGAGATGAAGTCGGTTGAAATGAGGCTAATTTGCTATCAGCTCAAGCGGGGTGTAATCACAGAACAATGACAGAAAACCCCTTAAATAACTTGGCATATAGTTTTCATCCTATGAAATCAAAGCTTAATTAAAAAACAGGCGGTTGAAAGGTTACTAGTAGTTACCGATGACTTTGCAATGTTTCATATAATTTTTTTTTACCCCTTAAATCCGACATTGGCATCACTGTGCTGACATGAATAATGTTTACATTGGAAGCAAGGTATGAAGCAAGCACAGATACCAGTTTCCAGAGAAACCAGTTCTTTCGTTTTCATTGGATCACCGCTGGCAAGAGCTTAACACGCTCACTTCTCAAGCGCACAATAAAGAAGACACGCCAGCACTCCCGCGCGTCTCCGCAACAAAACATGGGCAGCACCCGATTGTATTATGCATGAACCTCAGCGTCAAAGTCCAAGAATACCTATCCATCCATCTCTTCGCTGTTAAAAATAAACCCCAAGACCATGTCGCTGTGGCAAACAAAAGCCACAACAACACAAGGAACACAAAAGAGAATAAGCGTCCGCGTCGTCGTCGTGGAAAAAAGAAAAGACTGTTTGACACAAACGAGACAGAAGCGAATCCTGTTGATGATAACCTTGGTGGAGCGATCCTGTCCTCTGTCCAGCATCACTGCTGGTGGATGATAATGGCCCAGTCAGCAAAAGACGTAAAGGTATACCCTGAATACCTGGGCGTATCTGTAAGCTGCTTAAGACCGCGCTTTCATTTCTTTTAAGGGTAATTCTTTTCTTTGTCTGCTTTTTCGCTATCCTTTCTTTGAATGCATTTCGGAAATGGTAATAAAAAGCAAACGGAACCACTCAAGGGGGAAATGGATGTTGGCCAGGTCCACTGCATGCACCGTCATCCCCCGTCTCCATGTCGCATTGTGCTCGGATACGGATACATTCGAGCGAGTACACACTACACAGATGCGATGAAAGTCAATTACTTTTTTTGTGTTTTGTGTTTTTCCTCCGCGTTGGTATCTCGTTTAATGATGTGAATGTTTGTAAACAGAAGGAAGAGATTCGGAATTGGACACGGAATCCGGGGAGAGATAGTGGACGCGGGATGTGGCCCCCCTTTTGGACAATCAACATTCAACAGTCATCCAAAGAGTAGTGTTGCAGAGATTTGTTTTGCATTTATTTCACTTCCTTTGTGTGTCTCCTTGTGCTGATGTTTTTTTTTTTTTTCCTTTTTTTTTTGTACTTTCCTTTGCACAGTAATTCAATTTGTTGTTTATGGCGTATTTTCCTTTAATTAAATCGAACAACACTGTCGTCGGGATGCTAAATTCAATTAAAGTTTTATTTTCAATTAAACGTAAGCAATTTTCTCCAGGATCAGAGTATATAGTATGTATGCATCTACTCTTTGCTCGGTCGTGCTGTTCTCAAAGGCTATTGATCTCTGCTGGAATCTTTAAGTGGTTCTGAATACGATACATCAAACGGTCCATAAAATTCGATAAACTGCAAGTTGTTTGCTAGTTACATAGCTTCCCTTGAGCTTGGTATCAAAGAGTTGATTGGATTTTAACATGATTTAGGTAGAATAATAAAAAACACAAAAAAAAAACTACGAGCTGTAATCATTTTAATCAAGATTTTGAAAAAACCCAAAGGGAAACGCTTTTAAACCTTTTTTTTTCAAACACTTTTAAACAGAGCTCTGATTATTACAGAAATCAGATTTCTTGAGATTATTTTACACTGTTAGGGTGTCAGACTCACATGAAAGTAGGCCAAGTGTTATAGACAAAAAAAAAACTGTTAAAAATTTTCAACGTTTTTTGAAAAAACTTTTTAAAGCCATCGCGTTAGAGGATTAAAAAATTATGAAGTATTTCAAAATGTGTGATGGTATGGAACCCTTTGTTAGCGACAAGATAAAAAGAAACCTATCAAAAAAACAAGCTCCGTCCGCTGCAACAAACCCTTCTTTAGATCTCTAGATCTTTAGACTCACTCAATCAATTAAAAAGAATTATTTTCAAGTAAACGATTAAGGATTTTTCAAGCAACAATAAGCTGTCTATAAGTTTGGTAAAAATGTGGCCTTATACGTTACAAAAAATTCTAGCAAGTTTATATCGTGTACAACTTGATGTATGTAAAACTTTTTTAACTTTAGAGACTTTGATGATCGGGAAGACCAAAAATATTTGGAAAATATTGTTGGAATATCAAACATTACAACCATAACACTAAAAAATTATATTAATTGTTAATAAGTTTAATAATAATAGTTTGAGTTCATTTTAAGGCAGTCTTCAAGAAGTATAGTACATCCTTGAAAGGCACACAGACGGACACAATGTTTTTATAATTCTGTTTTTCCAGTGATTGTGAGCGTATTACTGATTTCCAAAATTCCAATCAATTGTGGTGCTTTAATTTTTCAGAATTTTATTATATCGGGTTTCGTTAACTATTTTTCAAATGGAAACAAATACTTTTGGATTTTTTCTGTTGGTCAAATCTTTCATATTGTTGAAAACACTAATCCAAGTTTACTCGTGGAGACTCTTAAGATTATGCTTTTCTACCCAAATTTATTGCTAGATTGTCTCACTGAAATGTTAAGTAAATTTTGTTTTTTTGTAAGCATTCAATTTCCTTGCAAAGTCTAAGTACAAATCTTTAACTGTCAGTCTGTAAGTCCATCCTGTTTTGCGTGTTTGTTCAGAAAGCAGTAACTGAATGAGACACCGATCGCGATTCCCTACTTTGTTTGGTCCTTAATGCTTTCAATACTTAAAGCATGTGTCCTGGAATATTAGACCATCGATGGTTGGATGTGTTACTCGAGGTGCTGCCTTTACTCAACACAAGGGAAGTCTGACCACCGCCGATATAGCTGGTGACAATTCTCCTAAGAATACGGGCTTATACGCCTTTGCTCCCTTCGCCATTCTCCCAAAAAGAGTGACCAGTTACTCAGAACAGTCTAATGCCTGCACCTTTATGTGACAATCAGGACCTGTTCCGGTTTGACTTTATAAGATATGATTTTAGCACATTAAGGCGGTATTCTAGTCCAGAAATTTAAAAAAAACGATTTTTTTATATTTTCAAAGTTTAGCCATTCAACAATATATCTACAAGAGGATTTTTAAAAATTCAAATTATTTTCGGAGATATCGGTTTTTTGCTGACCGGGCATCCAAACTGGATCGGCCGGAATTAATCGAACAAAAGACTCTCCGTCTACCTGAATCCATATTTTTAGTAAAACATTTTGTCCTTTGTTTTTTTTTTTAATAAAATGGATAAAAAATCCTGAGCGCAAAGGATAACGCAAACAGATCGACGAACAAAAAGGCGATTTCATGGCAATAGATTCACGGCACAGGAACACACCAGTTGTACGAGTGCGTTAGCACCAAAATGATTGAGATAGCGACATTTATTGCTGTTTGTACTTTAAATGAAGGCTTCATTCCTATTTTCAAAATAATGGAGCTTATGGGAATGAAAATTGGCCCGGAAGCTCATTGATTTGCTTTGAAACGAGACAACGCCCGAGATACGAGCATCCAACGCATCAAAGGAGGCCAGAACTGCTCGATATGAAGTGAGAAACGCGGAAAATAGTTTTTTTCGAAGTCGAGGAAGATCCGATGTATGAAGCAGGAATGGCAGATTGAATAAATCAAAGTCTACAACATCATTTCATGACTTAGACTGCGAAAAACTTTACGCGAAACTTTAAATTCGTTTTTTTCGAAACTGCCTTTTTCAAAACAATACCCATGATTTCTCAGGCTCTACTGAACCGAAGAGAGTCTTCTTTATAGACTTGTCTATGTCTGAAACTATCCCCATCCCCAAATTTCTATTACTTTTTTTTAAAATTCGAAACAGTCGAAAAAAGTGGTACAAAAATTATGTTTTTTTCAGGCAGTCGCCATTTTGTGAAAAAAAAAATCTTTCCAACTTTTCTGTAGTTCCAGACATTGTGGCATTATTCTAGATTAAAAATCTTTTTTTTTTTTTTGTTTCAGATTGCTAGGAGGGTTGAAAGTAAAAACATTAATTGCCTTTTTTTTAAGACACATCAAAAATTAAATGAAATTCATGCCTCTAGACTAGAATACCCCCTTAAACGATTTCATTTCCAGCACATGCAGTTTAATGTTAAACTAAATGAACTCACCCAAAATTCGAGCTCTAGCTCCTCTTTTTAATACTTTCTTATTAAATATGAATCAAAACTTACAAAAATATTTACAACTTCCTTTAAATGAACAAGATTGAGTGTTTACCTGGAAAGAAAAAAGCAAAAAATACGTTTTTAATTTATAGAAGAAAAAATATTAGCAATATTTTGGATTGAACATTGTTTCTATATGTGAGCACAAATAAATTATTGGGAAAAATCATTCAAATAATCATGACTAGTTTTGTGGTCAGCTATGTTGTTTCTAACATGTTGTATCTAAGTAACAAGAATTTAATTTGACACAAACGACCCTTTCGGCAAGCATTGTAAGCGGCCATATGAATCGAAATTGGTTAGGAAACCTTAACCATAACATAAAATATATATTTTGCGGTTGTCATGAAGCTGAAACAATAAACAAGCAACTCAAACTTTGAATTATAGAGAAACAACATGTTAATCCAAAGCCACAAGAAAGCAGCCGCCTTTTACCACAGAATTTATCCAATTTGAAAATTAATTGCGAAACTCAATCTCTCATCAACAGAGTCATTACATTGGAAAGGTAAAGGTGCATAGGAGATATTTATGACTCCATGCTGTGACCCAGATTCAAGGCGAGTGAAAATGGGTTGAGTTGAACATTCTCATGGGCTTGTAAGGAGAACGAGCATCTTATTGGTCAAAGTAACTTTTGTACATTTACTTTATTGCAAGATATAGTTTAAAAGACAATAGCAAGTGATATGATAAGCGTTCGAAAATGGGTTCCTCTTATACAACGTTGGGGTACTTTCTCAAAACAATCAATACAAATGACAATGGCGAATAAAAAACTGTGAATCCTACTTCAGTGCAAACAAGTCGATATCGAAATTCTTTGTACAAATCACATCTGCGTTTCAAGCCACAGTGAAAAACTTTGTTCTCCTTATACAAAATGCATTATAAGGGGATTCTGAATCCCTTATTGAAAAGCTACTGGCAGCTTAAAATCATCCAATTTATAAAAACGCTATTTTGAAATTCAGAAAAACCGTACATGCGTAAAAGTTCGAAAGGTTGAGAATTCTTAGTTCTTTCGCAGTTGATCCTAGACGAAGCTTGACGTTATAGTTAAAAGCCTACAGTTGGATGTAATGTTGGGACTTCTACACTGACAGGTTAGGTTTCTATGAATTTTTCGACTCATATCATTCAAGTCTTGATTGCTTCTGGATTTGCTCCGCGTTGAATCTGGCCTCACTTCTACCCAAGCCCAAGTCTATACTCGCACTTAACGTATAATCTTCAATTATGATGTGACGAGTCTTCTCTGTTTTTATTGTCCAAATTTCAACCTTTGGCAATTGTCAAACATTTTCGCATAAGCTGGTTAAACATTTTTTAAATATTTCAAAATTTTATCGATTTCTAAGCTTTTTCTGTGGGCTTTTAAGACAAACCCCAAAACAAATAAGCCAACACCAATTTGAGAGTTTTTTGATCACGAGCAGGCATCATTTATGCAATACTGAACCATATCAGTGCGTGGTGTAAGCCCGCAAATTGGAAGACTCGTCGAGCTTTCAAAATCAACACTCAGCAAATCTTTACCGATTTTATGGCTGCGGGAATGCATTTTCGGCAACCTTTGATGTCTTAAATAGTAGAAAACACTCATTCTGATATTCTCATTGAGCAAAATGCCAGCTCGAGAGGTCCAGCTAATTTAGTATGCAGATTATATCGACATGATTAGAATACTATATTTAGGAGTCTACAGATTTAAATGAAGGCAAAACAAAGCATGTGTACGCTGCAAATTAAATTGGACAGACCTGACAATAGACAATAGACAATAGAAAGATTCGAGATCATTAAAGACCTTGTCTTTTAATTATCTACAAGCAATAAAATTATTACAATCTCGTATTTATCGAATCTTACAATGTGTTCAGAAAGAAGAAGTCGAATAATTAGACCCTGATTCGGATGACGAAACTCACACTGTACCAGGAGCTATCGTAGCAGTTCTGCAAAGCACAGCAAAGACCGTATTTACATCCAAGACAGATGAAGGTTCTCTTGATCGCTGATGAGAAAAAACTTCTTCGCAAGATTTTTTGAAGGTGTCTGAAAGAAGAATTAAGGGTCCTTGGTTGGCTAAGGGTGTCTAGATTCACAGAGGAACTATCGACCTAAGTATTTTCATTTGTAATTTTATGAAATTAAATAAAGACCAAACGAATAGCTGTGCGGACTCTACAATGGCTTGATTCAAGGCAAAGACTCAAGATATGAACATATGAAACGAGTAGACATCAACGGTCTAAACTGAAAAGTCTTCAAATTCAACTACTTAATAAAAGGCGAGCCCTTACAACAAACAATAAGCCAGTCCGTTATGATCTTGCTCAAAAAGTCATCATTCATTCATTTAGCCTTCAGCTAAATACGGCTCTTTTGAAAATAAAGTCCAACCTTAACAAATAAAGTCATTACTTCACCAGCTCTTGGGCATATGACATAAACGGATTCATGTTAACATCGTTCGGAAATACAACTTTTTCTCTGAAACTGTCTCACCAACCGCTTAAGATTCTCACTAGAAAGTTTTTTGTGTCTTGGGTGTTCGGAGTCGCAGATGCGAGTTTTTTTTGTTTCCCTACCCAGATAAATGGAAATAAGCTTCAAGTGTTAATCCACCTCAAATAACCTCCAAGTTTTTTTTTCTGATCAAAAGTCAGTCCAATGATAGTCGAGCAATGACAGTTTAGTCATGGCTTGGAATTCAAAATTTCACCCGCTTGTTGGTTCAAAAAAGGCGGCACGTAAAAAAGCTTATTTTTATGAGCTTTTGTTTACTACCATTTATGAGAATAAGCAATCAACAAAAAAAAATTCAAGTTAGCTTTATACGACACCTATTTTGAATGAGGACGAATCTCCTGACAAAGTAAACAGATTTGAGTACTTCGATTTGATAAGCGAGTACTTCATAAGGACGTGTCAAAGGGAACATGGATTAAAATCCACTTCAAATACATTGCCACTATGATATGCGTCCGCAAAGCTTTTTTTTTTTTGTACAACATCCACGAACCCTTGATTTATTCGAAGCCGTCCTTTTGCAACAATAAGAATGCATAACTTCGCGTGGGAATGCATGACTAAATGTCACTATCCAACCGAATATCATTAAAATTTTTTTGGGGTCGTGGAACTTGCCATTCCGCGCACAGCCGTTATTTTATGCAGTTTTTTTGTTTCGGAATAAAAAACAAAAGAAGCCTCTGAATGCAGGATGCAGGTAGAGTATACTCGTAGTCGGGAGAGCCTCAAGCGCAACCAAACACAAATTCCACTCTGAACTCACAGTACATATTTAAAATTCACAAAGCAGCATAGCAAGCGTGACACGTAAAGTCTCCTCTTCAATTCGCAGTTCGCAGATACGACTGAGTACAGTACATACCGGTGCAGTACAGGCCCGAGTAACACCAAATTACAAAAGAGATTGTACCATGGGGACGAGTTGTAACTGGGGACATACTTTATGCACACTCGGTTCATATGCAAACACCTGATCGCATTCTTTTTTTTTTCTTACTGTTTGTACATTTTTTGTTAGAGAGTACGAGTATCTAGATAGAAAGTCCAAGTCCCCTATGCACTCGACGTTAATTTACATGCAGTCACGCCACGTCTGCATGCATGCACATTCACCCATCCGTGTAAATAAAGCCAAACTCCGGCAATGTGAGTCACTTTCGAGAGTCCGCAGCGCCAGACGACCGCGACGCCGACCACGCCGGCTGCCGATGAGCAGCACTACAAGTGAAAATTGTTCCAAAAAAACAAAAAAAAATCAAATGTATCTAGAACCAGTCATTTGGATGGGGAAAGCTCTCAATTGAATTGTTTAGGACATGCAGCGTCATAATGACGATGATGTTTCTTGAAAGTGATTCCCATCGAACGACAACGTCAAATGTGTGACTAATGTGAGTCGCCGGGTGGAGCGGATGACCCTTCGGCTGGATGCAATCTGTTGTAACCTGACAACTTGTGGTTACGATTTCCACAGGTGGTTTCGAAATCGTATTCAGGTGGGGGCTATCAGAGATTTGGATTTCCTTTTTTGGCGATGATGGAGGTTTAGGGCGTCAATTGAAGGAAATTTGTCTTGGAAAGAAAAATGACTGAAAGTGACTCGGGTGACGACGACGACAGCGACGATGGCATACAAGAAGATTGGAGAAGGCGATATATCATTTTGCTGACATCAATTCATTGACAGATGTTTGGATTGAAGGATTTAAATGGCTATTGGATTGACATCTAGCTGGAAAGATTTGAATTCGTGAGAAATGGCTCTAAAGACTGATTGTTAATATTTGAAGCTAAATTTGCTTTGTATTCGGTGTCAAAAAAGGGCAAGTGAGAGGAGACGAACACTTTTGAAGAGATATTTTGAGGGGTTTGACTCAGTGTTCTCATTAAGTCGCAGTTCATTTAAGGGTCCCGTGCCCAAAGAGTGCCAACGGAAACCTATTACTAAACGTCAGCTGTCCATCCGCCCGTCTGTTACTAGGCTGTATCTTCTGAAATTGCAATTTAAACAGAATATGTAGAAGTGGTAAAAATAATTAAAAAGTTAAAAATAAAAGGAGGGTCCCCGTTCAAAAAACATTTTGTTAAAAATTGCAACTCGAATCTATGCGAAGAAGAAGGCTATGAGAATTTTAAATTAAATTAATAATTTGGTTTACCTGTAGATGCGATTCAGCCTGCCTGATATGAGATATAAAAAATTTACACAATATGTAGCGTTACGATTGTGCGATGGTACGGAATCCTTCGTGTCCATGTTCAGATCGAACTTGACGGCGTTTTCAATCTTTCACGGAAACTATTCTTCTAATATTTATTGGGGAGTTCGACGCTTGTGGGAAGAGATAATTTAAAGTTACACAACAAGTTCGCTTAAGGCCATCACGAAAGCTGAGTTCTAGGAATGCTTCAGGATGTGGAAACAGCGATTGGAGTGTGTTATGCTTTGAAAACGCCACGGGCCGGATGAAGAAAAATAAAACCATCGTGGAGAGCAGGTTGGATACTTTTCGGAAAATTTTCATATCTGGCGGATCGAAAAATAACTGATCTTCATCTCGGATGACACTGTTCCACGATATTCACATCATGTTACGTAGTAAGAAAGTGTTGTCGGGATTGGCAAGGCGTTTCGTCATTCTAGACAACAAGCGCATTCGTAAGACTGAAAATTTGGGGCGCTGGCGCTGGGAGAAAATATTCTCAAGATCTGTCGAATAACTTCGATTTATTAATCAGATATGGGATAAGAAGATTTATATTTGGTAGCTATTCAGAACCCTATGTTCGAGATGAGTTACCACAACAAAAAAAAACCTATCTACCTAATTTCTTAACAAAACGGTAGAGTAGGAAACAGCGCGAGCACTAAACGCACGTTGTCTTCATCTCGTGTTGAAGTGCTAGAACCGACGTTTCAGACAGTTTTAAGAACGCTGAGCTAAGCCTGTTTAGTGAGTCAAATTCAACTGCAAAGTTCAGTGTCTACATAAAAGTCTTAAAATGTTTAGTACTTTGATAACCTGACTAAAGATTTATAAATTAAATTTTCAAGTCTTAAAGTGGGTTTATTAAAAAAAAAAGAATGCGAATTATAAAGTACGGCAAGCAACTGAAATTCATTATTTGTGTGACATTCCATTGCTTCGCTTTCTTACATGTCGCAGAAAATATTTCGACGTTCCATGAAGTGATATGCAAGAGAATCATAAAGGACCACTCGAATTCCTGTGCACAGTATTGTGACTCGATTGACAACTACCCACTGAAAAAACACTAACGAACATCTTACAAACTGCAGTGGTAGGATTGTACAATATCGTCCCTTACTCAGGTCAGTCCAGTCTGATTTGGCAAAGCTGTCATTGCTTTTCTGCTGATCAAATTTACTTAGGTTTTCAAAATGTTAAAAAATATTAAGTTGATTAATTTTTAAAGAAAGCCTTGTTCAGGCTTATCGAAGTTCGCCGTTCGTTTTCCTTTTTTAAATAATTAATAGAAGCACTTCCCTTGTATTGAATTAGCTCAGTGTTAGTAAAAAGACTCGATGAAGGAAAGAAAGATTGATAAGCGGTTTGAGTCACGCATGTAGTAGGTTTCAGATTCCGCTAAGAGGTTGGTGTCTAAATAAGAACACTGAATTTACATGTTTTTTTTTACATTCGTTTTTATTCGAAACATATATTGTTGATATAGCCGCTTCAGTCAGCTTCGAAGATGCAAAAATTGAGTGCAAAAATTGAGTGCATCTTCGAAGCTGACTGACTGACTGAAAACTTTCCCAAACCATCGTATTGTTTTGAATTTGAAACAGAAATATTGTGAATGATTCATAACATTATATTCCTTAGACGACTTGAGGCACACGCGTTAAGTATTGACTTCCAAAATTTGAACACTGCAGTTCATAAGCTTGAATTAAAGATATACATTCAGTCGTCAAGAACGGAAAATAGCATGAGCAATAAAAGCGCACCAAACAGCAGTAAAAATTTGAAGGTAAAATTGAGCATTATAATCTCCTTACTAATAACAGAAACGACAATTTAGCATGTTCACCAGCTCATCGACTCAAACGGACGAAGCACGAAATCGAAAATAAGGTTCATCCTCAAACCCGGGACCTGAAACCTAAAACCTCCTGCTTTAAAGGATCGCAAAGTTTAGCACACAATCGAGTAACGAAGGCAAATCTATTGTCTGAATATGTGTTCAACATTTGCCAACAATCGACGAATATTGGACTTAGTCGTTTAATTGCGAGGAATAAGGCAACCACGTGATCTACGTACGTCTGGCGAAGTGCACACCCAAATAATAAAATATTTTTTTTAATAAAAAGGAAGCATTCTGAAACAATAAGTCTGGTCGAAGAGGTTTTTTAATACACTGTTATAAAGATCAATGAATCAAAAGAATTACAATTTCTATCGATCTTTTCATGACGCTGTTTACACTTCTTAAGATTGCTTAAATAAGTCTGATAAAAAGTAAGAAGTCGAAAAGCCTAGAAAACTTCTAGCTAAACAGCTTTCAGTGTCAAATGAACATTTTACTCAAGTTTTAACTTATGGAATTAAAAGCTTTCGGAGCAGTAAACCTCTTGAAACCAACGAAATGTCTTAAGATAAAGACTTGAGAGATAGATAAGACAAAAAGTCTGACAGAGAGAGAGAAGCTTATTCTTAGTCTTATTTATGCCACATTTCGACTTCTTTGTATTATCGTTTTGAATCCTTTTGAATCACACCTCGATTTCAACGTGAAAGTTGGCAATCTTTGCCATACGTTGTTACATTTAAATCGAACATGTTCATCTAGCGAAAGTCGTCGGATAACCCCTGTCCAATAAAGAACCCTCAACAAGTCGCAATGCAAGCCGCACTCCATCCTGTTTCCCTCGAAAATTTCACCTCGTTACCGACAAATCCGAAGCAGCACGCACTTCCAACATTCATTCCCTCTTATGTCGAACAGCATTTCTTTTCTGCGACAACACTCAGCAAATTTACGAGCACAAAATGCTGCAGAAACAATTCAATTTATCTAATTAAGTCCGACAGCGGGCAACGACAGCCATTAAGCCCGATGCCATGAAGTGTTTTGATTAGCTACGCAAAACCACATTAATGGTCTATCAATTACCCAGGCCCATAAGTCCAACGAGATTGGTTCCAGACCCAGTCCCAGTTGCAGCACTCACAGTGCAGATGCAGCTAGCCACTGGTCAACCGAACCAGGCGACATCCAACAATGGCGACAACAGAGTAGCATCCAAGCTCACGCAGAAAACCAGTAAAAATGGAAAGTCCTCATAAATCGTTGCCAATAGGCAATTGCCACCACGGCCAAAACCAGATTGCAACGCATCCAGTGAAAGAGCTCCTAGTTCTTCTGTGTTCATAGTTCGTGGTCTATAGTCCCTAGTACACCCTCACCCACCTCCTCTACCATCGCAAAAGTTGTTGGAAAGTCGTCGTAGCGTCATCACAACCGCCTACCAAACATTTGGATGCCTTTGGTCGCCCCTCATATGGAATTCGCCGCAAAAAAGGCAAAACCAGAAAAAGAAAAAATCAACGCTAAAAACAAAACAAAAATGCCAGCATCCTTCGTAACCCAGATCGAGTTGAGCAGGAGAGGATTGGCTGGAGATCCGCAGCATCGGTCGTCTCGCATTGGAAATTTACGATTGCAGTTAGAGTTTTAATGAAATCCACAGCGACAGTTCGGTCGTCTGCTGAACACATCTCTTTAGGAGGATGCTGGACCAGCAGTTTGTTGAACTCATTTGCATGCTGCTGAATTGGCATCCCCGGATGAATCAGCCAGCTAATTGGATTTCTTTGATTAACCACTTGTAAGTAGATGCATCTAATGAAGTACACAAAGTATGCGTGACTTCGCGAAAAGTACTGACCCACCTGAACGTGAAACATAAACTAATTGAACCGAAAGTAAGACATACAAAGGTGCGCTCATAAATCTTTAGATACTTTAGTTGTAGATGGTCCGAATGAGTGAGGCTCGCTTCCTCCATATGGTGAATGCCTGGCATGATGGGATGCCGGGATGCCTAAATGAATAACGATTATTTGATTCCATAATTTATGGGCAATTTGGTTGGAATATGTTGCCTCGTGTATCTAACTGCGAGTGTGCATGTGTATCTAATTGAATATGGTCAGAGACTATTTTGCTCAGCATGTAGAATAGGATTACGGATGCATGGGGGCATGGACGGGCGCTGATAAGTACGACTGAATGGCTGGAAGAGGTTTTGTGTACGAACTCGTAGCTCGTGATTAATTTACAAGTTTTCTCAATCAACTTTTTCTTGTTGCTTTATTTAGTCTCGAGCTGAAGTTTAATGAGGAATAATTGTAGAAAGTTGAGGAATTTGACACGAGTTGACGAAGCAGTTTGGTCGGGCCTGTGCCATAGATTCAATGGTTCGATTAATGGTACGATTATGTGTTAACAAAGGGTCTGAGGTTGAAGTCATTTGGTTTGCGAAAGATCGCGAGCTGGGACGTTGAACGGAAACGTTTCCTGCACCTTAAAACGAACGCTAACGAGGTGTTTTATCCCGAAAGGGAACAGGGTAGGACCGAAGTTAGTGTCATTATTGCAATAAAGTGCCTTGGCAACGTGTTGACCAAATAAAAGTTCAGTGACCTTTTAACTTACCTCCAGCTGGTTATGCAAGGTTAGAAATATTGCCAAGTCAGAAGTGAGTTGAGATAAAAATATGCATTCTGGTTGGATTTTGAAAACTTCATCGTATGACATCCAAAAAGAAGAATGCCATCCACAAACTGTCGCAAAACAACTTTAAAATAACCGCTCAAAAGAGCAGAAGTGCTTTCGAGCGAAGGAAGTAGCTACCCGCGATAAACGTCGAATAAATTCGAAAGACAGTCAAATACTCAAAATATGGAAAAGCCGTGGAGCCAATCCAGATACCCTTTGAGTTTTGGAAAGAGATAGTAAATATCGGGTGCAGATGGGTTAAGGTTCTCTTCTCCAGATTTATGCGATTTCTTAGAGGAATCTTTTTTGTCTTGCACAAAGGAAAGCAGGGTAAAAAAATGTGTTTTTTTTTGAGCTGAAGTCATTCCTCAAGAAGATCGTTGAGTTGAAAGAAAGTCACCTTACAACTGCAGGTTCAATTCAAAGGTTAAGAATCCAGATAGAGAAAAAAAGGACATTAACTTTTGTAAAGATCTGAAGGAAATTCATTGAAATTTAGGCCCCCAATATATCCGAAATATCGATCAGCCTTTAAAAGGAGAGTCTTTTAAATGAAAATTATGAACTTCAGACAATTTACAAAATTGTTCGGTTCCTGTCATATGAGTTGATTGAACGACACATTGAAGATATCATTTGGAAACAAACAAAGAAACAAAAAAAAAAAAAGTAACTTGAAAATCTCGAAATGGTGCACGACCCTCCTTCTGAGTCCATGTTTAGTTTCTGCGTATCTTATAAAACGGGAAACTATTCATATCCTGGAAGCTAACATTCAGTGTATTTGAGTCGGATAAAGCACAAAATTCTCTAAAATTTGGCTCAAAATTTATCTTGTCTGAGGTCATCTTCAAAACAAAAAAATTTCAAATCCTAGTTCAATTTGTGTCGTAATTGTTAAAAGTTTGTTCAATACAATCTGCGGTCCTACAATACAAAAATATAATCTTTAGCTTGAGTTTCGAGGTCCATAACTTCATTTTCAGTCAAAGTGCGACTTTTGGTATTCAGTTCATGGACTTATTTTTGTTTTTCACTCATGTACAAACTGTTCTGGATGTCCTTATGTTATTAACGCAACCAGGGTGGAAGAGATCAAGGTCGAACTAAAAACTAGTATTGGTGCACGTTGTTTTAGAACTTATTTTAGTCGGGGTGACTTTTTATCTTGAGTTATTTTGTTGATTTTGAACACCTAATTACCTAAACAAGCAGGCACACGATGGTTTTTAGAGCTCACAAATTTGAGTTAAATTTCAGCTTCATCCCAATGTAGGTACGCTTAAGCAGCCAGATCGGACAAGGTGAAGTATTTTTTTGTGATATCGGTTATCTGATCATTTGTTTGTTATTGATGCACGTTTCAAGTATAGGAAGTCTTTCGCATAGAGAAAAAATTTTCCATTCATTGACAATGGCAAAGACCTTTGTAGGCATTTAAAAAAATTATTTCCTTATATTGAGTCCTAATTTGAGAAAATTAAATTGCTACATTCGCTTGGCTTCTTTTCGAATTCAGTTGAAGATGTGCCTCAAGTGGTAGATCTTCATTAATACGGGTATCTTCAACCTTTGTTCATTATCTGTTTGCATATAAACAATGAGGAATATCAGAACAGAACGTAGCCTGTTGTTCAAAATAATGAAAAGCAACGGTCTAAGAGTCGTACCTTGCGGGACCTCTGCATTGGTAGTCAGAAATTAACAGAAAAATCAGTTCAAAATAGTTCCACGATTTAGACAAAGCCCAAATATGCACATCATTGACAGATTTTCTTCCCACAAGTAGTCAAGAGTAATCTTATGGCATAACAATGATCTAAATTCAGACCTCAAAAGTATTAAAAAAAGTAAAAAAGTCAAAATGTCACTCTACACTTTTAGGAACACAGGATCTTCCAATAGGGACTTTCAAACTTTGACAGTTGATAGCGGCCATATTTTTGAAGCTACATCTGTCAAATTGGCCGTCATTTATTCAGTCTGTCTTACCAAATCACCATGGACGGTGTGGGTGACGGTCGTGATTTGGGCCTGCACCCGTAAAAAGTTCAACTGACCAGGAGCTGAAGTTTAGCGACCATAGACAACGACGTGTGTTCGCTGTGAAACTGCACCTTATTTTAATCGAAAATTCATCTTCATCGCTGAGGCCTATTCCAGCATGAATGGGTACGACAAAAAACAAAATTGTAGAAATTGGGACGATGCCAATCAACATGAGGTCCATGAGCGTCCAATGCATTCCGAAAAAGTCACTGTTAGGTTTGGATTTTGGGCTGGCTGCGTCATCGGTCCATATTTCTTTGAGAACGACGTCATCGAAGAGCTCTTTAGGTCGATGATTACCAACTTCTTTTGGCCTGAAGTGGATCTTGGATCATATGAACACCAACGACATGTGGTTTTAACAGGATGGCGCTACGTGCACCACACCTCAGCCACTTTGGAAATTCAGCGATTCGAGAGCATGGTCATGTCGCGTAAAGCTGATGTGAACTGGTTAGACTTTTTCATGTGGAGTTTTCTGAAGCATCAGGTCTATGCGAATGTCAAAAATGTCGATGCTATCTAACACTTTGTTTTATTTGAATTTAAAGAAAGTGAGCGTTTAATGAAAGTCTCTTTATTTGTTCATTCAAAAACCTAGTCCCTTAATTAATTTTTGATCGTTTGATGGGATTAAACTTCTATTATTAACTTAAGCTCTTTCATCACATTCATTGAACGCACTTTATTCAGCTCGTGAAAGACCATGCTCGATTTAGACTTTTAAACTTTTGTATCGGACCAATTTAACTGAAACCATTACAAAGCGAAGATAGACTAACATACTCGATCTTAAGGTAATAAACAGAACCTTTAAAAGTTTTTATGTTTCGTCTAATGTTCTCGCATCGGCTTCTGTCATCGTAAAAGCGCATACTAAAAAGTGCTAATCACTATTCCACCGCTAACCATCTCGTCGGTGTAAAATCCCAAATTTTACGATCGATCTAAATGCTGATCGATATCTACTCCCCATCCAAAAACAACCGAACCGATATCGTTCATTTAACAACTTGAATATTTTCAGGTTTCTAATTTTAAACTAACATTTCGTTTAGCGCCCTTCGTCAGGCACTCTACCTGCCCTACAAGAAAAAAACAAAAAAAAAAAACTGACATTCCTCTTCTTTATTCTTAATCACTCTAATTGCACCAAATTACTGTTTTCCGCTTCTACTTCGTCTCCCCTCTACACAGAGTGAAATAACAGATTCCCCCTATTTATAGACTCATCTGCATCCGAAGCAGCAGCAGTGTTGCTGCTCCTGCGATCCCGGTTTCAATTAAGAAAACACAAAACCATTCCCTCATCTGATCATGGGATCGGTTCGGATCATGAATGAACTGAGATTCTTCTTCTCAGAAGATCGAATGAATCGCTTCTTGGGTTTGTTGTTCCTCGTCTTATATCTGATTTATCGCTTTCCCCCTATCTGGTACAGCCTTATATCAATACAGTAAGGCACACGTCTTCTCTGTTTTTTTTTTTGTCTGATTTCAAGTGCTGCAGATACACGAACCGTCTATCAAAATATTTTCATTTTGGGAGTGCTTCTGCCGCCAGATTTAATGAATATGTGCTTGCTATGCAATTCCATCCAGGGATGGCCTGGGCTATTGAATTACGATTCCCAGTAAATACACCGATGCGATCCCAGTAGCGTTCCTAATGGGCGAGATTATGCCCCAATTGAAGCAGCCATGTTTCCGAAAAGCATTCGTTGCTGTGTGTCGTATTTCTGATTTATATTCCCGAGAATTATTGATAGCCAACACTCCAGATGGTCAATGTTGAATGTTATGGACGTTGCGGCTAATGGGACTCAGAATCCCGAACATATTTCTTGGATCAAAATCACTTCAGGGCCACTTCAGATGCGTTTTTGTTTTATGAATGTCTGAAATGTATCTGAACCGATTTGAACGTATCTAAATGTGTAATTAAACTCACCACAAAGTGGTAATCAAAATTCAAGTCAAGAGCGCTAAAATTATGACTGGCGAGTGTGTTGCGCTTTCAAAGTCGGAAACGGCCAACGATGCAGCTGGATTGAGTTTAATCATCCAACAATAGACCAGAGGCCGAGGCAAATGCAAGCCGCCTCTCTGCAGCGTGAGTTGAGACTATAATTTTCGTCATTGACGTTGGCGGTGCGGCGTCGGTTCGGAATTGGAGCATTATGCTTTCATACAGGCCGCTGCACTATTACGTTCCACAAAGCAGACTCAGATACGTAGATACAATGGCCGGAGTATTGCGAAATCATGAAACTTCGAAGTCGATGAGAGCGAAGGAAATTACAATATTATTCGGTGTACGAGTATCTTTTGCGATTGTGTGGAAAACAGAGGCGGAGGAGCGGAAAGTAATTGCATTATCTCGTAGTGGTTAGCTTGCCATCCATACAGGTGGAAACACCAGGGAAATGGAGTCATTGAAACTACTTGAGCTTGCAACTGATTGTGGCGGTGTTGTTGACTGTTGTGAAAGTTAAAAGGTTAAGCTCTGGAAAATTATGATATTATATTCCATTAATATTGCGTGTGTTTTCTTTTCCTTTTTGTTTTTGTTTTATAATTTTCCAGATTAATTTTAACTTAAGATTTTGCAAGTTGTGAGAGGGAAAACGGTGGTGTTATGGAGGGTCACGGATTGGTGGCATTGATTGGACGCGGGAGTTCGATGGCATGGCCAATGACATTGGTGGAGAGATAGCGTAAGACATTATTTGTAGAGGTAATGCAACGAAATTTTGACGGCAAGATCGAGGGTTTATATTTTCTGATGGAACTGAATTGATGTACCATCACAACAGCCGACTCTGCAAACTGCTTTTAATACCTGGCAGCTTAAAGTAAAAGTCTTGAAATAAGATATCCGACTCCTTCATTCAGTTTTAATGATGTTGTTGCAAGAGTTGCCTTCCAGAACTTTTTATCTTACATCAATTCTGTAAAGTGAGGTCGTACTGTAGAAGCGTAGCTCCAACCAAACCCCTTTTAATATGAAGACAAAAGCAAGAGATACAGCTTCATTTAAAACCTTAAGGGCATAATTGTTTGTTCTTCAAGAGTACGATAAATCTGCTCAACCGAAAGAATCGAAAGAGGAGTTGAAAAGATACCCTCAAATATGGTGGCCAAAAAATCTTGAACAAGCAACGATGTGTGAGCAGTTCCATTATAGGAATCAAAAAGTTTAGCCACAAATTCGGGCTTTTTCTTCGTATTGCTTCACATAACCGACGAATAACTTGAAGGTAATATTCCTTATTGAGTGTGCGACCAAATGATCTTATAACAAAGCTGATTCTCAGCTAAATTAATTGAAGAAAACAGTGACCCACACCTTCATGTCTGACCGAACTTGACGTGATTTTTTCGGTACTGGCGCTTTCGACGTCAAAACCAAAAGCACATGATTCGTCACTTGTTATGACACTTTTGAGATAAATTTGTATCGTAGCTGAAATCATTTAAGTGCTCCTTAATGATTCTCATGCGACGCTAATTTTGGTCCGACAAAAAAGGAAAACGTGAGCCAACCGATATGACGACATCTTCAGCAACTTCTCTAACGGAGTTTCGACAATTTCCTCCATTGTTTCAATGTTTTCATCGTTTGTCAAAAGTGTCTATCTTAACCACTTTTATGGTCAAATAAATTTTGGTTTTGATTAAAAATAAGTTACGAAAAAGCTAACCGAATGCCTGTTATTTTCAAATGATAAGTCCGATTGCATTTGAACAAGTCCATCCATCTTATCTTGTAGCACAACCTGCCTGTTTGGCGCCTATCAGCCATCGTTTTTATTGAAAGTTAAAAGTACCGTTAAAAAAAAAGAAGTCTGCAGCCATTGTACGCTAAAATGTAGCCACTTGTTTCCGATAATTTAACGACACTTCATGTTAGAAATTGTTAATAAAAAAATTTGAAATTGTCCCAGTAAAATTAAATTGGAAAAAATGTTCAAGTAAATATTGAATTTTTTCACTGACTTATTTCGACACAAACGCCCCGAATGTTGGTTACTTAATATTTAAACACCTCTAGCTTATCAGCATACACGAGTGAGTAGATAAACCGTCACAAAAAGTAATCCTAAGGAGTTGAATCCTCGCCGGAACTTGGCGGTTAGCTGACAAATCTAATTTGTCATATGATTCACTCAACAAATATTTGTCCAAAACCATTGAAAGTTTGACCGTCTGTATAGCGTGTTGAAACCTTCATTTGCATGTACATTGCTCTCGCAGTTGAAGGTCATCAGATTTAAGATAAAACAAACAAAATGATGCCTCCAACAAAACGCACCAAGTGACTTATTCGGCGTTCTCCTGATTCTCCTGAGGATTTTTCTCACCGTTACTCACATTGTTTCCAGCAAGTCAGATATGAAACTCCAGTTAATTTTCAGCCTATCCATCGAATGTTCGAGACAAACGATGCTCAATTTTCTGTACAGTGGGCCAAGATACTTTTTCAAAATCTTCCTCCTCGCAGTAAATACGAAGAGGTCATGCTGCTGAGAGCGAGGCGATGTGCAAAACGCACAGAATGAACTGAGTAAACGCCATGTAACCAGTTTGACAGCAGATTTGACGGAAAACCCGAAGGATATACGCCCTTCAGCGCTGACTGAGGAAGTGGCAAAGTGTCAGTCAAATATACATGAAGGAGTTCCGCACCACCGTAGAATGAACCACGCATTTTTTTGATTAAAATTTATGCAATTTAAAAAAAAAAAACTTATTCGCATTTGGACCCCCTTTGCTTTTATAAATAGTTTTTGATATAGCGGTCATAGTATTACACATTCTGTGAAAATAGCAAGTATCCACCTAATACGGTTAAGAAGAAAGAGACCAGTCAAAAAAACAAACGGGCGAAAGGACAAACGGACCTTTGGGTGCAGAGAAATGATATTCGTTCCCTTTTTACGAACTTGATGACGAGTTCCCCAAAACTTCCAAAATCCACACCATTCAGTCTGGTGCTAATAAACCACACCCAACGACCTCATTCATAAATTAACAACAACTAGTCATAGCTTTCTTAATAAATGTGTGTTCAACTGTGTTCCAGTTCAAGTTTACGCAACCAAAGTTCGAGAATGTAATCAAACCTCGTAGTCATTCAAAAAATTAAAAACCAATAAACAAGTTAAAAAAAAAAGAATGATTCTTCTAGTGGGAAAATCAATGACAATGTCAGTGAGGTTAACCAATGACTCATTACCCAGGCTAGGCGTCACTCCAAACCGCAATACAACAATGTACTCGCACATAACTGTGCAAGCAGCCACAAACGTGTGTTTGAAACCTAATTGCTTCCATCCTCTCATTTGAATTTCCATCAAACGTAGGTCTAGGTAGATACCTACTCGCCCATACTTGCGGTTCTCATTATTCATTCGAATCGAGTAATATGCCATGAGTCAACTGTGCGCATGGATTGTGGGTCAAATTTTTAAAGACCCCGACAGATTCGAGGCTGTGTTTCGTTTCCCATGTTTGAGAGAGAAAAAAAAAAACTCGTAAATCAAAGGTCCAAGAATGAAGTTTCTTGACCCACTCTCTGTGGACGTGGTCGACGAGAATTGGGTCAAGAAAACTAGCTCCAACAGCACGCGAACGCGACTTGACTAAATAAACAATTTAGTCGAGTATCTTTAAAGAATTTTTTCATTCTTTTTCAAATTATCGCACCATTTATTGCACATCGAAAAGATACTCGATTCTCGAGTCGGTGTGAACGATCTAATAAGCAATCGCGTTAAACATGCATTCAGTTGACAATCGATTCGATTTGAATTTCGTGTTGCTGTCACCTCATTGTTTTTTCATGTTGTGTATCTTTCTATCTATTCCCCTTTTTTTTATCGGAAGCAATAATGTAATCGGGGTTTACATATAGCGGCGGCGGCGGCAAAGGCAGTCATGCATACACAATGCTCACACTAGATGCACACACTGCACACGTATGAATGGTTTCATAGTCTAGTTATTGTGTGGGATGCCATGCAATAAATTATCACATGTATCTATATATCTATGATTCATAAATAATGAATACAAAATGGAATACATCATTCGTTCCGGTCGTCTAGTTGACACTTTCAACAACTACCTTACGAGTTACACCAGGTGGACTGAATGTTGCGTCCTACAGGTTCTACAAAATATAAAAATACATATTCTTTCCGACAAGTTCAGACGCTTGAGAGGGCGTTAACCTATGGGAACATCGGCAGCATTGATGGTGCAGCAACATAGAATCACTTGTACAGTCATCCGAGAAGGAATGTGTTGGATGAGGGGCATTTTACTGTACTACAACTCAGGATCAGGTTAGAGGCATTGTTCTCGAAATTTGAAAATTATTTGCTTTATGTTTTGGTTATGCAAAGTAGACTGATTGATTGTTGTACAAAGATAGACACACTGGAATGGGTTTGGAATAATTTATACAAAAATGTTTTCGGGTTTAATAATTCCTCCATCTTCTCGAGGGATGCGGCTTTTTGGGTTTCATAATTTAATATTATTTGTATAAGAATTGTTCACAGCTTTGATAAGAGATTTTGTTTTCATTTCACTGAACTACTTTAATATTGATTGTTGATAATTTGTTGTTTTGACAATTATTAATTTGATTCATCAATAGACGAGGTTAGTGGAACATGAGACGTTTAATATTTGTAATTATTTGCTATTTTTGAGTAGAAGGTGGTTTGAAACTTGGGTGTATTTGGTATCATTTATTTCCAAATGGTTTGTGTCCGAGTAGGTACGGTGTTTGTCTTAGCTACATATTTCCATTCGCTCACAATTCGCAGTGTTTTATCTAACATAAGCCGCGATAAATTTTAAAATATTCAATTTGGATCTGGAAGATTACGTCATCACTTTGCTGTCAGTATTATGCGTTCATGGCTATAAAAAAAAATAGCACAATCTTTCCAAAGCGCTTTTGACAATGTTTTGATTGCGGACCCGAAGTACAAGTCTACGAAATAATATTTTCGAGAGAATCAACTGTTTTACTTGGAAACATTTTTCTCATAGAGACAAGGCTAGAGTTCCGGGTGTAAAGAATGACCTCACTGATCTTTCAAGTTTCTGTTGAAAGATAAATTCTTCCCCAAATATCCGAAGACCACTTAGAATAGCATTCCACATTCTTTGAATCTCAATTTTTTAATGAAATACTTCCGATAGGAGTTTCAACTTTCAACGCTTCCAAAATAATACCAACTTTTTTGACAGTACATTAAACGTTTTTCAAATTATTGAGCAATAACCGGATTAGTTTTCCAGTGTTGCTCAATTCGGCAATAATTATGGAATTGCAGGCATATGCAGCCTTGAAGTCGGTTTGAAATACATTGGTCTTTTCCAGGTCGGAAGCCACGCTTGAATTGACCGGCTACACCTTTTTTTGTAAACGGAAACGATAGAGCTTATATTAAATAACTGATTGTTATGTTTTCATATTATTTCTCCTAAGTGTTACACAAAGTGAAATCGAGAATTTTTCATGATGTGAATTAATTTGTAAAACAAAAGAGCACATGGTAAATGCGGTTACTTAAATAAACATCAAAGTGTTTTTTCACAGCGAAATCAAGAATTTTGTGTGACGCAACTGCAGATATTTCCACTCAAATAATAATTCTACTAATTGCTTGCTAATTATTAAAAGTATTGAAAGCTCAGCGCGTTTGTTAATTTTTAATGTTTTTCGATGCTAAGATAATATTTTGTGGTTTTGCAATCTAATATTCAAAATTCGAACACTGGAATACACAAGAATTTCAAGAAACCCTTAAATGTTATCACATGAAATCGGACTGTCTGAAAGTAATTTAGAAACCTAACTTTCGCTAACGTTCACGTCCTTGGTTATTATATTAATTCGAAAAAAAAACTCTGTCAGATACAATGATACAAAACCAACAGAGTTAGTTTGTTAGATTAACCGCTGCACAACCAACGTCTTATGTAAATTGTTAGAAGCTGAATGCCTTGCAAATTGGTCAAAACAGGAGAATTCTACAACTTCCAGCGGTATGGTCATTCCCAACCGGTTTGTCCGGAATATTTTTTATATCGTATTTTTGTTTTTTTTCTATAAAAATAGCCATGGTGTAAGGTCGCTGACGGAGCTGATGGAATCAATTATTCCATATCTATCTATTAACGGTGATAGAAGGAGATACCGATAGAAATACCTCAGCAATGCGTGATCGCCTCATAAACATGCAGATAATTGCTTCGGCGAGATACTCTCCACTACGATTTTTTCATTTTTATTTTTGCACTTCAAACCGCTAATCTGACATCTAATCAGGCATAAACCAGACCGAATCACGCAAACAGTTCCATGCACTAGATTCCAGAGCCGCATTCAGCAATCCATCAAGAGAGAACTAAGAAGCCGAATTAATGCGACATCATGTGCCATAGTCAGATTCTGTATACAGTGGAGTGGATTTAAGTATCTCAACACTTGACGCGTATCTGTTCCGTGCGGACATGGCATATATTTTTTTTTTCTATGCGTTGTCCGGATTTAGTTTAAGCGTTCAACAAACGTAAATAAGTGACCGAGACATGCACACAGATGTGAGTGAGAATACCTCACAACCATGGGGTATAAATTCGGGAATATACAGATGACTAAAAAAGCGTTTTTGGGCGCACTGGGGCACGTAGCTGTGTATTGGGCTGGAGAATTCAACGTGACTTGGTCATAGTAATAAAAATAATCAGACAATCAGACACATGGAACGCTATCAACTTTGTAACCACATAAAAACTAAAGTAGACCACGGGTGGGTGGCTTTGGCGTGGCCTTGTCGAACAGTTTAAATAAAATACATACATTCAAAAAGTCCTGAGTAGGGAGGACCTCTGTCCCACCAAAAGAGCTCTGACAAAACTAAAACAGTTTCCATGAACTCCAAATTTTATGGTCGTTTTTTAGGCTTTCATTTTATCACAACTTTAAGGTATATTAACCTTTCGAGTGCGTTTACACTGATGAGTGTATGAATAGAAGTACGTGTGGACTGGGAATACAAATTTTCCATACGAGTTGCTTGCCAATGGGACGATAATGGGGCCCCCTCTTTTTCAGTTTGTGTTCCACATTTCAGGTGAACTGGGGCTGGTTGTATATTTTGTGATGTTGTTTATTTATTTATTTTTTTATTTTTTAATGTTTTATAAAATGTTGTTGCATTGTTGTGTTGTGCTGTTTTTGATGCCCAAGAGTTGATGATGTTTATTTTTTGTTTTTTTTTTTTAATTACTAAACTAGTACGTAAATCAAATTAACTGCGGTGGTTTCACCGGCATACTTAATTGTTTTGTTTATATCTTTTTTGGGAGCACCGTTATATTTAGGGTGAGAAAATTATTTTACGAAGTATTTTGCAAACAATTTTTTTTTTTGCACTGTAGCTTAAAAATGTTGACTTTTGATTAAGGGTTTTCTGTTTAACTCGATTAGGTTGGGTAAAATAGGTGCAGATGGTTTTTTTTGTATCTTTTGCCTTTGAGTGTTATCTAAACAGTTGTGTGGTTTTGATGAGGTAAGGAATGAGTTGTTGCATTTAATAAGCACCTGCGAACTGGGGTAGAAGGCTTAAATTGTTTTGATTTCAATTCATTTGAATAACTTCCAAAGGAATCAGTCCTTGAAGGACAAAAAAGCAGTCAGAGAAATGAACCGCGAACACTTTTAACGCAGTAAACCAAACAAAAAATGTAATTCCTTTTAGTTCGCTTCGGATCCATCGAGCGCCTTAAATAATAAGACTACCGGTTGAAAATGTCGTTTTTTTTCAAAAATCAATGCTTTATTGAGGAAAAATAGATATAAATTCAATATTCAAATTATTGCCCATCGCTAGCAACACATTTTTCCCATTTTTCTGGCAATTCATGGATGCCCATTCTGAAAAATTCGATCGGTTTGGCCGCAATCCACGAATCGATCCATTTTTTGACATCATCGAAATGACGAAAGCGCAGGTAAGCCAGGCCACGTTGCATCGATCGGAAGAGATAGTAATCGGATGGCGCAAGGTCTGGACTATACGGCGGGTGGGGTAGGACATCCCATTTGAGTGTTTCAAGGTAAGTTTTGACTACATTTGCAACATGTTGGCGAGCATTGTCATGTTGCAAAATAACTTTATCGTGTCTTGCGACCGTTTCCGGCCGTTTTTCCTTCAGTGCTCGGCTCAAACGCATCAATTGTCGTCGGTAGACCTCACCTGTGATTGTTTCATTCGGTTTTAGCAGCTCATAATACACAACACCCTTCTGGTCCCACCAAATCCACAGCATTACCTTAAGGCCATGAATATCCTGTACGGCCGTCGATGTTGAGACATGTCCGGTTGAGACAACCCGGCGTTTTGGATTATCGTAATGTACCCATTTTTCATAACCAGTGACGATTCGATGCAAAAAAGACTTCTTTTTGTGGCGTTCAACCAGCATTTCGGACATGCAAATTCGGCGTTCGAAGTGTCGTTGCTTCGATTCATGCGGCACCCGCAAATGTTGTTTTGATGGCACGAATTTAGACATTTTACGGCTTTACAAAAACTTGTGTGTTTTCACTTATGACCAATAACCTAGACTGAAATAATTAGACAATGAAATGAAGTTTCTGATGTGATAGCTGTCATGGTCAAAATTCACCTCAGAGTAATAGATATGAAGTTATCTGCAATAACGACATTTTCAGCCGGTAGTCCTATTATGTATTAATTGAAAGTGTTTTCGCCCAAACATTTATTTTGCAATTTTTTGCTTTTTTTGCACACAATCTGTTCTCATTTATTTGTTTTGATTGTTCGTAATGGTATAGAAGTTGCATTTTGGCGACACCTACACTTTGATGTTAACCATAGTAGCAACCTACCTAACATATATTCTGAATGTAAAATCGAATCGTCAGACAAACGGACCAATTACTGAACGGAAAGAGTGAATAAATAAAATATTTTATAATGAAAAGCGTGTGGTTATTGACATCTGTCATTTTCTATCATTAGCAGCTTTAGTCGTGCATAAATACTTGATGCCACAAATTGTTAAAATGATCGAAGCCGTTCAAAAAATATACTTTTAGACAGTGTATCCTTTATCGCAAAAAAATTGAATATTTTATGGACTACGATGGATTGTCAGGTCTCATGTCCTCGCTATCTAAAGATGACCCACCCGACGAATAATAAATACATAAATATCTATTTAAACTTCAGTTTTATGGTGAATCAAAATAAGCTTGTTTTTGGGAACAAATTTGAACAGGAATCTTATACAATTTATAATTGTGTATGCTTTTGCTGCGTGGAATTTAATCGGGATAATAGGGGCTCACTTGAAAGTCAAAATAATACACCAAATGGTCAGTCGGAAAACCATTCTAATCCACATTTCAGTTTTTCAGTGCAGAGTTAACTCTGTTTTTTACTAGAGTTAAGTAACTTAATCTAGAATTAACTCATGTAACAGTTTTTCAGTGTAGGATGAATTTTGACTCCATGCATGGTGCGACTGCATCCTGATTAGAAGACAAAGTTGACAAAAAAACTATCGAATTCTATCTTTTTTTGTTTTTTAAGGTTCCTTTCAACAGAAGAAAAACAGTACCATTAGAGGAGGCATCAAATTGAAACTACTTATGACTTCAGGCCCTTAAAGCTGTTAACAAAAGCTTCTATTTCGACGTAGTCAAAAGATTTGGCATTTTGGGCGCATATTTTTACACTAGAAAGGGAATCAAAACCTAAAGGGGAAAAGATACCAACAAAAACGATAAAACTTTTCGAGACTCGATTTCTGTGATGCACGAACTATTTACAGACCTTTACGTTTGTACGGAACTTTCTTTGCGCGAGTTCGACTCGCACTTGGACCGGTTTTTTTTTTTTTGACATGTGTAGCCGGATTAGCTGTAAAATGCTGAAAGCGGGAGCCTTTACGAGAATAAATCGGTCGTAGAAACCTTTTCTCCTAACAAGTCGTTTTCTTCTTAAAATAGTTAAACTTGACATTGCGAACGATTCCGCATCCTTGAGATCTAAAACAGAATCGTAAACGAAACATAATCATTTTTTTAAGAAGTTTAATAAAATGTTCACAAAAATAGAAATGGAATCACTGTTTCACTTGCTAATTCTGGATCTGTCTATGAACATCTGTTCTTTTAAGCAAGAGCTAACCGAGTTAAGAAATTACTGAAAAACATGTCTCCGAGGTTAACTCGATTTTAAGACTGAAACTCGGATAATCTCTCACTGAAAAACTGGCCCTTAGTCAAGTAAGAAATGCCAGAAATATTCTCATAAAGGATAGGTCGATAAAAAATTAATTATCGACTTGAAAAATATCGTTAATCAGGAATACAGATTTAGTTTAACTCTATCACTGTATTTATCATAGCTGCATATGTTTACCAATCCAATAATCAATTCCAGCAGTAAATGAATACGTTCTTAATAAGTTATTAACTTGTGACGTAAGCTTGCGTTGGGTAAATTGAAATATCTATAAAATATCTTAAATAATATAAACAATTAAAATAACTTACTACAACTGTGCTTATCTAAAGTTGTGAGCACCTTTTTACAAGTGTCAAATTTGACAAAGTGATGACTTACCTGAAAAAAGAAAAAAAAAAAGATTTTTCATTTAATATTAAAAAAAAACATAGTTCTTTTAAGGATATGAAATTTCTGTAGATATATTTTTTTTAAATTGTATAGTTTAATAAAATAATAACTTTGTTTGTAAGGTGTTTAGCGATAGCAAGGCTTTTCTAAAAGAATAAGTCATTGATGCGAAGCACTTTGGCAATTTACTGAAAATGGACAAACTTTGCAGACATAAAATCTCATTCTGTCAATAATTTTAAAAAATTTAAGACAATCTTGAGGTATAGCTTATGAAATCCGCGTGACAATAACTTATATTTAAATCCTAAAATATATGTATGCCCAAAATTATTGTACTGAACGACTTTCGATTTGGCTACGTTGGTCCAAACGAACAAAGAGTTGGGTTTCAGATTGAGTATCAAACAATTACTGGATTTTGATGAAACAAGAATTCCGGAATACTATGATTATTTAGAATTTTTAATAACCGAACAAATCCCGGACATAAGGATAAAACGATCATTGCACTTTGAACAACATTACCCCTTAAATGGACGGTCTTAAGATTGTTTTAAAGGTAGTTTAGCAAAAATTGTGTAACAAAAAAAAAATTCTGAAAAGGACAGGGCCTACAGAAAATAACAGGCAATAGGAAAAACCTCAGTCTTCGATTAGAATGTAATCGAAGGTTGAAACCGATAAGAAAAACATATGCCTTGAATTTATCAATGGTGCGCGTCTTTTCTTGTCAATGGGATTGGTGAAAGTAATAATGTAATTCACTGTTTACCTGTGAATCTGAGACGGAATTCAGAACTTTCTAAAGAGACTAACTTTACCTCCAGCTAATATATTTAAAAAAGAAGCCAATTACGAACCGAACAGGCACAACACCGTATAGTAATCCGAGTAAAAAGATGTCGACAAGTTTTTTATTTTAAATATTATATTATTTTTATTACTTCTTTTTTTATCCACAGTAGTAAAACACCTGAGCCCTGAGACACACGGTCGGACGAAGAACGGATAGACGGACGGACGGACAATGGAGCTTAGTAATAGATTTCTGCTGACACCTTTTAATACGGAACCCTATAAAGGTTAAATGTGGCTCATTTGCAAAATTTTCGAATCTAAAAAGCTGTATATTTTTTATATTTAAAAAAAAAATAAATCTTGAGTGTCAAAATATTATTCTGACAGAAGCCAAAGGCAAACAGCGGGTAGAAATAACAGTGTCAATATGTTGTCCCTTATCTACTCCTCATTTTGAATGAAGGCTCATTAATAAATCACGACTGTCAGATTCGTCAACAAATTAAACAAGAGCCCCAGTCTGTTAATCGGCTTAAGGTGCAATGCCTCAAGCTTGCATCGTCTTACTTGTCAACATTGTCACTCATCATCACGAGATCCATGTAAGTGACTTGAATCTTGCAAGATTTGTGTAGATTGTGACTCAGAGAGGAAATCTTATAGTCGTGTAGACATGGTTTTGGACTCATCTAATTGTCAACAACAGTTGGACAAGAATGTGAAATTTCTTGGAGATTTTATTTGTAAAATAAGTTTGCTTTTTTTGTAGCATCAAATAGCGATTCAGAAGGATTTTTTTAAATAAACTTGTTCATAATTGTGTCAAAAAACACCACAAACGTCACCAGTAACTAGAAACGTTTGCATAAATATCGGCTTTGAAACTACTTTTAAGTCGCATTAACCTAAAATTGCATTTGTCATACTTCCATAAAATGCATTCCGCCACATTAGTGACACATAATTAGCATTATTAACGCTCGTTTAGCTCATAAAGACCCGGCTACTACCTTCAATCGTCGCAGATTTAACACACTTATAACTCAAATTATTATTATTCCCTCCATGAAGCCACTTAATGAGCTTGTTTAAACAACATCGTGTTGAAAACTTAACAAAAACGAAATAATAAAACATTAAAGTCAAGAAATGATGTCTGAAGACTCTTGTAATGCATGTACGTACACATGTATGCATTAAATTAGAAGTCAACACAAACTCATTAAGAATGTGCTAATAGCATACTTCTCAACTTTCTAACACATTTTCAAGAAAACGAATTGTCTGCAAGAAGAGCTTTATGGAAATTTAAGAAAGAAAAACAAATGTTGAAAGTGTTTTGATTGTTGGAAGTCATATAAAGGTACGAGTAAATAATGAATGCATACAGACTGGCTAATGATACAGCTGTCAGTTGTGAGGCTTTGGCTTACCTTGTCAAAAGTTTAAACAAACTCATAGCCAATTGGCTTCAAGGTACTAATTTCGGGTACTTCCTTTTGAATGACAATGAACGTTGTGATCATGCAACTTTGAGGTACAAATGGGTCAGTGGGATCGTGGAGGGGGAAAGCAGGTTAATGTAATAAAAATTAACCGTTGTGGGCAGTTTGGTACTTAAAGAGGTACATGAAAAAAATAGGTTTTTAAGGTGTCATACAAATATGGATATTTTCATAATTGCCCTGATTTTAAGGGCATTCCTTGGATAATATGCGGCACTCCACCATAGGTCCAAAATCTCGTAAAATTTTGTTTTTAAACGAAATTGTAGACCTTGATTTCGGCCATATTAGAAGTCCTTCTAGCTAGCTACCTACAAATGTCCCGCGTGGGTATCAATCTGCTCTAGGACCTCAGTCGTTGTTTTCATCATCCTCCAAATGATCCATATCGCTGTACACCGTTAAAGATTCTCGTCGCCACATCACCACCGATAAATGAACCACAAATAACACGAAAAATGTCCACGCAACCACGAGTATTTAGATTAGTTTTCGATGAAGACCAGTCTCTCGAAATTGATGTTAAAAAAATTGCACAAAAGATCCACGGTTTTTCTTACACCTTTCAAGACGCCTACAAGAATTCATTATGTTCCTTCTACTCTTGGCAGCTCCTCAGAGTAGCTACTGCCGACATGAAGAATCGATTCGAAACTCCTGTGTGCTCTCCAAGACGTGCTGAACTATGAAGATTGATTCGAATGTGAACTTTCCTGTCCAAAAATCGCACTCCACACGGTATAGCAGAGAAGATCGTACAGTCTGGACATTCTGTCGAGATTGGAGACTTAAAATAACCAATTCGAAACCACAACCCATGAGGGCAGGATAATTCCGATTTGCAACACGATTGGAGAAACCTCGTTTATAAAATCTTCAAAGTGATTTCGAATCGATTCAGTGAGCAGTATTCGGGCGTTCATTTGAACAATTTATTTTTTATTAATGTCGCTATCTTAGATATTGAGTAAACGTCTCAAGCCTTTCTGAAACGCACAATTCAGACAATAGCAAAGTGATCTGCGGCAAAGAAAAACGAAGTTCTACAATCCCGCAAAATACCAGAAATCTGTAACATCGAGTTAGTAAGAGTCTTTATAACTCAGGACAAATATCAACTCCACAATCTTAACCTTGGTAAGGATCGACGAAGACTTTTATGTGCCTCAAAACTTACTCGTTACAACTCGAAGAACAAAAATAATGCTCTAAAAAGGACTCATCTTACCAGTTCATCATGTTACACGATAAGCATGACAGCAGAGTATTTTTTAGAAACCTGGATGCGAAGAGGACGAGCTGTTCCAAGATTTGGGTCAAGTCTAGAGAGTAAAATTGTGTCAACAAAAGGTGCCCGGCAACATTGCGCGAATGGACGTCATGCTTGAAAAAAAGCTTGAAAACGCTTGTCCACGACCCTATTATTTTCACAGCTATAGATCTGATTAAGATCCTCCAAGGATCGGTGGCATCATAAGTGTCTCAGTAGCCTTAGAGATTTGTAAGTAAAGATTAGTAAGTTGAATTGCATTTGCATTTAATAAAGTTGAATTGCATTTTCATTTAGCAAAGTTGAATTGCATTTGCATTTCTGTTAACAATTAAAAAAGGGATGTTGACATTTAATTTATTTGACACCGGAACAGCTTGGAAAATATATGAAATACAACCTTTATGCAGGACTCAAAATCATTGTCCGCCCGGGGTAAATTATTCGAATAATTTCAAAAACGAATGCGTGAAAAACATTTTATTTACAATGGGGACTATGCATTAACACTTAAAAAAAAATAACTTTGAAGTAGCCCCACCCCCTTGACCACCTGTCATTTGGATGACGATTTCCATGACTTTATTATGCACTGACAATAACTATCTACAGGCTCGATAACAAGCCGGAAAAGAGTGGAAAAAAACTCGTGTGGGAAAACATTTCAAAAATGTTTTTCACGTATGGGCATTTTGTTTTTCCCTACTCTGCGGTGCACATGACATTCCTGCGGTTGATCGAGTTATTTTTATATTTATTCACTTTTGTCACATGGATTGTCGGACAGTGGAAATAAAATGTCAAAGTCTCTACAGTCATTGGGGTAATTGAGGGAACATGATTTCTTCTTTTTGTTGTTTTATTTTTCTTTTTTTTTTCAGAACAACCTGAAAACTAACAACCAAGTGGAGTGGTTAATTTGCTGAGAGTAATGCTTTAATTCGTGTTTTGTTGTCATTTGTATGGCAAATGTCAACCAGATTAGTCATTGGACTGAGAGACTGAAGGCTCTAATTGTTTAGTCACAATAGTGGATAGCTGGTAATAGAAAACTTATCGCTTGTGAAATGATTAGTCACGGTTTAGTCAAGTGATTTCTGACTCAGCCTTGAGCATGAGAGTGTTAAGGTGGCAGCAGTCTATTTACAGATGAGGAAGTTAAAAACTTGCTTCGGGGTACGTGTCCAAAGTGTGTTTTTTTTGCAGAAACGCATTTGATAGTTTTAACTGCAAACGACAAGGAATTGCAGTTGCAAAGCACGTTCTTGTGCTCAGGTTTGCAAGATGTAAAAAAGGTTTAATGGTCAATATGTCTAGACTTTTGCACCTTGGATTGGCTTGAAAAAGACGTATGCAGAAAGTGGATTTTGTAAGAACGTGTTGATAATAAAACAAAATACATCAAGTGAAGAAGGAATTGATGACTTTTTTCCTGTTTGGTATTCCAGTGCTTTTTTTACAGCACACTCGGGACATGTGACTTTCTTCCGAACAACGCTTAAAAATGCGTAGCGTGTGTACAGAAGAAAACATAGCTGCTATATCCACCAGTATAAATGATCATGTTACTCGACTTAGTGAAAGATTTTAAATAATGATCTTGGTCTTCAATCTTACAGAATACAGCTCGTGCAGAAACTGATGTCGATGGCCCTGCCACAGTGGAAATTTTCGGTTAGTGAGGCTTAGAAGAGCTGGAAGAATATCGGCTTTTTTATCGAAATATTGTCTTAAGCGCCGAAGCTCATCTGATTGAATGGGTTTGTTAATAAAAAAAAAAAATTAGTCGACTACGTATGGTCCTACCAGCAATCTCAGGTAATACAAAATTTCAATGCACGTGGAGAGTTTGGAAATATTGATTTTTTATGGTCCTTCAGCATTGGTCCGTATTTTTTTCAAAGATGACCAAGCTTAGAACAACGTTACAGTCAATGGCCGCTACCGTTCTATGATTTCGAACATCTTTTTGTGCAAAATGCAAGAGCTGAACTTAGCAAAGTATGCGAATCGATGAAGATAGATAGACAGATATTTTTATTTTCATAATGAAGATTACATGACTTGTGTCGCACAATTTACACAGAGATTCGATACGTATCTTACGACTGAAATAATTTTTTTTTACAAAGATACAAGAATTTGAATCTGAAGGAAAACTACGAGAAAAAACCTTCATGTAAGAATATTTAAATAAAGTGTTGTCCAAAAAATTAAAAAAAAAAAATATATAAATAAGTGAATAAATAAAATTTAATTGTATGTGAGTAACAAATAAATGAAAATAGAAAATAAAGAAATAAGTATATATAATAAATAATAATAAAGTATATATATATATGTATATATATATGTATATATATATATATATATATAAATAAATAAATAAATAAAAAGATGCGTAAAATAAATAAGAAAATATGAATAAATAATTAAATATATTAACACAGCCTAATAGAGATCAGAGGATTACCTGAATATATACATTTACTCAAGAAGTTTTGTCTAAGCTTCACAATACGGTCGGAGATCAATTCAACGTTCGCTTGTGAATGTAGATCATGAGTAGAATAATATCTGGGCAAATTGAGCATCATTTTTAAAAGTTTATTCAGCTAAATTTGCAGTCTTGAAATATGACAACTTGTACTGTTTCCTCACGCTTGGCATCCATAGAGGAGAATGGATTGGAATATGACTTTATGTAATATAATTTTGTTCTCCTTACTTATTAACGATTTTCTATTAATGAGAGCATAGATCATTTTGGCCACTTAGGCCACATGGTGTTTTAAAGTAAGCCTCTTGTCGAGATGGATTCCAAGGTAATTGACGACACCGTTCAAATTTTAGGGACCGCTTGAATGAAACAATGCATTCTTTTTCTGCTTAAAAAACATAGCTTGCATTTTTCATCGTTAAGTTTTATTTTCCACATATTAAAATAGTTATTCAACAGCGAATCGATTTGTGTAATGAGTTTGGTCTCGTTAGCTGATGGGCGCTTATTCTCAGACCGTACACGAAGTGCTGCTTAGCGTAGCTTGTTCGAGAACGACCAAGATAATCTCCACGATGCTTTCTTCTAAAAGACTTAGTATATGCTTTGATGCTGCAAAATGATTTCGCTTTTCCAACGGATATGGATTACCCAATTACGAAATCAAACTTCGACTATCTGATCTTTTGATATCCTATGCCTTCATCACGTAGTACTGACTTAGGTAGTCCCAAAACAACCCGAACTGACCTAATAGATGGCGATTGATGTTAGAAAAGAATGACTATAGTAAGAAGTAATATACTAATGAAGTTTTGCCAATTATGATTAGATGAAGTCGGCATTTGGTAGCTGTTTTGGGAACTCTGATTCTAACGATAAGACAGGATGTCAAAGCTATTGATAATGCTGATGAAAATTTTATCGAGCTTAAAGGAGACAATGTAGAGAAATTAAAACATAGCTCCGGTGCTCATGCGACTTATTTGGATCACAAAGTTGGCGGTGATCAATTCTCTAATTTCGTAGTTCTGATCACTGCATCTTGTGTTAAGATAAAATGTAATAGAATAATCAGGCCGCAAGGCGTTTGTTTTTTAAACAGAAAATCATTTTTCACTGACAGTCAAGCCGCCTTTGCTGGAATAAATACTAGCTTTCAGCTTTTCAGGAATACCGGCTATAAGTAACTTTGGTGCTTGTACACAGCGACATCCATTGATCTAAAAGACAAAATCCAAAATCAAGTACATCAAATATCTGATGCAGCACCTGATTAATGAACCAACTTGCACCATCACCTGACAAAATTGACTCCTTCTCAACCTTCATGAATTCAAAAAGGCGCTGAATACAAACTGTCCACTGCCCACTGTCCATTGAACGACAGTGGTCACTTCTTGGTGCTGAAGTAACACTATCCTTAAGGTAAACAAAGGCCTTAAAATAGCACCTGCAATGGAAAGATTTCTTGCAGTAGTTTTCAATCAAAAATTACGAAACCATTCATCACTTTCCTTGTGAATGCCCAGCCATGACGAAACGATTGTAAGAACAACTTGAATTCTTTTAACTTTTGACAACCACGGCCTAGCTAGTTTGTTGCAAATTTAAGTGCATCCTGTTTCCACATACTGAGAAAGAGTGTCCGTCCTGTAGCCAGTTTAACATCACTCAGGACACATTTAATATGACCACGCCCCAATCAGTCACAGCGGATGTTTGTAGATTTCTATTTCATATTTGCTCAACACTTCCTTTATCGCTTCCAAAAAACTATCAACAAAATTACGAAATGTTGCTCAAAAGATAAATAACAAAAAAAAAACTCACAATGAAACTTTGCATCTCACAGATACAAAGCAAATAAGTCGTGACAACTGTCAAGTGTTAACTCAAACACAATCAAAAGAAGATCTAAAAAACAAACTAGAAACACATTTATAAACAAAAATACTATTGACATCCGCCAATTAAACAAAAAAAACAAACGAAAACTTCCCAAAAAAAAGAGCCGATGTGAATATTATTGCGCAGCATAAAACAAGTTCAACTTTCGATCGGGAATCATTAATCCATGAACGATTAGATTCAACAGCTATGTTTGTATACCCATACCAGATGCGTTTCTTTAAAGTTTGCTGAAAACTTTTCTCTCACTTGCGTTGTTGTTGTAATAAAGACGTCAATCAACATTCGCACTCGACAAAGAAAAGCGAAAGCGTGACACTGGAACCAACATTATGCTCCGAAAGCAATTACGGACAATTTTTCCTGCTCATTTGATGCCCATTCGTAATGGGCTTGCAAAATAACATTTGTTCTTCAACTAAAATGACAGCAACAAAAGAAACAAAAAAAAAAAACAAAAAAAAAACAAACGTTCCAACAAAGCGAAGCGACCACCGCCCTCGCGGATACTTGTTTCACCGGTTTTCCAATACAACAACGAATCGCCAACATTATTCGCAGATACATAGTCTCTCTCTACCACAGCAGACCGAACTTAAAAAGTTCAACAAATGAAGTACTAGCTAAACAGAATAAGTATCTTAAATACACTCTCATGTTGCAGATACAAGTACAAGTACGGTATAAACACATTTTTGACCACTGGCTCTGACTCAACGGACAAAACAGCGGAATAGAAAGTTAGCTTTGACAGCGAGACCGTTAATTCTGTGTCACGAAACTTATTGCTGATCCCGCAAGAAGTATTCCACGCAAAAATTACTTCACACGCCCAAAAATAAACAAAAAGATACGCGTTCTCGTTTGTAGATACATTTTGAGGAAAGCCCAAATGCTTGTTTGTTCTGTGAAATTCATGTGTATCTACAAATGTGGTTCTGAAAGTAAAGAAAATAAGATACAAATGCGAATTCGAATACGTAGGAGGTTCTCGTATTTGCGGAAGTTTGAAGTTTGTTATCTCATCGGAGGTTTTGAAGACGACTCTACAGTGGCGGTGGCGCTCGGTTTGCGATGTAAATGTATCTTCTTCATTTTTTGGTGGATAAAATTTCACTAATTAGCCTTGTACGATGGCTCGGTTTGATATACGAGCTCATACGTGATAACCTTTTATTTTTTTTTTCAAGAGTTTTCCTTGGGGGGAAGCGCGTCACAAGTCGCGCAAACACCTGGTTAAATAGATTGCGGTCGAATGAGGTAATGGTATTTGTATGTTCGTAGGTAAAAAAAATGGAAGTTCATTTATGTCGTTCTGTGGAATCGCCGCCGAGTGCTGCATAGGCAATTGACCTGGTTCTTTTTTTTATGATCCAAACACACACTCAATTGACGAGCTCGTATAAATTGAAGTTAATTAAAATGTGGCCGACGAGGAGGGTCCATTATTTATTCATATTTTCTGGTCAGACACAGGTACACAGATGAGTGAAGATAGGGATCATATATAAAACTCGTAGATACTGAGTTTTTATGGGTAAAAATGGCGGGAAGTTTTAATGGTATTTGGGCAAACGATTGTCACGCATTTTACAAAGAAATAAAAAAAAGTTTTCATTTAAATAATTGGATTAAACAAGTGTTTGGAAGCCAGAGCAACATGGAATCGAAATCTTGCTTATATGCATACAGAGAAAGCACACATATTGACAGAGGTGTGTTGGAGACCAACTATTGTATGGACTTGGTCATATAGTACGTTGGGTTTTGTTATGCGCTCGAAAATTTTCACGGTACAAAACGAATCGATTATCGCTTGAGCAATGTTGGGAAAGTTTTCAAAATTTGTCGCTGAGACAGTGCAGATTTTGAAAAGAAATTTCGCTCGAAATAATTTACCAACTGAAGATGTTTGTGGACAAAGTTCTTGACGAACCGTGGAGCTATGATTCGAAGCCGATTGACTTTTTTTGTAGGGTCCACTTAAAGATCGTTTCTATGATGTTTTCTATGAATTTTTTTTTTATAGTCACCTTCAACCACTGACATTGTCCGTAGGTGGATGATTTTTTTGAATCTCTTACAAAATCGGCTGTTGTGCCTGCTTGATGTTATATCGCAAGATCGATCAAGTGTCCTTTCTAAAGATTCAGGCCACCTTAATAATAAACATTGAGCGGAGCCTCCAAAATGTCTCGGTTTAAGTGAAAGGCAACTCCACGCTAAACTCGTACTAATAGGTTGGAGCAATCAACCAACCGTCGGGAAAGTCGAACCAATAAACCTACACGATTTCGAAAATTGCCGTATCTTCTGTGCCTTCTAAATATTTAGTCGAGATTCCTGTGGAACGAAATTTTCACTTGGAACCATAACGATTTTTCAGCGTTTCTAACAAGTGACCTTCTGCTCTTAATTGGATCCGAATCACATTTTTTGAAGGATCACACATTTAATTGAATTAAATAAGAGAACCCGAAACTTTTCGTGAAAAACAAATGGAACCTCTGAACAGAAGTGTTCAAATTCAGCTTAGATCATTCCTTTCACATGTGCTGAAGGGAACCGCTTTTGACTTTTCTAGCTCCTAAAAGCTCAAAGTGATTTGGCAATGTGTGAAACACTATCATGATGAGCTAAAGACGGTGATGTTGATACAGCCAAAATATGTGCTTAATTTAATCAACAAATTCCTTTGATGTCTTTACAAACCACCCACGTTCTATGAATTATTCTTTGAAGCAACACAGCAACCACCTACCACAAAACAACAAGAACAACAGCAGTCCCAATAATTTTGTTATAAGCTTAAGGGTAACTACTAACAGCGCAGCAGTTGTCACCGAGATAATACTTCTAAAACCAAAAGTTTAAAGTTAATTCGTTAATGAAGACTGGACATGTATCTCGCTGTAAATGCCACCGTATAAAAAGGCCTACCACCGTATAAAAAGGCCTGCCCCCGTAAGTTGTAACCAGTGGAAATAATAAAATAATTGCTCTTTTTGGAAATAAAGGTGGCCTCGTGTATCGTTCGAAAATATACTTCCTAAGATTTCATTAACCAAAATAAATACACAAAAAACAAATACAATTTTATATACACAGGTCCCTACTCGGGCGCCAATTATTGTATTTTGCTTCGAAAGCTACGAAAAACAAAACAATGGCGTGGGCCACACAAAAATTTTTTCGATAGAGTCGAAGCCTCCAATTCCTGAAGAAAAAGTTGATGCTTGAAATGTTTTCAAAGCGCTTGAGACTGGATCAACCGCAATATAAAGCAAACATCTATTGGCGAAGTGTGCAATCGTTGTATTAAAAGTGCAGGCGTAAGAACTCTAAAATGGCCTTTATGTGCCATTTTTGATCTAGAGAACTTCCAAACCTAAAGTAAGTCATCAACTTTTAGAGCCGGGCTGTAGTGCTGTAAGGGAAATCTATCGACTCGGGATTGTTTCACTTCTCCGTGTAATTCGCATCATGGTTATGATTGACTTAATCAGGCAAAGTTTTTTGTTCTGTTTTTTAACGCACAGGCCAATCTTTTAACGTTAAAAGAAACAAAGCCATAAACACTAAAGCTTTGTTGTATACATTCTGGATTATTGAATCTAATCCTCACTATTTCTCCACTATGATCCTTTAAGACTACACGAAAAACAAAAACTGTGAAGGAACAGCTCCTCTGACGACCTGACAAAAACTGTGAAGGAACAGCTCCTCTGACGACACCCTAGAGTAAATCCAGTTTCTGACCCCGTTTCCAATGACAAACAAAACCAACTCTTCAAATAACATAACACACATAAACAAACATTTTGTGCGGCTTTGGAACCTAAACCCATTAGCTCATACATATATTACATCAACACCTTCGTGACACTGCGCCTTGTTTTTATTTCCTTTTTTCTTGTTTAAGAGCTTCACGGTAACTTTGGAGAAAATTATTTCCAGACACGTAATAAAAGTTTCGCCAAAAAGTTAACAATGGACTAGAGAAGCCACCACTTACAACAACGACAAAACAAAATGTTCCCTAACCAAGTTAAGCACCGCGTTTGAATTACATATACTCATATACAGCGCGTACCTACCTATACACTCTGAACATACTGACCAAACAAAACGGTCGAAAGTTTTTGGCCAGATGGGATAGGGCGTCAGAAGATGATGAACGACGTTGGCGCACGTGAAAAATCGCAAAGCCATGGCCCATACATGTAGGTACTTGTTGGCTTGTACCTACTCCTTCGCCGTTGACTAATTTGCAATCCTTCGTAGGAATGATGTGGGGTATTGTAGATCCTTGGGCGCTATGGAATGTTTAAGCGTATAATTAACCAGAAAATAAAACATTCGAATGGAAACAGGTGTGTTTGACCAAATGGCGGAACTAAGAGCATGGTTTACGCTTTGAGGGAATTAATGAAATTATTTTCTGGAAACGAATTGACGATGACGAACTAAGGGAAATGGTTTTATGGCGGGAACAACGTATTTATTGTGTTTCGAAACTAAACATTCAATTTTCTCACACACCCGCTTTGTAGATTTCCCCTGCTGATTGGGCCATCCCCATAACTTCTTATCCGCGTCTGTTAGATAATAATCAAGCAGAACGCCTTCAAGTGTCCCACTTCGTGACATAAATCCGAACAGAAAGTGCTTTTATGTTCCCTGCTGTCGTTAAAATATCATTTTTTTTTTATGTAAAGATAGGACATCTCACGTTTTAATGTCGCATGTATTGCAAACAAGGATACGAACGAGTATATGCAAATGTATCTGGCGCGCAAAGCTCATTCATGTATTCCAGATCAGCGTCTACAGTGAACGAGGGGGCAAGTAATGCTTTACAGTAAAATCTAGAAAATTAATGTACAGTCTCCTTATCCCCTCGGGGGAATTGAATCCTCTGTACAAAAAGAAAAGATGTTATCCTCGAGTGGGCTTTAGTAAATCACACGTAGGATTGTGATCCGCTTCAGTATTCAGTTTAAAGCTGTAATTACTGCGAGCATTAAATGTTTCAAATAAATGTGAGCCTCTCAAACATTTCGTGTTCAAATTTCATATCAAATCGGGCGGTTAGGCTTCAGATGCAGATTGGTTTTTATGTCTGATTCATTTAAGACACAAATCCAAGGCAACAAAGGCTTTTAATAAATTCAGGTATTTTAAAATTTCATGTGGTATCGTCCAAAGAGAAATCACAAAAATTGTTTCAAAAAGACTTGAAACCGCTGTGGACTGCCTCAGAGTCGTTTTCAATATTGAGCATCCACGACCTCTAACAAGAATCTGCATAAATCCGCCTCCGTCATCCCAAGCATACTCGCGCGATGGAGTTTGTCCCACTAGGTTGACTTAGGTTTGACTAGCATTGTGTTAAGGCAGCTCAACTTTGCTGGTTTGTGCCCCATTTCTACCCTACAGACTTATAAACAAACTTCCTTTCATGGTCAGAGCCCAAGGAAGTCAGATCGACCTCGATCAATTTGGTAAAGTTTAAACGTGGTATTTTGTGCTCGGTTTTCGCTGGATAAATTTTTACTGAGTGAGTGTTCCCCTTCTAGTGGAGTTCCATCTCAATTCCAAGAACGACTTGCTGAAGAGAGTACTTCACACTTCTTTGTAGCAGTAAACTAAGTACTTGCAAAGCATTATAAGTTCGTAGCAGTAAACTAAGTACTTGCAAAGCATAATAAGTACCAAAGTACTTGGTCAGTACTTTCAAGTAATTAAACTGGTCAAGTCAAGTAATTATACGTGTCTTTGGCTTTTCTTTTAATGTTTAATGACCAAAACTGAAAACTTAGAGTTTGATCATCACTTCACTTTAACAATATGGCAGTCAAAATAATAACCGAAACTTGCTGCTGCTACAGTTAGTCATATAAAATTGACTGAATATCGGAATCAATCGACTTTCATCAGACTCAACGTCTATGGAAGTTGAAGATCATATTCCGAAAGTATGAAACAACTTTTGGCGATAATCGACATCAGAAAAACTGACGAAAGCTATCCACTATTGGATAACATGGACAGTTCCTAGCAAATCGAATGATTGTGGAAAAGTTCCTTGCAACCCTGATTTCTAATCCACCCATAAGACATATATTCATCACAAGAGCGTGCGAAAAAGCGGCTTTGGCCCACCAGAGACTTTCTTCTACCATGATTCAAATGGTCTGGTCCAGAATAGTTTAGCAGCGTCGCAAATCTTTTACGATGCCCATTTAAGTGTAGAGAGACAACTTTCATACAATCAAAACATCGCATGCAGATCCTTGAAATATCTCCGAGATTGTAGAACGTTATCAACTCGCGACCTGACATATACTATATTCAAAGGATTAGAGAACGCCTTCGTGGGTTTCTCTTCACATAAGCTGACCCTTGTACGGCTTCTTCTTTTCTTCAATTGTTGATCAGAAAAAAATTTAAACTGCAAAAAGTTTTTTTCTTGCTGGGTCTAAAAAATCATTGTTCCTAGAATTAAGAGTGAATAATTTAAGAAAATATAGTACATAGCTGAAAACTTGGTCAGCTCGATACATTTTTAAGTTGATGCTCTAAAGCGAACACCTGCATCAGAATCATGGGGAAGATCTAGAAAATCTACATCAGTTATCAAGTCTGAAATCAGTTACCCCACAATGCAAATGCAAATATTTGTTGCCCATTGCAGATTATTGATTCAAATTTAAAATATCACAATAGCTTTAAGTTATAAAAAAACAAAAATAGTCTTTAACAGCCACAAGCATACAAGCTTTTGAAAAATATTTATGTGCATCTTTAACAAAGGCTTGACCCAAAATTCTGACACAAACTTGATGTTCGAATCTATGCAAGCTTTTGACTTATGAAAAAACGAAAAAAAATAAAAAACACAATATTTTTATTTTCATTCAGCAATAAGGTGAAGATCCCAAAACGATGATATTTGTTATCCAAATGCTCCCCTTGGTCGAGCAGACTCAAGGAAACCATTCCCAATTTCTTGACTGATGGCTTCCTTTGTAAATAAATTTTAAAGGCCTATGGGGGGGAAATGTGTTCATTTCTTGGTAAAGGTCAAAAGTGCTTGTACATGTTTACAAAATAAAAGAAATATGCCCGCCCACTTTAAGGGAAGATATTTGTTAAAAGTTCACCCACCCTCCGGGACATACCTGAATGAAACTTTCCGGATTTTGACGGGCGGAATGATATTTATTTCTTTGCAAAAAAAAGGTTTCTTTTATGTTCACTACTGGCGGTCGTCTTTCTGATTGTGTGGAGGAAGTAGCAAATATTTGACAAACAAAAAAAAAAGTCTAAACTTTCTCGAATTAAGCATCAATGATTTTTTAAAGGAGCGTTTTCTAAAATTCCAAGGTTAAATGGCGTGGGAATTCTACTGCTTGTGCGAAAGCTAAATTCAAATCATGTTTATATCTTTTTCTAAAGCAAAACAAAAAAAATAATTTAACAAAGCACGAGGCAGTAAAAAATAATGCCTGTGGAGTTGATGCTACGTTAAAGAGGCGAAATGCAGCATCGGGTTTTAAAGGAGTTAAATTCTAGATCACTTTTGGAGTCCAACAAAAATATACGGCTATTATCGTATTTTTATGAGTTCAATATAAGCTGCTTGATGTGTTGAATATTACAAACCGAAAACTATCCAACAACAATTGTTGAACTGCCCTAAAAATGCCGCTTTAAAGTCCATTTTATGTAAAAATGTAAAATGTTTTGTGAAAATTCAAGCTCGAAAATCGTTCTTGTCATCACGACAGTCTAAATTGAGTGTCAATTACTTAGAGTTACCCTTAGGTCTATTTCGAAATTTAAAAAAAAATTGTTTACGGAAATGGACTATGTTTTGAACGAGATTTTAGTATGTTCAATATTATAATTCACCTAAGCTGAGGTTTACTGAGCTTACGCAATTACCGCTAAACTGAGCATGATGAGCTCGCAATTTAATCTTAAGATTGATCAAATGCTGGACAGCTAAAGTATCCCAATAAAGAAGCATAGGCCAAAATTAACAAGAATCTTCATGGTGATTCGGATATTTCCAGCAAACAAATCGAATAAACGGGCAACACTTAGCCCCGAGAAATCAAGCCGTTAAATGTCTGATATTCTTTCTCCGATGTTGATACTAAATACTTGAGTTATGGTAAACTCAACGTTATTTCAGATGTCAACAGTTAAATGGCGCCCGAGTAAAGGAAAAGAAGAAAGAAAATAACAAGAATAATTTTTTTGAAATTATAAGTTTTCAGGAAGCAGCAACAAATATCACCAAATGAGGTTCATTCAGTCGATGTATGTACATAGCCTTTGTTTTTTTGACGTCAAACCCGCTAAATACGCACATGTGCAAAACCTCTTATGTAAACGGTATTCAAAATATATTATCTGAACATTTATTTTAAGACTAATAGAATAATAATATGATCGACGTACCTCAGAATGTGTACGGATGTTTTAAATACATACAGACTTTTGTAAAATTGAACCAAAGAAGATTTTAAGTGAAATCAAAGAGTCTTCAGTTTTCTTTAGGAACTGTGGATGAATTGAAAATAAAATGCCAGAAGATCCGAAATCATAAGTTTGGCATTAACCGCAATAATTTGATCATTGTTTGTTTACTATTCGGCTCTTTGGCTCATTTGGTATCAAAATGATGTTTTAATTGACGAAGCTTAGCTTTGATTCAATTTGTTTGAGACGAAACTAATCCAGCGCATGCTTATTGGTCGAAAATTTTGACCGACAGAAAGGGAGGCTTTCCCTTTTCATAAATAAACGAAAATCATCGACAAAAATTAACTCGAATCCTACACGACTGAACGGATAATAACGCCTATCTTTGCCCCCAGCTTTAATTCAAGTTCAAGGAGCATTAGTCAGATATGTGTTCGTATGTATGCCTGTACATGTTCTTCAATGTGTACAGAAAAAAACTCATGTATCCGCTTGCCATTGGCTGAGATTTTGCTAGAATTTAATTAAAGACCTCCATCCGTTTTAATAAGAAGCACAAACACAAGCCACCTTAATCCCTATTGATAGTTGGAAATTCTGCTGCCTTAATCTAAAGCCCCACACGTGACAAATCCGCCACTGTGTACACACACATGGAAAGTCATCTTTATTAAGCTGCAATGCAAAGTTCCTTCTTTTGAGTTCCGACAACCTATCATCCTGGCGGGGTCCAAAAAACACAAAAAAAAAAAAAACGTTTGCATATCGTAGTATGCTCAACGCCAACGTTGGCTATAAAGCTTTCCGACAAACGACTCTGTTGTTTTGTTGTATATTTCAGTGTATTTTGTGTATCCCTAAACTCAATATTAAGGAACCTTCCTTGCTTACGTTCGTTTTTCCTTCTTCTTCAAGGCGGCCACCATTGCGTGTGTGTACTTATCCTCTTTTCCGGACTTTTATTTTATTTTTTTCGCCCAAAAAGAAAAAAAAACAAAATATCCTTAATAAATACTTATGTGTATATTTTGCTTGTGTAAATGTAAACAAAAGAATTCCCGCGCAATAGAGAACAAGTATCTGATACTGAATATCTCAACCACCGCCAACGCACCGCAATATAAATAAACATCCACCTTATGCCCGAGAACAAGTTTAATAAACACAACTCACTCAATCCGGCGATGTGTATCTTTTGCAACCCAACAAACAAGGGTTATCCTTTGGAACACTATATCTGTATATATAGTATACTGTATTAGATTTTCGTTTCGTTTTCTTTTCTTCGGAAATTGAGGTGAAAACGAAATGCCTCTATCTGCCGATAAATCGACGTTATCTATTCTGCCGTTGACGCATTATACAATTGTCGTATCTATCTGATAAAAAAAAAAAACAGAAGTGTATAAACTTTTCTAAGCACACTAACTTCTAGTTAATTGTACAGTCAGACAATCTTCAGTTTGTCTGACTCGAAAACTTTTTGAAATAACGAACTTTTTCAATACACACAGATACACTGTATCTACACCGTCACCGCAACAGTGCTTCACGGTTTTGGGAAGAGTAAAGGCGCACTCACCTGTTAACATGAAGACGATGATGAAGACCAATGATGTTGTTTTTATATGCAAATTAGAGCGATTTTTGTATAATCCACGTTCCATTTTGATGAAGAAGTATCTATATATCTGAATTCGTGTTTCTTATCGTATATCAAGAGCCGGGATGGCTTTTTTTTTTTCTTCTTCCTCAGCTGCCAATTGAATATTTAATCAATTTCTTTTTCTTTTCTTTTTTTTCGATTTCACTGGGCTTACACTTAACTTTGTTGGGTTAGCTTCGCACTGATATAGAATTGAATTTTGGTTGCACACACACTGACTGAACTACCGATACGGTGTTGGATTTTTAGATACAATTCGAACGCGCTCTTTAATTTGGATGAAAAATAAAATCCAATCACAATTTTTTTTTTTTGAAAAATAATATTTATTTAACCGAAACTGTTGTATCTTTTACCCGAATCTATTTATTTTAATATTTTGTATCTGTCGAGACGAAAAAAACACACCTACCCTCGATTATAACAACGAACGATGCAACAGTTACTAAACGACTGAGGCAGCAAACAAAACGATAGAAGCATGGCACGGCGACAAAACGGCAAAACGATGATGATGATGATGACGACGACGACGACGACGACGACGATGAGACGTTGCGGCTGTGTGTTTGTGTGTTTAGGTGTGTAGCTATAGCAACATGAGTAACGAAAAAATACCATACCATACATGTATAGGTTTAAGATACATTTTCCATGCAACATGCTTAATCGTAGATACACAATTTGTGGTGATGTTGTGTTGTTACTGGTACACGGGTACGGGTACATACCGACATGGTGTGTGGATTGTTGGAGTTCTGTTAATGGTTTAGTGGGTAAGAAAATGAGTAAAACAAAAAAAGATATAATTACTCTTGTGCTGAAATACATGGAAAAGTAATAATTGGAGATCTATGATTGAATTGGATGGTGGTACATTCGAATTAGGAGCAAATAATTTGCCTAGCAACATCGATACTCGAATAATAATATGAGAAATGATCTTACTGGAAACATGAAGCTAACAAGACTACACAAAAGCATTGCCAGGTTAAATTTTTATAGGAATGGTAGGGGAACGTTAAATCTGATATTGTAAAACGAACTATAGTTTCGGTTTATTTATGGAAACATGTTAATCCGTTGGCTCAAAGCCTTTTATGAAGCGAGCCTTTCCCTCGCGTACTTGCCTATGGGATGGCGCGAGGCAAAGGTAGACTTCAATCCTTAAAGATGGAAAACATCATACATCCAACAAAAAAAACATTCGGCCGAGAGGCTCAAAAAAAATAATAAATTTCTCCTTTGGAGGTTCCATTCTCAGTAGATTAACTAGCAGGTGTCTTCTCTCCCTTTCACTATAACGACACTAAAAAAAAGCTTTCATGTCGTTTGCGCCAAGTCTGTTTCAAGAAAGTAGCATAAACTACGTATGGAGCTCGAGCTCTCCTCGAAAATTAACCCCATCAAAAGAAAAACGTCTAGCGCAGTTTACCATTCTATACGGTGCAGTTGTCTGGTGGCAAACCATAAAAAATTGGGGCCAGCAAGGAGAAAACTCACAAGGTAAGATGGATAACTGTAGTTCACATCACTGGAGATCGCGATTCCACTTCGACCTAGGCCCGTTTCAGTATCCGGCATTGGCTTCCCTATGACATACTAGTCGGACAACAAGCAAATCTTGTTATTGAGACTTATTAAAATCTCATCAAGAATCAGTGTTGACTTTAATCACTCAACAATCCTCGGAGAGGATTTCCCTTCCCCCACAGTTATAGACAACATAGTCTCAAAGAAAATTTTCATCTCCCACATTGAAACACGCATCCCAAGCCGTGAGGAGAAGCAGAGATGCAGAAAGCCCTTACTTGTAGACATATAACTTCTGCAAAAGCTGGCACTCAGAGGAGATAACCGACAACCATCCCATCTGTACATAAATCTGAGTTCCCATTTCTTTACAGCTTTGCCCGGACTTGCTTCAGCAAAGCCAAAGGCCTTACCCGGTTCATGAGAGAATTAAACTGGTTCTCTCCATCTACCCTTTTTCATCCCCCAGAAGGGGGAAATCGCCTTTCCCCACCCCAACAAAGGTAAAAACACTGGCATGAGTGTGCCTTGTGGCAGCCACTGCTAGGAATCTTATACTCTTATCTAAGATCGGTGATCACAGTTGGCCGATAAAAATTTTAACGGGGTAAAGGAGGGCGATAGGTGGAAAACAGCATTTAGAGGTATCGACAAAAGTCAATCGTTGCCCGGAGCGGAGGCATGATTCTAAAGGCATCCAAAATCAAAATCGATGTCATTCAATGCGGCTCAAGTTCGACGCGAAGTTTCGCGTGACTTGCGTAAATTGATAAGGAAGGTTTCGGCCTGTACTGTAATAAAAATATCATGGGTGCACTTTATTCAAAATTGCAACTTAATTTAAGCCATGCAGTTTCTTAACGAAAATTACTATTTCAGTAACAACAAAGACTGTAACAGTTTAATTGGAGAAGCTGAGGTTTCTCCGAAACTTACTCTGCGCGACTTTTTTTTAGATGCATTAAGTTGACGGTTCACATGCCCATATTAACATGCTGCCACTGAACCAACACTTTGCTCACTCTTACTTACCAATTCAGTAGTCCTATTGCAAGAGTGTCCATAGGCGTCAAGAGGGTTGTTCTTTTTTAAAAGCATTTAACCATCATCTTTTTATTAACCATAAAACTCACATGACCAAACTCCTCATTAACTTACTATTTAACTTTAAGAATGTGGGCTGGGTACATTTGGTATACAATGTTAAAGCAATACATTTTTAAATTAACTGACAAGCGATTTGAAACAAGAAAAGTTAGTTTATTTTTTTGTTATAAAAGAACGCATGACTGGCAACGCCAATCAAGACCAAGCTTACATGGAAAAAGTTCCAGAATCAGAATCACATAAACCATCGTAAATAAAGTGGCTAAGAACTTTCGTTCGAAAACACTTGAAGAGAGAAATCCTTAAAGCACTTGACAAGGAAATTTCTTACTAAAAGTATTTTAGTCTTATGGTCGTGACTTAACAACAAACATTTTTTTTTCACCTGTTTTATATTAATCCATTCGTACGGATATCCGTCGGGAGAAATCTGACTGCAGACTGACAAATCCGATTCGATAGAAAATCCTTGAGTAGTTTGTAGAAGACGCTTTTATTCAGCGATTGGCGGGAAGCAAGGTGTCCAAACTTTTGCCTAGAATAATAAAGAACTTGAATACGTTTGCCAGGCAAAAACTTATACCTTTTTATTCTACTCTAACTTGGAATGATCAAGTTCATATACTCTCGGACCAACAACTTGGTTTCAGAAATTTCCACAACGGCTCTCACCAAGTGCTTGCTCATCCTTGGCTTAAGCTTTTTCAGAGTTTTATTTACAAAAGATGCTTCAAAGTTTTTGTTAGTGTTTACGCCTCTGATTTACAACATTATACAGCAGGTTCGCCTCAAGGCGCAGTAATCAGCCCTGTTCTGTTCTTTATAACATCAGCCATCAATGCTGATTACACGGCAATTCTTTCATCGCATGAATTTACTCTTGACATTGAGACTAATTTTCAAAATACAATTGAAATATTGAACCAATATTAAAAAAAGTTGAATATAAGACTGAATGCTGAAAAAATGCAAGGAATCTTTTTTTAAACAGACAAAGATAAACTTGCCTTGCTGGTGTGAATTTGAACTGAAGCACCTTGACGTTAAATTAACTTACAGCCAACACATTAGCAATGTACACACAAAAACTACATAGCAATAAATCAGCTATAGCCATTCATAAATAAAAAGTCGCTGTTAAGTGAAGAAAGTAAAATTATCATTAACGCAAAACAGAATATTGAATTAACCATCATGGTAAACCTACGGTCATATAATTGCACGCCTAACTTACTATTTAAATATGTATTAATTTTCTGTAGAAAGATAAAGATAAAAATATCGACTCTATATGTGAATTCTGCGGACAATCTCGGTTGTAATTTTTAGACAAAAATAAAATGTATGTATCTATCTATCTATCTTATAGGGAAAATATAGTATACAGATTACTGCGCAGTCGCTCTTTGTCGAAACATTTTACACCGCAACACATTCGACTTAGGGTAGCCAAAACCCTCATCCTTCCTATTATTATATATGGATGTCAAATATTTACCAGATACAGTTCAGAAATGCACCCTACATACATATTTGAAATACTTGTCCTTGAAAACGTTAAATAATATTATTTTAATAAAACCATCTTATCTTTATAAAAAAAAATAATATTTTCAAACTCGTCTCGGTCCTATACCTCATTTGATTCATTTGCAGAAACCCACAGAGTCAATTTTTAGTCTATGTCATACAACATTGCAATTCTTAATATAACACCAGTACAAACAAACAGTGAAAAGACCAGCAGGACTCTCAGCCACAAGACTCAAGGCACTGGGCCACTTTGACAACAGGAAAAACACCGGGCATAGACAAAGCGACCTAGACGAGAAAACTCTCCCCTTAAAAAACAATTTCAAAACAATTTTACCAACCAGAACTTCTTGGACGAACGGAAACACGACAAGAGAACCCGGAATCATCAAAATTTATACGGACGGTTCTTACATATCGTCTGAATCAGGGGGCATGGATCTACTGTTCGAACTCACCGATAGAAATCTTAAAACACCTTGCACCATTCGTCACGGTGTTTCAAGCAGAAGTTTTCGCAATACTCATCTGCTCCGATAGTACCACAGCTATCAGAGCTTTTACAAACCCTCTATCAGTATTGACACTGGTAAGAAAGTGCAAACACAAACTCAACAAACTAGCAACAGTGTACGACGTCAGTCTAACTTGGGTGCCGAACGAAAAATCTGACGAACTGACTAAGAAAGGAGCAGGAAATAGCCAACAAAACCCTGTAAAGGAAAAAGGCGTCCCGCTGACAGCTATTCAAAGAGCTATTAAGGAATGGGCAACCCGGGAATTTAAAAATCACTGGGGCAACCTTACAACGTGCAGAACAGCAAAATCGATAATAGTTGGTACTGGTGACAGGGCACATTAACCTTAACCTCCACTTACATAGACTCGGACTAGCAGAAACCTCGACATGCCAAAGCTGCGAAGAGGTAGAGGAAGATCTAAATTAAAGTTAAGGATTTGGAATTGAATGTTTTAGCATATTATGTTAGTCTTGTTTGCTACATTTACATTAATAATTGTAATACTACAATACAATAAAAAAACTGCGTCGCACCGGTGAAGGGTGAGTCAATAAAAAAAAAATAACCAAGTTTCTCAGTGCAGCGCTCGATAGAGCTGCCATAGTTTTTTGCGTGAAACTACGCATGCCCGCCCGTGAAAAAGACGGTCCATTGTAGTACTTTGAATTTTTCGAATATCGTTCAAAAAGATCGCGTTCGAAGCCTGTCCACGAACACCACCGATAAAATTTTGGCACGTATGATTAAACGTATGAAATCAGGTTGCCGCTTGAGTGTTCGTTAAATGGTACAATTATTCAAAGTTCCAAAAAAAGAACCTTATTCATGAATGTGACGCGAAGCTGGTGCCGACATACCTCGTGACTCGTTTCTTTGCGGATTCAAAGGTGCCAACGATTCTCCGGCTGCCGTACACTTCTAAAGAGGCTCCTCCCAAAAAGAAGCCTGCACCAGGAGTCTTAAGGACATACAGACAAAAGCCTACCCTGAAGCCAATGATCGACGCTTGGAAATACCCCTCGAAGCAATGTATGGACTCAAGAAATCATTGTAACTTCTTAAAAAAAAATTTTAGTCAAATAGAATTTGAGAAAACCTAGACACTGCACAACCGACATCTGTTATGAGTCTTTTTTTTATTAACTCGCTTTCAAGGGACTATAAATACCCTTATTATGCATCTTTGCATAGCATGAATAGAAGGAGTTGGAGAAGAATTGAAAGATTGTGCGTAATAGTTTGAAACTCTGTTTAATTTTCTTTTATAAGGGACAGAAAACTCGACATCGATTTATTTGCATTCGTTTAATTCGCGGGATTTTTTTCACCATTAGTTGATGTCTCAGCAAACCATTATTTCGACGGTTGGTCATCCCCATTCCGAAGACAAAAAATCTTTCACTTCCAAAATAAACTATCATCACGAAACCAAATGCAGAAAGTCGGAGTGTTCCATTATGGCGCTTTTATTAACCCACTGAGCATCTGTCCGTAGTTTAGTCTTTTCTAATCCTGGTGAAAGTAAGCCCACCCAGCTCCGAGTTCGATTTCATCAGAGGTAAAATTACATCTAAAATGGATCAATTGCTTCGGGCTAAGAATTAGCAAGAGTTTAGAGCTAAGAGTACAACTTTCATTGCTTTGCAACCTCGTAGTGCCAATGATCCACGGTAAAAAAACAAACACACATTAAGTTGAGGCGTTTTTTTATTGTTCAAGTCTCAAAAAACAAAACAAAAAAAACACATATTTTTTAAGACCCTATTTTCTTGGCTGTCCAACTGTTTAACTGCCAGCGATCTTTTCACACAAAAAAAAATATATGAAGAAACAATTTTCAGATCGCAGAGCAGTGAAGTGAATTTATGTGCTGTAAAAATGAGACTTTAGGACATGTAGATTAAAAGTAGAAAATGTCTGGTTTGGGGTTTGTTACAATGGTCAACGTTGGAAGCCGTGAAAAGTTATAAGGTTTCAGATCAGACGGAGAAAACTCATAAAAATAAAACGAACACCAAATGATTCTTAAACTGTTTGTCAAACAATGTAATTTATGCAAAGGAATTAAAAGAAAAAAGAATCTAGGGAAAGAGAGGTCTTTGGCTCGTGTTTACGATTGCTTCAAGTGCCAGGTAACTTTCTATGCAAAATTTTCATAAATAGGCTCACCTAAAGAAAGTTTTTAAGTCTCTTAACTTCGAATTCTTAACATGAATTTTACAATTTGAAAACAAGCGCTGTTTTACGGACATGTTCTGAACTGCATTACAGTGGAAAGTTATGTCTTGTTGAATGCATACAAAAACTTGAGTATAGAGAAGGCTCTACCTTTGAATTCGTTACACTATAAATTATGTTAGAAATATTTTAAACACTAGATTGGGCTCCGTTACGTTTTCGTATACCAAGACGACAATCTGGAGTGATCTTCATTTTAATGAGTAAGATAGGGCTGCTGATGGCACGACCCTTGAGTCCAATCTATGTGGAAACTCGGTACATACCGCAAGCTTTCGGGGTTTTTCCAGGTACCAGTATGTGAGGAAAGTAAACCCGTCAGCGGAATGTGGAGGTGAAACGCCCAACCTTAAACACCAGCCGTACTTTCCAATGTGGCCTATGCCCAAATGGCTGCCGGCCAGAGGAGTACAGAACAACAAGAACCGAAAGTTGATCCTCAGGCCTCACGACCTGAAGCACTTAGCGGTGATGCTGATCTGCTGGCTATTTTGCTTTCTATTCAGGGGCAAATGCAACAGCAAATTCAGGAACAGGCGATACGAGTAGATCGTATCTACACTGCTGCCGAGTCTAACGCGCCTCAAGTCGTAATGTGTTCGCGGGTGGAGAAAACCTAAAAGATCCTTGCAGTGAATGTAAATTCACTAATAAATATCGAACGAAGAGCTGTACTCTTTAAGTCCAGATGTTTTTCTGGTAAGCGAAACCCAGCTTTCTCAGAGTCACAAGTTGAAGCACAGTCAGAATAATATTATAAGAAGAGACAGATCCAACTCCAACGCAACTTGGTGGTGTCGCTATCTTCGTTTGAAAAAATCTGCAAGGTTATATTCAGTGGTGAAGTGCATTGAGGGTGCAAGTGTAAGAGGCTTGTTTCATATGCATCCCCCTCCGAAGTGGGAAGAGGCTGTATATGATCGCAGACTATTCAACTGAAGCTACTCAACAAATCTGTTTTATCTCAGAGCTCGATACACTTTTTCAATACTTACGTCTGGGTTCGGAGGAGAATTATCACCTCATGGCCGGAGATCCACACGCTAAACATAGCAATTGGAGAAATCATTCACCAACCAAGAGGGAACTTACTGTTCAATTGCTGTGGTCAGAATAGTGTCGAGTATCGACTCGATTTAAAAGCGACGAATAGTCCGTCTTATCCCAGATCAGGCACTTACATAGATCTAATGCTGCTTGACGAACGGATACAGCTGACTGACGTGGAACGATGAACAACAAACTGTCTCTCACACGTCGTTCTCAAGCGTTGGGCATCTCTGTGACGTCGTTGTGGCGAATTTTGCGAAAAGATCTTGGCCTATATCCTTACAAGATTAAATTGACGCAAGAACTGAAGCAGCTTGACCACCAGAAGCATCGTATGTTCGTGAATTGAACAACTTGAAAATGATTCGGATTTTCATTGAAAAATCATCTCCAGCGATGAGGCTCATTTCTGGCTGAATGGCTCCGTCAGTAATTAAAATATGCGGTATTGGTCAGGCAGCAATCCACACGTGTTCCATGAGTCATCATTGCATCCCGAAAAAATTACGGTTTGGTTTGGTTTATGGGCCGGCGGCGTCATTGAGCCGTACTTCTTCCGTGATGATCAAGCCCAGCAAGTTACTGTGAATGGGGATCGCTACCGTTCAATGATAACCGAATATTTTTGGCCCCAATTGGATGATACGAACTTGGAGGACATGTGGGTCCAACAGGACGGTGCCACAAGCCACACATCGAATATCACAATCAATTTATTGGAAACCAAGTTTGGAGAACGTGTTTTCTCACGAAATGGTCCAGTCGCTTGGCCGCCTCGGTCGTACGATTTGACGCCGTTAGACTATTTCGTGTGGGGCTACGTCAAGTCTATGGTCTATGCCAACAAGCCAGCGACGATTGATGAACTTCGTACGAATATCGAACTTGAAATTGCAGCAGTATCGGCCGATTTATGCTTGAAAACCGTCGAAAATTGGGTTCAGCGTCTGGACTTCTGCAAGCGTGCCCGTGGTGGCCATGCAAAAGAAATCGAGTTCCATACATAATGGCATCGAACGTACTTTCACAGGAATAAAGAATTTCATTGATATCCAAAACAGCTTTTATTTAAAAAAAAAACCTTTTGTAGCGCTCTTATTGAAAACCCCTTTACATCGAGCACTGGCGATCGGAGAAAACTGGTTTTACCATGTGGAGTGACGATAATTTGGCAAATGATGTCATCTCCAATGAAGGGAAACATCCGCTATTCATATCAAAGAAAGATCACCTGGTTATTTTCGGTTCACTGAGAAGTAAAAAATCTGGGAATCGACGAAATCATAATAATCAAATATTGATCTTAAGCACATTGTCATAATACAGCTCATTGGAAGACAGCGTATGGTCTCTTTTCAAGTTAGACCAACTCGGCATAAGCAAACCGGTGCTGTACATAATCTTAGATATGCTCAACAGCAGACAGTTTATTGTGAAAAATTACAGCGTAGCGCCTGCTGGGACTTTTGAAATTAAGAACGACCTACAACAGGGTCTAGTTATTTTGCCGTTTTTATTTACGATCTTCACAAGTGATCTTGTTGGATCCCTTCGCCATTCCTAAGCGTACGCAGATGACTTGATCGCGTAAAGGTCAAGTCCGAATATCGAGGTTATCGTAATGTCAATTTCCAAAAGTGCAAAACCATTCTGTTCAGGCCTCCGTTGTCTAGGGCCTCTAAAAATACTAAAAAGGAGTGGCGAATGTCCTCTATTGTTGGACAAAACGGGCAGGCACTGGTGAAGCGAGTCGTTGTCCGATACCTTGAGATCTGGCTAGATCACTATCCATATTTTCACAAACATAAAGATACTACCCTCGCCAGAGCCAAAGCTTCCTCTGCCTTGACAAAGCGACTATTTCACAACAGTCAACTCGATGCCAAGGTAAATGCGATCTGCTTCACGGCCCTCATTCGGCCTGTCCTTGGCTATAGGTGTCCCGTTTGGTTCAACGTGGGAACAAGCTTAATGGAAGAGATTCGGGTACACGAGAGACGATACCTTAGGGCCTGTTTCCATTTATATAGAACTCCAGAGTCTGAGTACAAAACATTTTGTGGTAATGAAGTCCTGTACCAAATCAGAGTGGATAATTTTCTGATAAAGCTTTTTCGAAGTCACATTTTAAGAGCAATTACTTCGAACAACAACTTGATCTCCGGGGCTTTTAACCGCAATGATCTACACCATGTGACGATGCGCCTTAACGGCCTAATTCCTCCTGAAGCATTTCTGTTTCTCGACAGAAAAGGTCTGGTCTAGGATAGATAACCGGTACGTTTTAGTCGAAAAGCTGTAGATGGGCGAATCAACTACGACCAAGACGTCGCAAGTAGCTCATCGGAAACTCTTCATTTTAGTAGGGCGGTATCAGACTGCGACAGAGCGGATGTCGAAAGGAAATACCGACACTTTTGGTGGTTAGATGATGTGTATTAATCTTTGATGCCCTTTGAGTTTCCAAACAAGAGGAAGTCCAGTACCCATACGCTCTTTGAGTCAGAATGCTTTTGTGGTAAGAATCTTGCGGATTCGCAAGTGATTGGTTCTCTTGGCAGTGTTTGATAAATTTATTCATTTTGCTCGGAGTCTGGATATGTAGGAATTCAACAACGTGGGCAATTAAATTATCTGGATTTGGAAACATTCTGTTGATTCTTGGTGCTTTAAATTGTCTTTGAGGGGATTGAGAGACAGAAGCAGAGAATTTGATTCTAGAGCAGGCTTCAATTAGTTTTGTTTTTCCAATCAAGGTACTGGTTTGCCAGCAATGGTCTTGCGTCAAGGCTATACTATAAATATAGATATCTATGAGCAGAGAGGGAGCGAGCGAAATTATATACCTTCAGTTTTTTAAACCTTCAACACGTTGGGTTGAGGCAACCTTTGAATTGCTAATTCAGAAAGAATTAAAGTAAAAACAAACTACATTCGTTCGTCAGTACTCGAGATACCCAAGATTATTGCTGAATGTATATCTGGCATCAATAGGACAATGTTTTCCTTAGAAGGTAGTGTGTGGTCAAGCGTCAAATAGAGGGACGCGAACAAAAGTAATTGCTCCTGTATTTCGACCTCCAAAACTTTATTTAAGAGAATATTTGATCTGCTCTGAGGATTTTGTGCGCTTTTGAGTTGAGTCCTTGAACTAGATCTGTAACGACAGTCTCCTCTCATTTTGTATACATCCTTAGAAGTGGATCAAGCGGGGCCACCTCTCATGGTTTTAGTCGCTTACGAAGCTTCCACTTAGATCAGTGTCTAAGAAAATGTGGCTGAAGGCAGCATCAGTGGTTCATTGTGTATAAGCCTCAGTTTTGAGGAAATGTTTTTGTGGACTAATAACCAAGCACAAGCCTTAATTTTCACAAACATCGAGGAGTTCCTTTAGTGATGTGGCCCAGGCCTTTTGAAATAATTGAACTAAGAAAAATGTGTACTTCCCAACAATGTCAACTTGGACATCAAATCGTACAAAGACTTCTCACACAAAAGATCACATTCATCCATCGAAGTACACAACATGGCATTCCCACTCAAAGGTAGGTCCAAAATGGCATTTCAATGTGCAAGCCAATCGCAATTCATTCGTTAACTTCGCCTTCAATGAGGTAATGAATCCATCTGTAGACACTTTCTACCTCATTAAAATTCGCCTCGCGCTTACCTCAACTGCAGGCATTGTTAAATTTTATTCACAAAACCAGTACACACAATTGGTTTGGAAAATGTTGTTATTAACACTTTGTTATGAAACAGCAATCGGAGACGTACAAAAGCTACTCTCGAACGAAACAGAGTAATCAGTTGCCAGTAGCGCAGGCAGGCTTACATAAGATTCATCAAGTTTTCCGACCAGTTTTATGAAGTTAAGTCAAAGAAAAGTCAACAGTTTCCACCCGTTAACAGAACAGAGCCACACACAATGGATTTGTGGCCGATCCCGTGTATATTTAAAGCCAAAAGGCATTTAATTATCACATTCGATATGAAAGGTGGGGCACCTACCTTTGTAAACATGTTGCAGCAACATTTTGAAAACAGTGGATGATGGGGAGTTTGGAGCTGATTAACTTACTGTTGTCGACAGCAGCGGTTCTGCCGAGGGATTTAAAGTTGTTTTGTGCTTATGGCACACCCAGAAGAACAACGACGCTAGCACACAGATACTGCCTGCAATACATATGCGGACGCCGAGACGCTAAGGCCACAAAGCCACAAGAGACCGGTTTATGCCGTCATGTTGAAAGGTAGGTACCCCCCTTTTTTCCAGATACTGGTTTCAAGTTGAGGTTGTTTCTTTTTCTTTTCTTTTTTTCTTGTCAAGTAGCCCCGGTCGCGGCTGTCTTCGACGTTCCCCGTTTTGTGGCTTTTTTTTATGAGGTTCATATGCGAGCATAGGTACGAGTACACATAAACAATTTTTGTGTTTGTATGTTTCTTTTTTTTATGATGAAAAGGGATCCAACAAGAAAGCGGAGACCATTCTTTTGTCTCAGCGAGTGATGCATTTTAAGTGCGCTTAGAGCATCTCTATGGACTGAAACTCAGCTCACTTTTGTCAATTCACTTGACGGTGAATCTATTCCAGATACGAGAGACCAAGATGAAAAGATACTTTTTGTTTTGAAGGTTATTATTCTATGTTTTTTTTTTTTTTGTTCGTCTTGTGTATTTCTTGTGCCTTCGTTGGCACTTGTTGGTTTATCTTTCGTTCGGTTGGATTCTGTACAGATAGAAACCAGCACTTATTTGGTTAGCATGTGTGGTGCGTTGAGCCGTGTCAGCGTCAGGTAACAAAGATGCTACCTGTGGTATCTGCTGTATGACATTTAAACCAAGCGTTTATCTTACTCCAGCATCATCCAGGGGAGAGTTACCAGAACCAAATGTGAATTTCGAAATTGAGTTTCGTTGGAAAATAGTATCTCAATGCAGTTGGGAGACGTGTTTCGAGGTACTTAACCTATTTACCCAAATACCGATGGTCGGTGGATACAAATGTGGGTTTATGTTGCGGCTTTAGTGGTAGCGTGACGACACGCAAATAAGTGCCAAGTATTAGTATATTCCGGTGGACAAGTCTGTAACGCTTCCTAAATACGTCTTAAATAGTGGCAACTATATGCCTTTTTTTTGGAGAATTGTCTGTGAACCCATAAGGCTGATTAAAAAGGTCACGGTATGAATATGTTAAATAATTGAAAGATGACACGAAAGAAGTTTTATGACTTGAGGGATGTTTTATTAGTGGGAATGTGAAAAACAGACTGTCATAGGTGAGGTAGTCTAACATTTTTTTTAAGCACTTTATCACTCCAAATCCATCAAAGTAGAAGAAGGTCCTCCTTGCTCAAAATATTGGAAAAAAACTACGACTTATGACAAATCGATGTCAGAATAGGAAATACTAGAAAAAAACTGTTTCGTTATGTCGTACATTGTTTGAAAACTCACGAAATTCTGTGCAGTTTGGAACAAGAACGCCCGAACTACTCCAGGCTTGTTTCTGCGACAAAAAAAAAAACCGATGGATCAAACACCAGCTGAATTAATTATCACAATCAAATGCTTTAATATTGATTTACTTAAAGTAATCAACTTCTCATTCAATGCTACTTCGGTTTGTCCAAACAATTAGGAGCAAAGTTCCCAAGTCAGGTTACTAGAAGGAACAAACTTGAGCTCAACAGGCAGTACAATGATGTAAATAGATCTAGTTTGGAAGGCAAAAGTCAATGAATGATTGGACAAACAGGAGGAAACATTCATTTCCCTCTGAAACACATGTGAAATGGGCTATGCACGTTAGTTATAACAAGAATTCGAATTTCCATCAACAACACTTGTAAAAATCTTTAGATCCAGTCACCTTAACGCTCAACAGAAGCAAAGTTAACTCTTAAGCAAAAAGGAGAAGAAAGGAAATGAGGCGTTCTAGATTTTCTTTCATGCAAAACAATTTGCACATCAAGCTGTATAGCCTACTGAAACTACTTAACAGAGTAAAAGAAATGGCTTTCTACTTCTTTATGGGAGGTTTAAAAGATACGTCTTAGAAAGCTTAAAATTCACTTCAGACCAAGCTGAAAAAATCACATTTCTAGTGGAGGATTACAAATACTAGAAGGCACTATGCAAAGAGTGTTATTTCCCCTCCCTTTTGAGAATAGTTTAAGATGAACTCCTAGAAATGTTTGTAATTTCTGATTTTGAGAAACAAGGATGGGAGACTAGATGCTGAATGGATCTCAAAATATGATGATATTATTTTGGCGAGTCAAGCGAATTTGAAAATGTGAACGAGTACTTGTCGTGCAGAAAGAACTTTTCACTATCAGGAAGTTTTCCAACCGTTATGGTTCACATTATACCAATGGATGTTATTAAAAATTGCGATTTTTGCAAAAAGTCGGCCAAGTTCGAGTCGGACTCGCGCAGCAAGGGTTTCGTACAAACGTGTAGGTATGTAAATACCAGGTTGGCAAGTAAGTAATTGCGGATTTTTCTAGAAAATAAAAGACAATTTTTTCATGGAATGAAATAACTTTATTCTGTAACGTATTGCCGATTTTGAGCAATGACCTTTTGCCATCTTTCAGGCAGCATCATAATTCCACGTTCATAAAACTTCTGGTTTTTATCAGCAAAAAACTGAACCAGGTACGATTTGACATCATCATTGGTATTAATTTTTTTACCATTTGTTTTGTAAAGGTCGAAAGTTTTGCAAAGACCGAAATAAAAAGTAATCTGATGGTGCAAGGTCAGGACTACATGGTGGATGTGGCAAACATCCCAACCAAGCTCCAATAATTTTTGCCAAGTGACGAAAGATGTGTGTGGCCTTGCATTGTTATGACGGAATACAACATCTTTTCTATTTGTAATTTCGGGCCGTTTTTCTTCAACAGCATTGTTCAATTTTGTCAATTATTCAATGTAGACATCTTAATTGATCGTTCGATTGGGTGGTAAAAGTTCAAAGTAAACAATTCCCTGTAATCCCACAAAATTGATGACATAACTTTCTTTTGATGAATATCAGATTTTAATGCTGCATGAGCTAATGAACCTGGCTTGCTCCACGATCTTCTCCAATTGATAATGTTGTAAATAGCCCATTTTTCATCACCAGTTATCAATTGTTTTAAAATAGATCATTTTCATTATGTTTCTTTAACAAATCGCTGATGTTAATGTGTTGTGTTTAATGATTTTCTTTCAGTTCATGAGGAGCCCATATATCGAGTTTTCGTACATAGAAAAGTTGTTTAAAGCGATTTTCAATGCACGTATGTGATACATGAAGCTTCTCTGCAATCTCACGTATTGTACTGTGACAATCCGAATCGATTATTGCTTTGATTTGATCGTCATCAACTTCAACTGGACGACCATTTTTCATCTTTGAGTGAAAAATCACCAGAACGAAATTTGGCAAACCAATTTTGACACTGTCCTTCTTTTAAAGCTTCGTCACCATAAACAGCACATAACTTTTTGCGTTGCGTTTTTTCCTTTCCGGAAATAAAAAAGCAAAATATGACGTAAATGTTCGTTTTGATTTTCCATTTTTCAACAGACGCCAAAGAAAAACTACACAACCTATCAAACATTTTTTTTACTGATTGACAGTTGGAGTACCAAGTATCAAATAACAAAATGTGTTTGACATTTCGATCACGTCGGTAAACCTAAAAATTCAAATAAATAAAGAGTTATCCCGATTTCCTATAAGTTGTACCCTTAAGGTTTTCATTCCCCTTGCGAATATCAAAATACTGCGTCGATTTAGAAGCTTTATATCAAAGCTATAAGAGACTGCAGTAATGAGTATTTGGTTTTCATTTCAACTTTAAATTTCTACGCGTTCCTGAGAAAAAGCTTCTGAAAAGATAGACAGACGTACAAAGAAGTGATCCGTTTATTGTTCCCTTTTTGAGGAACAAAGAGCAAATCTTATGCAAGGCTTTTCCAAAAATTAAAAAAATTTACCCGCATGCCACATTGAAAATGCCTAAAAAGAAAATAAACACAAATAGTACCAGCGAGTAGATTTTGCGATTTAGGTGTAGAATTTCAAATTGGAATAACTTCGTCCCGTTATGAGTTATCGTAATGTAAAAGAGGCACGGTCGTAGCATAGCTTTCAATTCTTCATACAGTAAATTAAAGGAAAAAAAATTCTGAATGCTTCTTCTACAAATCTTTAGTGCAAATGCGCTTCCTCCTAATAATCTTCCAAGACTTCGTCAATCACCAAAGCTGCAATCATAACATCTGTCATGGTTGAAATTCTATTGAGCACTGATGTTCGGACGCGATCCATCAAATATTGATCATGCTTTGCTTGTCTAACAAATTTGAGAATATTGCCCCCCTCCCCCTAATCTAAAACAGAAAATAAAATCTTAAACAAATTAATATGAACAATTTTTTACTCCGAATTTTCAAGAGAGGCTTAATTTCGAGAAATAACACTTGGCAATAACTTTCCAGGAGTGCAGGTCATGAAAAGGTAACCAAAAAAGAAGGATAAGCTCTTTGTTCATAAATGGGAACTACATCGTTGAAGCCAATACGTTTTAAGAGTTTGGTATGTGATCAGTTCACTGTACTTATCTTCAATTCAATCAACATTTCATTGCAGGTGCAACCAAGACCGCCTCGCAAATGCCTTCCAAATTCAAAAACGTACGGTTTAACTTATCGGCTATGTCAGAGCTCGTTGGAACATCGAAGGCACTTTGTTTGTCTGCAGCTAGTCTTCGTTATTTTTACCACCAGGGCTCTTTCAAGTTAATTAATTTTATTCAGGTCCTTCAACAGTCCACCTAACTTTTTGTCAATTTTTTGTCCTACTGTAATGTACCAACAGAACATCTTCTGTAGGCAGAACAACATATTGCCATAAGTTGGATTTCCCTCTCGCTGCAAAGCGTAACAATTCAAAACCAATATCCAGCGGAACCTCCTCCCTCTCCGCCAACTATGCAACCTTCTCTAATCAGAAGGGAGCATTAAGCAATCCTCGTGATAACTCGAATTGAATCTAAGAAGAACTTTAAGAACTGAGAAAAAGGATCTTGACACACAGACAACGAAGTGATCATATAAAGTTCAGTTTTTCCTTTTGCGCTATGGGACCTTAAACAAAACAAAGAATGCAGATGGGCATGGGCTTCAAGCATCGATTTTAAACGTCTCCAAAAGCTGTTTTCATGGCAGAAATATTCTCGAAAAACTGAACTCGCAGTTTATGGACGTTTTAAAAAAAAGCTTCGGAGTTAGCCAAGAACGTAATGCTCAACGGAAAAACGCACTTACCACTTAACCATGAGTAACTTTGAGGGTAAGTTGTAAAACAATTTCTTACAGAAGCGGACTGCTTCCACTCGGGGGCAAATTTTCAAGATTTTAGATTTCACTGCCTTTAAAACATTTTTGGAGTAGCATCTGGTTACGTTTTACATTGACAATATTTCATGTCAGAGCTTCGATGGATCAATACTTTGAAATAAGAATCACATCTGGTATCAGTTTCCGTCAATCATAAAACCTGATGAAGCTGATTCTCTCCACTCAGCTTGATCCTTGGCGATATCCCTCAGAGGTCCTCAAAGGGCCGCAGTCAAAGGAATGGATACTCTTGCCAATCACTGTTTCTTCAAAGTAATAAGGTCCTATTTCGGATGGCCAAACAATGTGCAAAATCCTACCCGCCCTTTAAATATGTCGCAAGAGTTAAGTCCTTATTTGAGATGCATTTTTCGAGAGAAGCAATTCATAAGGTTTTTCGTCCTTATTCATTTGGTAGGGCTGAGTTACAATCATGTAGATTAAGTCCGAAGGTTCGGGATGCATACAATGATGATTCATTTAGATAGGTCGTGTTCAGTTGATGGACAGAAAAGCTCCGGTTAAAAAAGAGTACACAGGACTAAGTGTCTTTGATTTCTGCAATTGCAGATGCTCTTAAAGATGGCTTGCGAGTCCCAATAGTTGATCCGCATATTTCAAACTGTTTTCTTTGAAAATAATATGTAAGATGGTCATTCTTCTTCGATCCCCTCCTTTAACATGTACTCAGTTAAAGTTGTCCCATTGTTAAACGCTTTGAAATATTTTTTTTCCTTTTCGAAGAGTAAAAAATCCCTTTTGGATTGTACTTTGATTTCTGAAGAACCGTTCAACTGGATACAAGGTATACAAAGTCCTTTTGTGCAAAAAGAATCATCTTCTGTTTGGTAACACCTCTTCTCGTTCGTCACAAATCATTGCAGCCAAGAGGAGAAGCCTTGTTGACTCCATTCACTGCCTTTACCAAGCCTGGTGTGAAAAGTCGATGTATCTAAAACATCAGAAAGAGGTTCAAAGTTGAAATCCTGTACACAACACCGGTTTGTTTGTCTCGTCTAGTGTCGTTTCCAGGTTTATTAAGAGCAAACATTCAGGCATCATAACTGGCTCCACCGTTCCAGGTATACGTTGCCAGCCGACAGGAATACTCGCATTCACAGTCAGCCAATTTATAAATAGAAACCACCCCCAAAACAAGCCTCCATTTTTCAGCCTTTGTGTGTGCATTCATGTCCTGTGGCCTTCGTCGAGCTTTCGTATTCCTTGGGCTTCTTCTGATGCTGCATGTGCGTCTATAAGTGAATCCATAAATTTTGCCCAACCATCCAGAGGCGTTTTTTTTCATTTTTTTTCTTTTTTATTTAGTCATATTTGCCTGAGGGATGCTGTAGCTGTATAGCTCGTTGTCGGTGGAGTAATGGCTCGTCCTGATGGTCCTATTATTATTATTATTTGTGGAAGCGTTGGCAATGTTCTACTTGACGGTATAGCTGCCCTTCCGCCGTATTATGAAAAATACGAGTAAAATCCTCTCCGATGGACGGACATGTAATATTCTGAGTAATTCTTCTTTTCTAATAAAAAAAAAAAAAGAAAATAACTACACACACTCACCCCCAAGGGGGAATGAAGGGCTGGTTTTTCATAAAAGTTTTTAATTAATTTATCGCACTGCACATTGAGGTATGGCGGCAGAGGGTGGTGAGCAAAAGTTTCCAGCACTTAAGTCGCATTGATTCTAATTAAATGGGGAGAAACCATCCCTTTTGAGATGGATGAGGCAGGCCTGGATACATCGAGTTAAAATATTAGCTCGACATAATGTCGGTGGCCAAATGGAGCTGTGAACATATCACATACAACCCCAATTCTGACCTTTCCTATGAGTGGTTGGAATACGGGTTTCCGCGTTATCCTTACAGAAGGGTGCGAAATTTTCATTTTAAATAAAGTTTCGATGTTTCGCAGCTTTAAAGTATCCTTCGGGGATATACGAGTAAGCCAAACGCGTATTTATACCCATGCTTTTTTTTAGGCACTAATGTCTTGGCTGGATTGGTTGGGGGGTGTATGTCTTATGAGTAAATGGAGGAATTCGCACGATAGCACGAAATGCAATTGCGGTAATGTGTCAGAGTATACATTTGAAGTAATGGATGCTGAGCCACAGGTGGTGTGGGATCTCATATTGCTGGCTTTTGGGACGCGCTGAGCACTGTGAACGATGGAAAAGGTACAGAGTCGTTTCTATTTATTTATTTTTTTATACCGGGAAGATTACGGAGAATTACGGAATTGAATTTGAATTTTCTTCGCCACGCCAGGGACATGAATTGCTTGCCAAGGCGTTGTTGTTGATGTACTTGCTTGCAGAAAAGCGAAATGGATTTGAGTGCGAGGAGCTTTAGTTAGATTAGCTTTTTTTTTCTTCTTGTATTACATTTAGCTATTTTTTTTTTTTGTTTTTAGAGAGAAAGCTGAGTGTGTTTGGCGGCAGACTATGAAACAGGTAAGGCAGTTAAATTCGAAAACGGTACAGGACAATAGATTCATTTTTCGAATGAGATTGCAGTGATTTGAAATAACAATGTAAAAGGTCTAAGACGTTAGAATTTTGTATGTTTTGTAAATGTTGAATGAAACAAAATCGTCTTGTGAAAGACAAAGTTTTAGCAACAAGGATTATGTTTGAAAGCAAATGCATTTCATTTTGACAGGTGAATGGACGAAGTTTATGTGGTGAGCTGGATGCGCGAATTGCGCCTCAAGCAGAATTTCAAAGTTCATGAATTTTGAATTGCTCAAGTGAACAATAACGAAACGAATCAAAATAAAAGCCGGTCAAGTACTAGTCCAATTCGCGCAACGAAGGTTGAGTATAAACTTGTAGGAAGTACCCCATAATTAATTTAAAGTTGGTGCGTTCGTAAGCAAAAGGATTGTAAAAGACATACAGACAACAAGGGTTCCGCTTTTCCTTTTGAGGTATGGAACCTTTAAAAAACACTGAAACTTTGGACAATTTCGGATTAACTTTGCAAAATCAAAAATAAGAACAAGATCTTCAAAAGCAAAAGGAAATGAATCTTAGAACAGGGTGGCACAAGAACATTTTTCATCATATTTGTTTAAATATTTATGTCCCTTTTTTCATTCACTTTGTAAGGTGATGTCGTTCAAGTGGGCACCGCCACATTTGATGACAGTAAAGACACTTTGTAATGCATTTGTAATTATTTTAACGAGAAATTGTTTGAGTCTGGAGTCATCGAATCGACTGATCTGAATGGCCAGTTAATATCGCCAAAAACGATACATTAGACGACATGGAAACGCATCACTTGAAATATCCATTTTCAATATGGATTCTCAGTGCCACAAAAGGATCCGTCGTTCCAGATGAACTTCCACTGCAATATTGATATCCAGCAGAGCTTAATTTTAGTTAAGACGCGATTAATCTTTGACCAGGATACTTAAACACGCTGCAGATGCATGTTTTCTTCCTTGGCGTGTGTCTTAGGCAGGCATACTTCATGGGTCGGGAGTCTGTCAATGTTAGCCGCAGGGACTTTGAAATATTACTGGATTCAAAGCTCTTCTCGAAAGCTAATCCAACCTGCGGTGCGATCTACAGAAGCAAAAAAGCTGGAGAAAAAATATGTAGCCTTCAGCCCAACATCTTAGCCTGGCCTTTACACATACTAAGTTTCATCTATTACACAGACTTGTCATTTGGTGACCGACAGTCATAGGGGTCAATCAAACGCTTCTTAATTTAAAAATCTAAGAAGATAGCAGCAGTTCCACCACAAAAAGGCTAACTTATCTGCAAGATGACATTCTGTTTCCAATTTCATCATCGTTAAGAAAGGAATTTGGTCTCCGTCGATTTAGATAACCTGGTCATAAAAACAAATTTCACCTACAAAAGGGGCTTTCTGATCACCAATCAGATCAGTTGTTGAACGACTAAATATAGTGTCCTAATCCGAATACTTGACCCTAAGTTCAAATTGGACTGGGGTTAAGATTATAGGAACGGTATGCAATTGCCTACTACTCTGGACGGCAGTTTATCCGACTAGTTATCAACTTATCAAGCAGAGGCAATAAAAGCAACTGCCGAGTTCAATGAGTTATATTCTAGCTTGTGGCGAATGAACGCAAAGTATTTCTTGCACTGGTTGAGGAAACATGGACATTTCGTCGAGTTCTTAACGACATACCGACTGTTATAAAATCACATCCCGTGGATGGAAAACTGGCTTTCTTATTCTCATCTGAAGATGAATTACGTGAATTGCCGCAAAAAACTGAGCAAATTTTCATAAACGAAGAAATATATTTGATATAGAAAAAAAGAAATCGTCAATAGAAATTAATAGATTAATAGAAATAGCTCTGTGGTACCCCAGCCACTAGCATATTTATGATGATTTGCGGACATGAGAGCGCGCAAAACAAATTGAATAAGCTTCCCCAAATGTACTTGAAAGATCAGAAAGCAGTTACATTTACCTAACAATTTTTCGTTTTCAAACACATTCCAGAAGCTAATGGTTTTTCTTCTAACGTGTCCATGACTAGAAATGCAGAACAGATGAAGGCGCTCACGCAATGCCGTGCCTTCTTTTTTTTTAATATTTATTTTAAACTAAGGTTGCAAATTGTCGGCTCAACAGAGGAGGCCCGACAGCTTTAAAAAAAAAAACTTAACAAAATTATAATATTGACGACATAATTTAAATTTTGACTTTAATAAATTTTCCTAACATTTTGAAAATTGTAATTGATTGTGAAAATAATGAAAAATATATATAAACTTATTACACGGTATTACCCTCTGCAATATAGACTGTCTGCTATCTCGTAGAACTGTGTCTCCTCACAATTTATCACCTCATCGAATATTAGGTCACCCGGAGCCTGAGATATCAGTGTGATTGTTCGATTGTTGGCTGGTTGAAAATTTGCATCTTCCTCCGAAGTGAAGAACACTTCTTCAGAGAATGGGCTAATTAACATTCGGTCGAAAGGATTTGTGACCAGCAAGATGAGCTTTCAGTAGAGTGCGAAGTTAACTTCCTCCTTAGCGACATTTGTAGAAACACAAATGGAGCGTAGCGTAGTCTGGAAATTTTGCATAGAATTTGCATAGAATAACTGTATAACTTCATCGACCTTCCTGATCCTTGAAAGGCCGCTTCTGAAGTTTTAGATTATCATCTATCAAGCATCCTACAAACCATGTCAAAAGTCTTGGACAAAAAAAACTTGCGAAGCATATTGTTGGTCATAGCTACGCTTTGATTTTGGGTTTAACAGGCAGACATTTGAGCATATAGCGAGTTCTTATTGTTGAAATAGATTCAGAAATAAAATTTTTGTTTGAAGGAGTACCTCAGCGCTTGCATTTATATAAATTGCTTTTATATAAATGATTTTGTTCATAAGTCGTCTTGGTGTTATAGCATATCTCTTTTTTAGACTCAATGAAAAATATAATTGTTCGGGTGAAAATGCTCTTACGCTTAATTTGCTTAAATCCCACGCTATTTTAATTTCTCAGAAAACCTTTGAAAACATAGCGGCTATTTTTCAATCGGAAACACAAATTCAATTCGTTAGTAAGGCTACACAACTAGGATTTAAGATTAATTCTATCCTGTCCTGCAGTGATCAAATTGTTCGTCAAATTGGTTGGTTTTTACTCCAATAATATGTACCATGAGACAATGCGCCTTAATGGCTCTATTCCCCCTGAAGCTTTCCTCTATCTTAACCCCTTGACGTATCAATTAGCGAAACGAAGTTCGCTTCCAACTTTTCGCACACAAATTGCACTAAACAAACCGGTTTTGATTCTTACAAACAGTCGCAAAACGAAACGAAATGTGAATGCATGAAATAAAACTAATTATTTTAGATTAGATGTTGTGCACGGCATCAACTAATTTATTAATTATATATTAATATATATATTATTAATTAGAAACTTACAACTCTAAAAATTAATAGTCTTCCATGGTGTGGTATTTTTGAAAGCACTCTGGTAGATGTAAAGCTACTTTACACTTCGAGCATTCCCAGGTGGTTTCGCTTCGTATTTTGTGTTTTGTACATACTTTGCACAGCCTTGTTGGTTTCTTCTTTAGAGGCGTCGAATCGATATGTTTAGGGAAATGGGACCAATCTTGGGCTTGAAGTCGAAGAGGTTCTTCACTTGGTGCAGATCTCCCACATTTTTTGTATTCTGGTAATTTGACTTTTTTTAAAATAGCTTCGGCTATATTGATTCGGAAATCAACATATCCCTCGTTTCTTCGATCATGTATTGTTTTATACACAATATAGGTGTTGAATAGAGCCATATCAGACATATAAAAAAAGACTTTTCGGTATCCTTTACTGTATTTTCTCATTATTGGAAAACAGGCCAACATCTGATCTTGTTGATCAATTCCACCCATTCCCTTATTATATTCCAGGACGCATTTGGGCTTCATTATTTTGTTTTTCTGTTTGTCCGTATACTCAACCATCTCTGCATTTTCGTGTTTCGTTGATAATATATAGACGTCGCGCTTGTCTTTCCATCTCATTACCAACAAATTATTACTGCTTCTGCACACACTTTCCCCTTTTTTCAAAATTTTCTTTTGAATGTCCTTTGGCATATTTTTCCTATCCTTTCGTACTGTCCCAATAACGTTTGTCTTTTTTTGGTGTAATTTCAAAAAGAGGTAAGGTGACGAGTACCAGTTGTCGAGAAACAAAGTATATCCCTTGTTTATTATAGATTTCGATAATTCCATTACAACGTTCTCCGACGCACTACTATTTCGATCAATTTTGTCTTGGCCGGTATATATTTTAAATCCAAGACAAAAACCGGTCCGTGCCTCGCATAACTTGTAGATTTTTAACCCAAATCTCGCTCTTTTTGATGGATTAAATTGTTTATATGCCAAACGTCCTTTATATTTCATCAAGGATTCATCTATACCGACATTTTGATTGGGTGTGTAAATTTTTTTAAATTTGTCATTCCAGAGGTTAATGATAGGTCTTATCTTTCGAAGTCGGTCATTATTGTCAGTAGTTTCATTATTGGAAAAATGTAAAAAGCGCGAAATTTGTCGAAATCTTTTAAAAGGCATTACTTTCGCAAAAATTGGTGTCTCTATTAATCTTTTAGACCAATACATTTGGATATTTGATTTTTTTACTTGAGCCATCAAAATGCACAATGCGAAGTAAGCTTTCATTTCATCCAGTGTAACAGACTGCCATGTGTCATCTATTTTTCGTTTCTTTCCCTCATCTTGCATTGTCTGACGTGCAAATCGATTTGTTTCGGTAACAAGTAGTTCCCAATATTGTTCATCAAATATAATAGAAAATATTTCTAATATTCCTGGGTCTTCAATTAAATTACTTAAAACAGATGCTTTTATGCCATGAGTTTCAGAATATTCCCAAATTATCGGTGTGTTTTTGTCATTCTGCCAATCCCATGAGACACATGATTCACGCACTTCATCTTCTTCTTCACTATCATCTATAATGAAGCATTTTGAACGCTTTCCGATTTGTATAAACTCGTCGCTATCACTGTAACCGTCATCATTGCTTCCATATACACGTTTCGTATTTTCCATTTTATAAGGATTTGATAAATTTTACTTTCAAAACTAAGTCACAAATGACTAACACGCTTGTTTTACAAATTTAAAAAAAAATAAAATACTACTATTTAATTTTAATGCGTAACAAAAAATATGGATAATTACACAACTGATCTGCAGTAGATTACGCACTCAAATGCAAAAATTTTTTTTGTTTACATTATTAGCTGAAAATAACGGGAAAATTTCTATTCTCTTTTCATCAAATGTACACTTCTACATACCACGAGTCAGACTCGTGATAATCACGTTAGGCACAGAAATTGTACCACGAGTCAGACTCGTGATAATCATGTTAGGCACAGAAATTGTACCACGAGTCAGACTCGTGATAATACGTCAAGGGGTTAATAGAAAAGGTCTGGTCCAAGATAGATTAGGGGTTCCGTTAATCTTCCACGTCGGTCGAAAAGCTGTAGACGGGCGAATCCACTACAACCATGACGTCGCAACTTGCTAAGCGGAGACTATTAGGTTTAGTAGGGCGGTATCAGACCGCGACAGAGCAGACGTCGAATGGCAACGTCGACGCTATTGGTGGTTGGACGAAGATTAGAACTCTGTCGTATATATTTATTTTGAGTGACCTTAGGGCAAGGCAAATACGGATAGCATGTTCTGTCAGCCTGGCCGGCTTATGAATTTTATATTTAAGGAAGCATAAGTAGTTAGTTAGAAGTTTTAAGGTTAAGATTTTAGGTTTTATACTAGTTTATTTAGTAGTTAGGTATAGTTTAATTAAAAACATAAAAATAAAAGTCCTTATACTAAGTTTTTGGAAAAATAAATATTTTCTTAGTTCTAAAAAGTCATTGTTCTTTAATTATTAAATATAAATATAAGTAGAAAGTTGTATTTTAAGTTGTAAGGTTAAGCTTAGAGCACCCGCATAGGGCATGTAAGTTAGTTTATAAATATTCAATTTAATTAAGCTAGCTTCAACCGTTTTTGTCTAGCATATAAGTTATATATAATGAATCAATAAAAATGCTTTAAAATGAAAAAAAAAAATTAAATATTTCTTACGAACAATGAAAAATTCTTGCCAGTTGTTTATTTTCTCCTCTGACTGGTGGTTTTCAAAAGTATAAGAACTTTATTGTCTGGAACTGAACGTTTTATTTACGAATAAATTCGCACAATTTATCAGGTCGTAAAGTGGTCGCTGTTCTATTCAATTCAACCAAACGTCAAGCTATCATTAAATGCTTTGCTGACATAATGTGCAAGTTTCTAGTTTAATAAGCCAACCAGCTTCATCTCCATGCTAAATAAGGCTCCTTTCCATCTCCAAGGCACATACACATATACGGCAGTTCACATACTATTATTCTTGTTCTTATGCTGACAGGACATTGTCATGCTGGCACAAATGCGAAAAGAGTGGACTTAGAGCGGCATATACTCCTGTCAAGTCCTATTTATGCTTATAACGACATTGGCTGTAAACAATCATGCTGAGTGATTTTGTTATTTGAATAAACTTCTAGTTAGAATTGCAGTCACAGAACTTTAAGCACTTTCATGACTCTTTTTCATTCATATTGACATTCGATTGGCATAAACAAATCAAGTTCGTAAAAATAGGCTTCATCACTTAAAGCCAAACGAAAACACTGCGAATTAATATCTGAGCTGAGCTCACTTTGTTTACACTCGTCAGATAAACAAATCGCATCATACTCGTCCAGTCATCGCCAACCAACACCAAAGAAGACCCCCGACGGGGGCAATTTAGCAGGTTCGCTCCAGCTACTCTGAGTCGCGCAATTGCATAACAAAGCTCTCGGTGAGAGACGCAAGGGTGTCTTAAAAATCTAGCCATCATTCTGCAGCTGCAAGTGTCGTGACCAGAGTATCTGATGATGATTAACTTTGTTGAGCTCGTCAGAGTCTCTTGGGTTTCTCAGAAATATCAAAGCTTTTCCAAGTAAATGTTCCATAGTCAGCACATTCCCTCGATCTCAAGTAGTGTGGAGGAAGCTGACTCAGATGCTTCACAACGTCGTCAATTTAGAAGCACTTGTAATTCAATGCCAAATTGATGACTGGACATCACTAAACACTAATTGTCGACTAGAACAGCAGAAGCAGCAATATGGACTATGAAAGTGTTTGGTTTCTTATTGTGTTTTGTGGGTGTGTAATATGTAGATACTTTGTTTATGGCGGGTTTTGAGACATCACACCCGGAATGGTCTTCGTAGTGTTTTACTGTTCTCGAGGTATGCTTGCTGATTGCTAATTTTTATCATCGCAACAGAAAAAGAAAATTATCATAGCATTCGAAACAGATCTTTTTGGAGATAAGAATGATGCTGTAAGTCATTTTTCAAGGGATTCTATTTCAGGTATCTGCAAGGGTTTTTGGACAAGTGAATGAGTCAGCAATTTCTTGGCACTGAGATGAGCTGAACTGAATTTTTGTTGAAAACATGCTTCATGTAATTACTTCTGACCTAAATGCCTTGATATGAATTGATTGTTTGATTGACCTTCATTTTTAAGTGGGTAAGTCGGGTGGGAGTGAGAATATTTAAGAATTGGTTTGGGTGCGACTCTGCCGGCCCATAGCATTATCTTGTCATATAATACTGGTCATATTAATATTAACATTTTGTTTGATAAAGTTTGCGAAGAGTTTAGAAAAAATTATCACTCGGCGAACGTTGGGTCCATTGTGAATCGTTGAAGTTGAAGTTAGGTTTAGCTGCTCAGTTTATGCTGCAAACAGACCTTAGTGCATTTAGGCATCGATTGACAAAGTAAATATTGGATAGTCCTTTCTATATCATATTAGTTCAGGAGGACTGCATACACAAAGCAGACTTATCCAAGGCGAAAGGCTTCGATTTTTCTTGATTGAATTCAAGCCGTGCGTGTGTCTAGTTCTGCACAGTGATTCTTTATTAATTTTTTAAAAATAAGATAAATACAACATTTAATTTCTTATTTTTTTATCATTCTGTATTTGATGAAAACAAGAATTGAGTGATAAATTAAAAAAAAAAATATTCTTAATAAAAAAAAAATGTTGTAAGAAAAGTTAAAGTTTTTATATAATTTGGAAATTTGCTAAAAAATTAAATTAAAATTAATTCAATGATTCAAAACTATTTAGCAGTTCATTAAAATATTTTTGACTGTAGATTGATTCTTGACGAAAATTAATTTTTTTTATCTCAATTAGAAAATGGTTTTTATTTTCAATTATTCTTATGTTAAAAATTCTGTCTGCAGAAAGAAAGTAAGTTTTTTTTCTATTTGGAACTTTTACCAAAGAAAAATCGATTACTCGTAATTCCTATTATCCATAACTCCTCAAGCCGTGTTATATCCGCTGCGTAGAACACCTTAAACACATTCAAATGCTGAAGGGACAAAATTCGAAGATCTCAAAACAAAGGCCTACTTCACAGATAATCCTTATGGTACGTTTTTATTCTAAAAAAGGGAGTTCCAGTATATTTTTATATGCACCTCCCCTGCAAGCTAAACTACTATAGCTTTGAATTCACAAGAGCATAATAAATATTTGAAAAAAGCTTTCAATTTCAATAGTTTCAACAAAAAGATTACGCGGGTAATTGACATCGACTTAAGTGTGTGATTTTTATTTAGATCTTTGTCAATTGAATCACATGAAATATTTTCGCTATTAAATTCTGGAATTTTTTGTAAGAATCGATGTGAAAATAAGACCCGCTTCGAAGTTCATAGAACCTCTTAAATTGCAAGCCATTAGCTGCGTTTTCACATTCGGGCAATGCACAGAAAACAATTATGTTCTTTTCTAAAAAGACGACCAGTTCGACCGACCGATGGTTGAATTTGAATAGGTAAAGACCAAGTTGACCGTAAAATCTTAAACATCACTGCTTAGCTGATATTTAAAAATTGAGTTTATATATCCCGAAACTGAATACCAAAAGTTTAGTCAAGCTTATCGCTTAAAGTTGTCCCGAAACTGAATACCAAAAGTTTTATCAAGCTTATCGCTTAAAGTTGCACTAACTGTTACCCTTTTAAACTATTCTGATGAATCAGATGAAAACTAGCTTTGTTGCTTACCTCTAAATAAAGCTTATTAAAATTTGCCCATGAGGATTTTATGGGCAACTATGTAGAAAGTCTTTGTCATTTCAAAAAATAACGCTTATGAATCTGTCAGACATAACATATTACTACACAGTTTTAAGATAGTTTCCTCGGTACATTTCGAAAACGAATAGAGCAGAGAAATCTGTCCATAACTATCATTTCAAATCCACATTGAACTAAGTTAAGTTTGTTTCGAATTGTTTTTATAATTTGCTCGCCATCAAGGTTTACATAGAACGAGCAGAAATATAAGAACAAGAAGTAGTTTAAAACTTAGATCTATTCTGATTGCGACTGCTCCAAAAGTGTAATCCGAATATGGATGCGGAATTATTATGACTTATTTGCATGGAGGTTGATGATTGATTAGATAAAAAAGTATTCACTGCCTTCGCGAGCATGTACCTGTTCTGGCATCCAACTTATATCCAATCCGTTTTTTCTCTTATTTTGTCTTCAAGATTTTAGTGCTCTTACTGCAGCACGTTCATAGAGCTTTGGGGATGGTAAGGTGGCTATCAAAAAACCATATGATAAATATTCCGATGCCATGCTTCCATCTGGTGGTCCTGAATTAGGGTGCAAGAAATACCATACCAGAGACTCGTTAATCTTGTCCTACCCAAAAGAGTATTGACTCCTTCATCTCATTTTCAATAGTCTTCTTGGTATCTGTTCGAAGTAAATTCTAATGAGGTATCTTATAATACTTTTGTCAGATGACCTGTTTTCTTTCGAAGCTTATCTCTTTCCGGCAGCCGTGGCTTCTGCCGAATCATGAAAATATATCTCCACTCAATATTTCGACGGGCTCACTTTAAGCGTAACCTAAGGAACAGAGGAGTCTGTGGATTATAAAGTTTCAAACGAAAGAAAACAGAATGCCCCTGGAATCGCTCACACGTCCAATCAGCGGACCGTAATTATATTTTTGAATCCGGACCGAACTTTACCGCTTTTGCATAAAAAGAACACCTTCGACAATCTGAAAAGCGGCGAGAATGAATACTTGATGTTGCCGCATGCTGTAAACGGAATTAGTTAAGTGCCTGCATTTCAATTGAACTGATGGTTAAGTCATAAGCTTTTACCTGGCTTTCGATTCTGACTTGGTATCGGCTTGACATTCTGGAGCTCCAAGTTGGGGTCGTTTAAATAATGGCTGGTTAAGATGATAAAACTGGCTCTGCTACGAACGGAAAACCGAAATGAGCTGAATTAGTCAATTTATACTTCACTCACCTTTAGCAAAGTTCATTTGTGATAGATTTGTTGGGTATAGAAGGGATCTATTATAAACACCCATTGTGAAGTGACAGTGCACCAGTTTTGTTAAGCCAACGCTCCCATGTCTAAACCACACTTTTATTAGCTGAAAATTGTTTCTATGTATGTACGTCATCGTCGAACGTCGTCCACTAATCAATCCCATGATAATGAAGGATTCAATTTTATGCACACAAGGGCCTAATGGAGCCTTGATGATGTCATTGTTCCGGAAAGCTAATCTCATTAAAAGTCATTCGACACTCAACCATGCTCTATGGTGGCAAAAGGGGGATTTCCTGTGCCCGAAGGACGAAGTTATATATTTGGAACAATACTTCATATCAAAACTGTCAACGTTGTTCTAAAGGATTACAGGCAACCCCCCTCCCCCCACATACAGGTGACACGTTGTGTAAAATATCGAGAGGGGACTGAAAGGGATGCTAGAGAACACCATCATAGTTATACGTGCCAAATTACTGCAAAAATCCAACACACAAACACGTACAGCCGTGGTGAAGGCAATATGTGAACAGTTGACGAACCCCCATCGTGCAAGAGGACATTAGTCTTCATTGGAAATCCGGTTGGGTGCACTATCTTTGCAGTCACTGCCACACCCACCAATTCGAGGCACTGTCAGTTCCCGTGACATCATAATGGACAACGAATGCGAATTGCTCAGCGCAGGACAATCGAGTTGAAGGCGAAATCTTGTTTTGTATCCATTCTATGGTAACTCACTCAATTCCTTTACGTGTGCTAACAATTTTTTCCTATGTGCAGCAAAGACCGTTTGTCCTGACAGACACATCCATCAAGGACATGACTTTGCCTTTGCTCCAGCCTTTGCAATTTCTGTCCTCGCACCTTGCGCGATGAGTGCAGCAGCATTGGCATCACATATAGCATGGCCTAGACAGACGTATGGTGCAGATAAGAATCGCTGGCGCTTTAAAGGATTATCGCGCTCACGTGTCCATTGGGCTGTCAATAAGCGATGGTGACTTGGCTTGATGACAAACAAAAAGGATCAACAAACTGGGCGTGTTCGGAAAAAGTTTTGAAAAACAGTTTTCGAAATCGTTTTTGATGAGTGGACGTATGGAATCAACTCTTGCCTTCGTTGGACTGATGAATTGTACGCCAAATGGACAAGATAGGTTTCAGAACCGAAAATTGGATGCGTTATGTAAAAAAAAAAAACGAAATTTAATTTTTTAATGACAAGCTTTTTACAGTGTTAATGAACTAGAAAACCAAAAGTAATTATTTATTATTAAAAATTTATTCAGGTTACATCTTTTTTTCTACTCACTTGCTGCAAAAATATTCCACGCCTTTATTTTAACTAATTTATAATTACCTGTGACTTTTAAGTGCTTTATAATTTACATCTAGTTAAAACTTCTTTTAGTTAATTTTTTTTATTTACTCTTTTATAAAAATATTAATAGACTTTCTTTTTAAATAACAATAATCGTGGAATTTGGTCATCAGTTCACAGAAACAGAGCACTTGTTAAGGCGAATTAAACGAGCCCAAACCCGATGGGGTTGCTTCATTTGAATGTTTTACAAAATTTTTTTTTTAATAATGAAAAAACTTCATTTTGCTTCATATTCCAATAAAATGGTAAAAATTAAACCAGCTTAATAGTAGGTTATGAAAAAATGATCTTAACCAAGAACCTATCGAAGGCTTAAATGAACCAGCGTTAGGCTAAGTTACGTTAGGTTGAAGGGGATGAACTACCTGAAGTTGGTATTAACCATGGGGGCTTAAAGGTTCATTATGATTCGCCATAACAAACTGTGTTTCTTTTTAAAAACTATGTTATGGCTCCTGAAATAATTTTGTGCCCCTGATGAAACTCATTAGGTCCTTGAGTGGTTCGTGAGAGCGAGTGCTCCAAGCTCCCCGTGAGCCGAAGTCGTCTCGCCTTATGGTCTCCATTTCCTCTTCAACTTGGCAGCTCTTACAGAAGTCGTTGGAGATAACACCCATTCTAATGGCCATTGGGCCTATGACGTAATGCACGTTAGGATAGGATGCGTAAGTCTTTCTTGTTCAAGTCCAGTTGGCCTTTGCTTTATGTATTTAGTTTCAAGAGTTCCATACACTTTTGCTACATTCCCGAGTCACTTATATGTCTATATGTAGTAATATTTGATTGCAAGGTCGTGTGAACTTGGTCATGACTTGAATTTGTAAACTAATTGGCTTGCAAATGCGCGTGTATTAGGGAGGTATAGTTTGGAGAGAGATTGAACGTTCCGTTGTTGCAAAGGAGGCTATGCCTAGCTGATGTATGATAGAACTTGTACATACTTGTATCCTTACCGAATAATCTTCTCTGGATAATATCATCGGAATCATGTGATCAAACAAGAGCTAATTAGTATTTTCAACGCGATTAGAGTGCATCAAGCTACGGCGTTGACTCAATAACGAATTCGAAAAGCTTTCCCTCACAATATCTTAGGTCTAACATGCGTCGGGTTTCCAGTTTTGGAAGTGTCTGGTCTACAAATTACATCCTTTCTATTTTCCACAAAACGAAACTGCTTGTGATTCTATGATTGAAGGGGGATCCTAAAGCTTCTTCAAATTCGGTGTACACAAACTCCAATAGAGATTGCTTTAGCGCAATGTAAATTTATCTTCATCAAAGAACGTTGGATCAGTTTTTTGCACTTTGCTTATGGAACGAGCTTAGGAAGACCAAGAACCTTTTTACCCAAATATTTTCTTTCACTCTTATAGCAGCGATGGATATCTTGCATCTTCGCTTCGATCCCTTGGATAAAGGATTTATCGCTTGTGGATGCCAACAATCTTGTCTGCTATCTTGCTTTTCGTCCAGCGTGTAGGTCGATAAAGAAAAACTGGCAAAATTATGATATTCGTTCCTCGATTAAGAGATTAATTTTCTTAAATCAGTCTTTGTCGGATCTTCACTAAATTATCGTCTAAAAGAAATCACTAGTTTTGCATTATAACTTTCGACTATAAAAATCTGCTGGTTCACATTATTGGAAATATAAATCTTCAGAGCTTGGTCTCTGAAGCCATTTATCAACAACCTGATAAGTCCATATCATACCTCATGTGGCTTAAGGAGAGAAAAGGCGAAAATAGACCATATTTTCCATATATGCCAACTATTTTTATCGATTCAAGGCCATGTCTAGTTGTTGGACCCCTGGATGACGATGGAGAACTCACTCTTTATGAATTCTAGAAAGGAAGCTGCGCTGTCATGCGATTTTTTCAACATCATACTTGAAAGAATAGTGCAAAACACCCTCTTCAAGACTACAGGCTCAAAAAGCAATTAAAGCCCTCTCTCGAAAAACAAAAGTGTCACTCTATAATACCTCCGAGAGGCCGTGCAGTCTATGAAAATCGCGTCTCAGGCGGCGCACTATATTTGAAAGGTGCCGTCAACCAACTTAGCGTGCAAAACTGGAGACATCTAGCCAGGGGCCGAGCTAGCTGGATAAGCTTGTTGGAAAAGGCCCTGGTCTAGCCCGGACTGTAGCGCGTCACCATAAGTAAGTAAAGTGTGGTTCCCTCAATTTGGGTCCAGGCGCAACACAAGATATGCGCCAATTCATTTGTTTCACTACAACAAAAACAATATCTGGCAACAGGTTCGGAGCCATCGAAATGTACTGTAAAATTTGGCTTACATGATGGTTCAATGCTAAGCCAACTAAACTCTTAAACTCTTTTGAAGAAACTACTTAAATAGTTCGGCAATCAAAAAGACAAAACAAAGATATCCCCGGAGGAAATCGCCATCGCGTGAGTGTCCTTTAATGGCTTCTCTGTAAAAAGCTGCTTCATAAAAATGCAACAGGGGCGTTATTTCTCGACGACTTCCATGGAAGATAAGTTTGCTTACCTGAAGATTAAGCTGATCTCTAATAGAAACTTTTGCCTTCAAAAAAACTTGAAAGCAGATCGAATCGAGGCAGCTGATGGACGGCCTCTGCTCCACTCAAACACCTATACTAATCCCCCACTGCTAGTGCTTAGTGGAACAAATTCATTTTCGACATTAATTAATAACACGAAGCCCATAATAGCAGGTCATCAATAAAAACAACTGAATTCCACCGAACGATGCCCAATCCCAGTCCACAAGGAGCCAACTTTTCCAACAAAATATTTTTCAAATTAATTTCTTCACCTTAAACGAGGGCCGCTGTTGTACGACTGGCATACAAAAACGAGGCAAAACCCTTTTGTGTCGCATTTTCCTAGGAAAACCTAGTGAGTCGGTTGGAACATCGTTAAGGCGGGAGGGGGAATCGATTCGAATCGAATTGTTCTCCCCCAATAGCCATAGACGGGGCGTCCGTTGGTCGCTCCACCAATTAATGGCCATCGACTACAACAATAGTTAATTGAATTTCCCCGCGCACCGTTGTCGTCGTCGTGGCATGTCCAACAAATACTCACGGTTCATTGAACACATCCCAAAGGAACAACCACAAAATGCCGAATTCGAAAGAACCAAGAAAACTGTCAACTCGTGATCGAAAATCAATTTTGGGAAAAGCGCCGAACGTCTTGTTGTGAATTCGTATTGGACAGGTCCATGAACCCCAGATCATCCCCGTCTTAAGATGACGACCGTGCTGCTGCATGAACAAACCGACGCGACGGCTAGCTAAGCCTTCGACTTGTTTCTGTGGGTGTAGCTCCTCTACGAGCTCTTGTCAGGTTCTTGAGTGGCATTAAGAATCAATTGGGTGCCATTTTATTGCTTGCCTCAAGTGTCGAGGCCGTAGGAGTATCATCCGCATCTGTGCATCAGTGTGACAGTACGCTCATGAATAAATAATTAAACAAGGGATTTAGGATGGAGGTGGCAATGGGCAATGGGTCTGTTAGTACCAAGTGCATCATCAAAGGCACACTTTGTTCCCTGGATCTGGTCTGGTTCTGCTGTTGCTTGTTTGGCATGTCATTCATCCAAAGCAACGAGGAGTCCCAATCGATTACGTACTTTAATGGGGGAGGGGCAATCCCTGTCTCTTAAGGATTACTGCATCGATGCCTCGAATAGGAGTAAACAAAAAGCAATGATTTTCCACTTTCTTCAGTTGAAAACCGTTGAACCATTCGAGCTAGAGGTTGGACTAAAGCCTTGGTCCCAAGAGGCTAAACAAACGAGTACATGGTTGATCCATTGCAAGCCTTCTTTTGGGATTGGATTGTACTGCTGCAGATGATGAAATGGGACAAAATCTATTGATTGACATGAGGGAGAATCATTTTGGGAATTACGAAACATTGTATGTGCTCACGAGCTAGGCGGTATCTCTTGGAAAAGGTTCCTCAGCATCGCTCGAGAGATCCATTCCCATTTGAGATCCATAAAAGGCTATGGCAAATACTCGTAGTGGTTTACTTTTGTTGGAAGATTGAATGGAAACATTACGAGATAGAATTCAAATACTTTTTGGTGCTACCAAGGATATGTGGGCAGTATGGTTTTTTAGCAGTGCCTTTTGACAGCTGGATTTTAACAAATTTGCATCTTGATAAATTAGTTAAGCCAAGCATCCTGTCCTCCGTGGTCACACAGTCTTTAAAGTGAAGGTTTGGTCTTTTTTGTCATTTCGGATTTCATTTACGGATTCTGGAGAACAGAAAAGATTCTCCTTTGAGCTGCGAGCGACCTGTTCATTGTAGCCAAGTCGGCTGTCCACACTCTTTCAGGCATTTATATTCCATAAACGGCACCGCATAAGTTTAATAAGGAAATTATGCGCTCGGATTATATTGGCTCCGTTGTATAGGACCTCATTAGGGTAGAATTGTTTCAGCTAAGACTCTGGATTTATATTTTAGTGGATACAAGACCTTAAACATAGTCTCTTGAAAAACAGAATCTTTTCCATTAAGGAAGCTTGGTGGTGAAGTTCGTAGAGCGCCTGCCTTTCATTTGACTCAATTGATAGGTCACAGGTTCGATTTCTAGAGTGGTCTAGTTTTTCGAATCTGGTCCACTCACTATTTGCCATTGGGATCAGATTAATGGCGCTATCACTGGATTGGTCGACCAGTGATAGTAGTCTGACTAATGGATTGCATTGTTGTAGTGGTTGTTGTATCGGCTTATTCCTTGAAGTTAATTCGTGTAGCCAAAATAATGGTGGAAGGCATTACACTGACAGCGGGGTGTGTAGCTAAATCTTCCAAACTTCCAATGTACATACATATAGCAAAACTAATGTCGAACAAAATCCTGCGATGCAGACGAAACCTTATAGGTCGATATAAAAACCCTGCGTCCCGTTTCTGGCTCTATCCACTGAAGTGAGTTGAAACCAAATAATTCTGAGTTTCTCAAATCACTACAAAATTTTTCATTCTTATCCTTATTCTTCCGCTCGCATTATAAGAGTATTCATATCCTTTTAAAGAGCGAGCCAATTAAAAAAAAAAATAATCTAGCTATCTTGAACTACACGGGATATCCATGAGATCAAACAGTCGGTTTACCCTTTGGCTGCTGTGAAAGACTCTTTGTCAAGGCAAAGGCCGCTTTGGATCTGGCTAGAGTGAGTAAAGATACGCTTCGACTCGCTAGCGGGTGCCCGTTTTGTCTATCGATAGAAAACTTTAGCCATATTTTTCCGGCTACTCGCACTTTTCGAAGTTAATCTTCAACTTCCTATCTTCGAAATAACGTTTTATCTTACCGAAGTCACGCTGCAAAAGACTTTAAATTCCTTCATGCTTTGAACTTGAACGGTGTAAAATCTATTTTTGACTTAAGTTTTAAGTTTTTGTAATCGGTCCGATTTTCGAAATTCAAAGTTTTTTCCCCTCTCTACGTTTCGAGGTCAAAGTAGTCGAATTCCATCGTTTTGTCAAATCAAGCTATCGAATTGGTTTCATTCGGAACGTGTTTGCATAAAGCTTTTGGTAAAACTTTACAGGGTGGTTTCACTTCTGCAATTAAAATCAATTTAGTTTTAGGTGAGATTTTCCAATGAAAAAAGTTCAAATTCGATTAAATAAAGTTTATATTTTAAATAAGTATAAATAAATATACTGCCGTGCATAAGTTTCCGGAAAAAATTCATAAAAATTGTTTTCTTGTTCAATTTAACTTCGAAAAGTTTCACCACCATTATGTTTTGCCAATTGACTAAACTTAGTTAGTTATTAACCATAAAGACTAACAAAAAGACTAAAACAGTATTAAGTTGAAGCCATCTCATATTTTGATGTGCCCCTTTCTCAATTTCTTGATCCATATTTCCAGGACAGTGCTTCGAAAATTGTTCAATAAATGTGAATCCTGTAAATCGATTTCATTTTTCATGATTCGGAATGATGTCTACAACACTGACACATGAAAACAGCCTTAGAAAATGATGGAGCCACCAGTTTTTTTTGTTCAAAACCTGCTCTGCTGTAGCTTGACATTTTTTTATCGTTAAAGTATAGCAGCAATACGAAGCTCATGGGAAAACTTACATGAGGCAATTGATTTCATAGAAAAAGCATCAAGAGCAAGTTTAATGACAAAGTTAACACACATGGGTAAAAGTGCATAATTCGTTTATTAAAAAGCTTTACAAAGAAGACGACATCCGAACATTTGTTTGTTTGTGGTTGTGGTTTCTTATCTTGAACCAAAGTCTAGAGGTCTTTCAAGAAAATTACACAGAGATAAACAATCTCTCGAAAAGAAAACTGGACTGAATGTGATCCTCTTGAAGCCATACATTTATACTGTATTTTTTATATTGAACTGTTTCTCAGCTCGGGAGCATGAAGTGGTGGAAATCTCTCGACTGAAACTATGTTCTTTTGAACCCTTTCTAAAAGGACTTAAAAACAATCACGCTTAAATATTCTGAGCGATGGTTAATATCTTTCAAAGACAAGCATTTTAACAAATTTGATGAAGGAGATAAGCGGTCTTTCACAATGTACATATCGAAACAAAAATTCAAGTTCTGCAAACAAAAAAAAGCAAGCCTGGTCCCAAATTTTCCCTTTTCTCATTTCGAAACAACTTTTTAAATTTTTGTTTCCCTTATAATAGCACTAGTAATAGTATGATAATAATTTGTAAATCATATATCAGTGATAACTCATCACAACTTGAAATTTAGTTTGTCACCATGCAATTGGTCCTCAAACTTTTAAAATATGAATTCCTATAAACAGATTTCTTACAAAATGTAATAGTCTTGAAACTAAGCTATAAAATATTAGAAAATTCTTGGTGTCTGATTTATAACATTTTATTGGTGAAGATGAAAAGCAACTGCCAAATTCAACTTCCAATGTTAAAGTTGTTGTAATGGAATCGATTTCCGCAACTCTAAATTTGAAACATCTTATCTTAACGTAGAGTTTGATACTCTTAGAGGGATCAGCATACAGAAGACTGGCTAAGATTTTGGGTCGTTGGGCCTATATTTTTGTTTTACACAGCAGGAGAGGCTGTCTTTGAGTCGTGTAATGTAAACCATGGACAGCTAGCCAGCTCCAACGTGAAGCTCGACAAGATAAGCACGTGCTTTCTCCAAAATGCTTTTGCAAGCCATAGTGATTTTTTACAACCAATATGTAATTGCATTAAACGAGGTCACAAACGTTTTAATTATATATGTTAATTGAATGAATGATGTTTTCATAACCCAAAATGAAGTTGGTGGGTCAAATTCCATATCACCTTTAATTTTTCTTTTGTCTTGAGATGGTATGGGCAGGTCTTCTCGCACGAAACCAATTTTTGTTTCTCTTTTTTTTCCATTGGATATCCGTTAGCAGTTAAGACGCGGCATGAATAGTAGCATGCCCCGCACTGAAACCAAATTGTTTTTTTTTTCATTTCATTTCAAAGCATTTTTATTGATACAATTCATTTTACTAACATGCTAGACTAAAACGCTTAAGGCAAACTTAATTAACTCAACTTTTTATAACTAAATTAATGGCCCTATACGGGCGCTCTAAGCTTAACCTAACAATTTAAGCTACGTCTTTCGACTTATATTAATTTTCAAAATTTGAATTATTTAAAACTAAGCAAATATTTATTTAAAAAAAAAAAACTTAGTGGCCTGAACTTCTTTTTTTATGTTTTCCATAACTAGACCTTAATACTTAACCATAAACTAAATAAATATCTCAAATCTTTACCTTACTAAAAATAACAAAAAAAACTAGTTAACAATTAAATTTTGACTAAACTTAATCGATTATCCCGGATAACCAGTTAATAAAGAAATATAAAGAAATTAAATCTTTGGCCTTATTTGTTAACACCAAAACTTTTGGCGTCCTGAATTTAAATTTGAAGCAAACAATCGTACAATCCCAAATTTTTATAAAATTATTTTTATAACATTAACTGAAGAATCGAAACCCTTAATACCCGCAACGTGGCTATAGTCGTGCTTTCTTTTCTCTCGTTTACAATCTGAAGGGCCAAGGATACTTCTGTTTCCATATTAAACACAGAAAAGTCAAATTTCTAGATGGGATTTTCGGGCGTAAAAATCGCCCGAAAGTCATACCTGAAGGCTTCGTCCAGCTATCTATCAACGTCAAGTTCAGGAAATACATATTTTTGTCTTCGAATGCTTATTCTTTGAGCCTGCTCAGTCGAAGAATATCTGATCCAGCGATCCAACTTATGGTCAAAGAAAAGAAGTTTCACAATCTTTGTCACAAATTGCAAATTTTATTCGTTTGGTGATTTTCTAGGTTTTAGGACCATTCTCACCTCGGCGAGTTTTCACATGCCTGTAACGCGTTGCAACCTTATTGCGGCAGTTATTAAATCAAGAATTTTGCTATTGCTTTGGCCGGCAATTCCTTGAGGATAAGTCCAGTCATTTACTCGTAACCAGGAGCTTTGTGATTTTTGAAATTCATTATTGTTTGACAAAGAACCATCAGCGTCACAGCATACATTCGAAAGCTGTCATGCTTTGAAAGCGATTCGCCAAGTTCGTCCGCCATTGTCAAATGCTAATCAAAATGAACCCGAAAAACGGAAACACACAAATACTGTGTCGCTCCTCCTAAGCACATTTTCGAAAACGGATTTACCACCTCATGACTTTGCTGACCCAATTAAAGCACTCTTTCGCCATCTGCATTTAGTCAGCAGAAATTTATTCAACTCATCGGAATTAACATGAAAATCGCTGGCGTCGTCTTCAAGCCCTTCAAAAGTCATTCTGACCCACTTCTTTTAAAACAGAATTACAATGGCGCGCTATAATAACTAGAAAATTCCATGCATCCCAGATTATTATGCTCCAATTTTCACCCTGAAATCGTACAAATGTAAAGCACCAGCTAAACTAGCGAATGCGCCACCATTCCGACTATAATTATGCTTTTCGCCTTAAAATAGTTTCGCCACAGACGTGTACTCTCATCGTCACTACCTAACCCAGTTTTGAAGCAGCCCCTCTGTGTTTCTCATAGGAGCAGTTAAACCCACCGGGACCAGACTCCAGAAACAAAATATCCACCACTGACCATTTATACACACACACAAACACTATAAGGCAATATCCTTTTAGCGTAATTAACTCACCATGGGCGACTCTCAACAGTCATTAATCAGCAACAACAACAACAGCAGCCCCCACTAACCACCGGCAGCATACTACGTCAACAACAACAACAAATACAGCCTGCGAGCGAATCAACCCTGTCCCGGTCGTGTAGCTAATTAGGTTGGGAATCCATTTTAGTTAATTCCTTTTCGTCCTATTTTTTTTCGAAGCGGAAAAAAAACCCTTCCCTACTCACAAGGACCCCGTCATCGTCGTCGTCGTCGTCGGCGTCGTTGGCAACGACGAGGACCGTATGCTAAAAGTGAGATATTACGCTTAACCCCATTGTATGAGACGGGTCCTTACGCCACTGTGCTACTACAAAAATATGGGTCATTCTCCGAGTTGGCTGTCCTGCGGCAGGTGAAATGTGGAAATTACGTTACAGCTGACTCCTTTCGATGTTAAATGTCTTTATAAATGGGCCATCCGCCACTCCTGTCACTGGATCAGGATGAATGTGCTTCATTTCATTTTGGTGGATGACAGACTCTCACGTACATGCAACGTGGGCTAATTAAAACCACAATAAAAGTTAAATGTCCCGCCGAGGATGAATACGAAAGGAGATTCGAGCAGGATCAGCTCCAGGTGATGATTAATTTCCATAAGAAATAAAGATACGTGGCAATGTCGGAGGGCACACGTATCTTTAGATTTCGGTCTTCGATAATAATGAGTTGTGTAATGGCAGGAAAAAAGGATTTGTTTTTTTTTTTTTTTTGCTTGTAATGTAGCTCTACCTGAACCATTCGATTCGGTTCTTTATCTTTCATTTTCGTTCCATTAGAGTGTGTGTCTCTCTTCACCACATGACCTCTAGGATAGGGAAAATACCAAAGGGATACTTTTGTGTACCTGTCGGCGCACGGAGACAAATCATTTTTCTTTTGTTGGGCATAATGACAATAGTGACGATGAGGATGATGATAACGATGCCAGATTGATTGGAGTAATATGCTGACACACAGTATAGCACAGCAGGCATGGAGCAAGACATGTGAACTCTCTGGGAATGGCATTTAATACATGCACGAGGTAAAGAGCAAGGCAAAGAAATATATATGGAGGAGTATGATTAAAAAGATGATAGCCGAGAAAGATTCAAGTTTGTATATTTCTGATAGAAATGTCCCCAAGTCTGATGCCAAATGAATGAAATCTAGACAAGAAGTTTCAAAAATTAATTAACTTTGTTCACTCAAATGCAGGCTGTTATTTTAATATGATTTCGGCCCTCATAAGAGAATAAGTCATACTTGCAATTTGCCAGCTTAATGCTGGCAGTATTTTTTAAGGTTCCGTTCGTCAAAAGGAAAAACGAAACCATAGTAGGAATACTTTGTTGTCCGTCTGTCTGTCACTACCATTGCGTGTAGGTATAAAGTTGAAATTAATACCAAATGGTTTTGACTGCGGCTCTTTAAACCTTAAAATAATCAAGCTTCTAAATTGGCGCAGTCAAAAGATATGAAGTTTTTGCCGCATATTTTTAAACTCACAAGGTTATCAACACCTATGATTATGAAATTTGGCAAGAAGCATTTCCTTGTATCAAAAGTGAAGCGCAAAATTTGAAAAACATCAAAAATTTGTATGGCTTTTAAAATCGCAATTCAATTTCCCGCCAAAAAAAAGACGATGTTTGTAAAACTTAAAATTAGGAAAACATGTAGCATGCCGCACATAAGCGCTAAAACTCTTCTAGCTTCGATTGCCGTGATGGACCAAGTATTTAAATACTTACATGTTTGTATGGAACCTTCGGTTCGCAAGTTTTGTTTTGTTTCGGTAATAGTTATTTGCCTTAAATCCCTCAGCTTTTTTTTTAGAATTCGGGAACTTGTATGAAATACTATATTTCCTTTTTGAAATCGTGCATGAGATTTTTTGAAAAGATTGCTACTTATTAAAATGAGTGGGGGTTCAGATTAATTACTAAATATTAATTTATTCAAATGACAGTCTCGACGGGCTTAGTTCTATGCCTCAGAGTTGTTTTGGGAACGCATTCAAAGCATTCAAAATTTCAATTAATGAAATTGATTCAATAAAGAATTAAATTGAATTTAATCTTTGGTGGAATAATTTCTAAGTTCAATTGTCCTTGAAGGCGCGAAATCTGAAATATGTCCTTAATATTCTGCTCGTTTTAGTCTCAAGACAAAAATTGCTTAAGATTGATTATATATCTTAAATTAACTTATGTAGCTTACTTGCCCTATACTAAGAAAAAGTAACTAAGAAACAAAGCCAGCTCTACCTCTGAGGGAAGCTTAACTTTGAATGAAATAGACGAATGAGTTCCTCATATACCTTCTTACAACACCTTAACAGGCGATGTGAAAGATTAGCGGCACCGCCATACGATTCTGGTTAATTCCTTTAGAGTCGAAGTAGATGAAGGCCCCTGGTGGGACAGAGCCACAAAGCGCACACTCTCTCGGTACAAAAATTTGAGAAGAAGGTTTCGGAAATCAGATTGTTGAACAGTTATTGACTTTGGAATATGACTTCGAATAAGGATTATTTTAAAATTGTCCACCTTGATCAGGTTGGACTTCATTGCGGTAGAATTTTTTTGTCCTGCGACTCTGGAGTTCTATATGAACGAGACATTGTCTTTCAAAATACCGAATCTTTTCCGTCGAATTTTTCTCACGTTGAACCATACGCGGTAACCATAGGATTGACGGGCCAGCAAAAGCCGCTTTGGCTCTGGGTATATAGAGCCTTAGGTCTTCTGCGAGCCTTAGGTATCTTATTATACTTCAGTTTGCTTATTGTCCTCCTCGCTGTCCAACAATCAAGAATTTGAATTTATTCTAAACAGTGGAATCCTGAACAAATAAATTTTCGATTTCTTACGTTGCATCCAATCAAATTAGCAATTTAAATTTAGTCTGATGACCTCAATCTGCGATCCCGATCTATGAGCGATCCTGCCGACTGCGTACGCTATGGTATGGTGAAGAGAAGTTTTAAGATCAATCGCGAAATTGTTGAAAAGTATCCGAGAGATTGCCCCATCTTATCGTACACCGATTCATTTTCGTACTGAGGTTCTGACAGAGATGGCCCTTCCCTATAGAGGAAAACATTCATCTACTTTACTTTCTCATTATTCTATTCTATTCTTAATGCATTAAAATAGGTTTTAATTTACTATAGACTGTAAAAGATGAACTCAATTTGATGGAATAAATACTTCGATGTTTATGCATATTAAAGAATAAACTAACGTTTCTGGCCTTAAACTCTGCCATGGACTCGTGCGGTTGTCTGCAAAAGTCTACAAAAGGTATCAGTTTTAAAACAGTCGAGCATTTCAAATTCATTAATTCCATAGCAACTTTTCGAATTTCTTCTCAATATAAACTAAAAACGGTCATTAAGTCTTTGTTTAAACAAATAATTCACCGCTCTTATGGAAGTGATTGAAATTTTCCCAACCACTTTATAATGCATTCTTTTCTCAAGTCCGAGTCATAAAAAAATCCTCAGCCATGTCCAAACAAACGCATTGCACACTACTTAAAATTTATAATCCCAATGATGCAACATAATTTCTAAAAAAAGAAAAACCCTCAATAATCCCCACCACTTCAAATCGGGAGACACTTATCCAAACGATCGTTTGTTGTTTGTTGCCTTCTTCTCCGGCTCTCGTCTCATCATTACAAGTATACCCACTTGTAGTTGCTTTAACTGCCGCATCCCCCGCATCAGTTATGAGCCCAATGAAGGGATTCTCATTACAATCACACCCCGACCCCTGAGCTGGGAAAACACGTTTTCCCTTTCAGAACGACTTTTCTCGTATACCACAACAATGGGCAGCACTCTTCCAGTTCCAGTTTCAAAGCCAATGACCCCTAAAAACGGCGTAATAAAAATCATAGTAACTCATTGGATCACAGAGGTCCCCTCTTCATGGACCACAAATCTATTGGTAAAATCCCAACAGCTCTGCATCGTGTATGGTTACTCCTACAATCTGGACACACAACCCGAGGACCAAAAAGGGGTTCAATGACACTCCACCGGACCACAGCAACAGCAACGCGCCAATGCCATTGTGTGTGTTTGTGTGTGTCTTCGTCTACCTGATAAATCGATGATTCCATGGTTTATGGACAGAAGATTTCCCATTCTAGGTGTTTTGTTGCCTTTCCTTACGTTTTGGACAGTTGCAACAATAATAAGCATCCACAGATGCAGTAAAGTAGGAACAACAACAGAGCGTTGACCAAGTGAATTAGATAAAATTTGACTCCGTGGTACATTGTACTGTGGTCATGCTGACCAGGAGCTTGTTGTTCTGGACAATGTCTCCCACATAAGGGACAGGTTTATTGGTTAGTTTCATGTAAGCATGGCGTGCATAGAGTGTTGGGAGCAGTGAGGGCCTTAAAATGATGTATAAATAAGAAATCCGTCCTCTTGTGAGAAGTTTTTTTCTGGATCTTCAAATGATACGTCTTCGGAATTATTGGTTAGCGATTGTCATATGCTTATGTGCGGTTATCTGATGTTGTTTTAAATACCGGAACAACACCAACGCCAACATATGCTTTGGACAATTCCAGTCTTCCCCAAATCTTTTTACGGAACCTTAAAGTAAGCTCCGATTATATAGTTAAAGTGATACGTGGACCTTATGAAAATCTTCAGAAAAAAATTAATGGTATGGATTTATTTTAGACAACCAAATGGTGTTCTAAGTATGTTTAATAGAGCTTAATGTGCGGAAGACGAAATTCTGTGATTATATCAAGGATGTTCAAGAAACTACATGGGCTGAAAAGTCCCTTGATATTTTAAAAGGTGGCTAATGTATAATGTTACATAACAATTCGTCCATTCATTTGGAAGCTACAGCTCTTTGAGTGACGCTTCTTTCGACTTAGTAAAAATAATGGAAAAACAGGAGGACCGCCTCTTGATTAAACATTGTTTTTTTTAAAGGAAATTTTCCGAACAACAACAGCAATGGTTGCAGAAATGTTATCCAACATCTTCCTTCCTTGAGAACATCAGTTTGCCGGTGGTTTAGTGAATTTAAATTGGGTCCTACAAACACTGAAAACGCATCTCCCTCTGGAAGGCCAAAAGAGGTATCTAATGCGAGCACCAATTCGTTTTAGGGATCGAAAAGTGAAGTATCTTAAAAGAATGGGAGGGATGCATTTTACACGAGATCTTGGAGTCAAAAAAGCTATCGGCGCGACGAGTGTCGCGTTTGCTGACCTGAGACCAAAAACAGCAGGACTTTGATGATTCAACTATGGCCTAGAGTAGTGACCTTGTGCGAAGGTTTGTGACTAGGGATGCAACATAGCTCACAATAACATCGATGTTGCAACATCGATGACTTCAAAAGTGAAACATCGATGTCGAAAAAAGCGATATTTATGAACGTTTAGAAAAAATGCTATTGCCTGAATGTTCATTTTGACTGGAAGTAAAAGACGTTATTTAATGTAGTTATTTCTCGTTACATATTTATTGCATACAAAATTTTTAAACCCATTTTTATTGCAGATTTAAAAACCAATAGGGATTCATTTTTCAAAAAACAAGAGCAGAATCTACGCATAAAAAAAAGAGTTTCATTTACCATTAGTAAATTCTTGTTTATTTTTCATAACAGAATTTTAAAAGAATAATTTTGACAATCTGGTGCAACAACCACTCACTGGGTACTGAAGGTGCCATGACCGGTAAGTATTGAAGGGCCAGTTTATATAAAAATGCTTTTACGCCGTCGCATACTTCGACAGGTTTTCCTTTAATGGGAGTTACTTGGGGAAGACTCAAATATTTTAAAATCTGTTTGTGCTTTTGTCTTTTCGGTAGTTCTTTTTTTAAGTTATTATGTGCTTATTGTTTATGTAGGTCTCGTACTGCATCCTCTTTTCAATTTCTGCTTTTAATTTAACGGCATTCTGAAATGTTGGTGAAAAAGTTTAAAAAGTGCCTTGATTATAGCTCACAAGAAGAATAACCTTACTTATGGTGACATAATTCTGTGCGCATACTTCTTTGGTCTACTTTTCTAAAGGCTTTAAAATTGGTACGATTTCACGCAAGCTTTCCGACTTCGTGATTTGTAATCATTGATGGAGCATCAGAACGAGATAACAATATTGGACTATTGGAAGAATTAACTCCATAAAACGTTCCAGGATATAATACGTTAAACTTCCAACCAGTGCGAACATCAATCCTTATCTGGATTTCCTTCAAAACAACGTTCCTTTGTTCCTTACGGAATTCTTTAATTTAAGATTTCGTGTATCTTGCTTATGATTGCCGATGAAGTTTCACCTTTATGCAATGAATGACTGACAACATAATTCACTGTGTGAACGAATCTCAATATCGTTCAAGATGTATCGTTGAAAAAGAAACGATGTATGAATGTATCGAAGGGGACAACATCGACGTTGCGCGAAACATCGATTTTTTTTGAACATCAATATAGCGTTTGCATGCTATTTGTGACGTAGGATAGACGTTGGTCCACTACCATACGTCTAAAAGCAGTGTAGAGAGTGGCTCGAAAGCCACGAAAGCCCACCAAAGCGGCCAAAAGACCAAAGCTCGGCTGGGAAGATTTTGGCCTCCGTTTTATGGGCTGCAGATGACATAATCTTCGAAGATTTAAAGCACAAAGGAAGAACATTTACATGAGAGCATTGTGCAACGACGAAATAAAGAAAAAACAGCCTCATATGTCGAAGAAAAAATGTCAGCACCATAATGATAACGCACCGGCACACGTCTTTTGGAAATGATGGCCAAAATGAACTAATTACGAATTGATTGCTTACCCAACGCATTGTCCCGACTTGGCTCCCAGCAATTTTTTTCTGTTTCCAAATCTCAAGCGGTGGCACTAGGGAAAGAGATTCAGATCGAATGAGGAGGTCATCGTGGAAAACGAGGCGTATTTCGAAGATTTGGACGTTTCGTACTATACGAAATGAAGCCAACTTACCGTATGCATAGAGTGCATACAGAAGAAAATACTTCTGATGTATCCGCAACCGTATTTCTTATATTTTTGTGACTAAAATGCACGACCTGAACCTGGCCGACATGTGGTTCCAACATGATGGGGCTATATGTCACACACTTCGAAAATCGATGTTACAATCAAGAAATGAATAATCAATCGGTTAGACCGGTAATTTGGGCTAGATCGTGTGATGTGACTATTTTAGACTATTTTTATGGGGATAAGCCAGTGTCACTTGTAAATATTGGAGACATCATTACACATCTTATATGCAAAATACTAGTCAATATGCTCGAAAAAGAGACTCTAGTTGCAGACAACATTTACGTAAAATATTGAAAGTACATTGAAAAGCATTTATTTGTCAACTCAAATAAAAATTGTATAACCCTTCTAACACTTTTGTAATATTTCGGTTTTTTTAACACTTAAAAACGAAGATTTAATATTGAAACCTTTTGTCAAATCATGAACAACTTCCGTTTTTTTTTTGGTATTTTTTTTTTTGAAGTGAAGAGATGTTTAAATCCTCATTTCCACCAAACGACCAAGTTAAAAGAAACTAATTAAAAAAAAAACTTGGAGAAAAATCAACCACCTCCTGCTTCCACCACTTTGGCATTCAATCAAGGGTTTTTTTCCGCAGAACTGTTTAGGTTTTGCAATCTAATTCATTTCCAGAATACTTGGATTATCTCCCAAAGTTTATCTTAAGACGTTGCACACTGTTTTCGGCCCTTACCTTTGAGTTAGTCTCAAATAAGTTTGATGTTTTGAGTGTTCTTTTCTTTTCTTTTTGATTCACATATACTCAATAATGCTTTCTTAAGCATACCGGAAAATGTAAGCAATGTTTCGTCAAAATAATGATTTGTGAAGATGATATCATTGGCTTTGCCGAGAAGGCAGTATGAAGATGCATAGACACAAATAATGGTGAATAAAAAACTGCGAACCAAGTGAATGCAAATAAGTCAATATCAAATTCCAACCGTAAAGAAAGTTGAAAGGGTACAAGATGATGATGAGGTATTATTACCGAGTTCTTATGATCAGCAATTTCCGATTTCGACTTGGACAAGCAACGTTTCCGCATGAAGTCGAACTGACAACGAAATAAATAATGTGCTGATGATGAAGCATGAAGCTCCTCAAATATTCTGTATTTGCTTAAATTTAGAGGAATAAATGGCACCTGTGACCACTCTTTAGGATTATTTCGATTTGGAGACCTTTAACCTAAGCTCTCCTGACATTCAAGGTTTGTTCCAGTCAAACTATGAACCTGTAACACAATTAAATTTTTTGAGAAAAACAGAAAAAATATTTCACCTAAAAACTATTCATTTTTCTGTACAATGGTGTATGAGGGATTTTAAGTATCCTTGTTCCCATACATGTTCTAGAATGAAAAGTTAATATTAAGAGGAAATATTGAGAAATAAGTCCTTGTACTGTTCTTACACTTAATTACAAAATAAATATCCATTTTGTTTTTTTGTATTATTTTATTAAAATAAATGGTAATTTAAAAAAGTTATTCCGGAACATCATCAGCAGTCTTCCATGATATATGCTAATTGAACTCTAAAGCCTTTCCAGATATACAGTTTATTACTTTCTTGAGGTCAACTATCTTTCTTCATTTACTCATATAGGAACTGGTTCTTGGCAATTGTAAAATAACATTTGGCCTCAGTCATTTTAAAGTATGTGATGTGAGGCTTCCTCAATCTACATGCATACATAAGCAAACGGTGATGTGCAATGAGGCCGAACTTATAAAATCAAAAATCAAAAATTTTGATTAAATCTTATTTTGTTTTAAATCTGGAAATAACTTTTTTGCTTTATTTAGTTTTGCAGTTTAAACGACAAAAATTGGGAGAAGTTTTAAGCTGAAGGATCTAAGGCTTGAGGAAGTGCGGCCCGAAATTAAAAATTGGTTTGGGTGCGAGTAGGTCTGCCCATACCATGAACTTCCCATCTCCACCACCATCAAATTCCATTTTCGTTATGATAACATCATTCATACCATAGACAAATACACTGCAAAAAAGATATATACTTATATGATTTTTACTGCCCCTTAGGAAAATCTTTCTATTAGATTTTTTGAATCATTTAAAATACGATTTGCGTATTTATCATTAATAGATTATTCGAATATATTATTTCGAGTGATCAGGACAACAATTTGGAAATACTTTTTTTTTGATTAAGTAACATTTCTACTAGAAATTAGTTCCATTTTTAGTTACATAATATTACTAAAAAAAATGGCTTAATATAATTTAAAATTATGTTTTGCGTTTTTGTTTAATATTGAAAGCTAGTTGCACTTTTTTCGTCATTAGCTTTTTAATTAATAAATTGAGGACTGTAGCCCAAGTCCGCGTGGCATTGGAATTTTAACCTTTTGGTTAAGTTGATTTCGCTGTACAACTCGTACCGTACAGTTCGTGTTCAGTCTTCTCCTCCACTCACCGTCAATGCAGATCATACTTTTCTCTCGAAACAACCTAAGGCGCCTTCATCCGCTTTTGAGACTGTCCATGCTTCTGCACCATATACCATGACGGGACACTTTAGTTCTACGAAAGAGGACTTTACACAATTGTTTTCTTAGCCCAGAGAAAAAGCGATAAACAAGAGGTATCCTTCGTTTGATCTCAGCGCAAGTGTTATTATCTATGTTTACAGGAGAGCATATGTAGATAAAGTCCCTAACTACCTCGAATTTATAGCTGTCTATGGTAACGATTTGGGTGTCTTTTTTTGATGACAACATATGCTTCTTTGTGCCCTCGTATACCGCCAAACCCATCTTTGTCATTTCTGTCTAAATCCTCATAAACGCACTGTTGACGTCAAGATACGTTCTCCTCTTATATTAATACCTTCGCCGTATGCGAGTTACTGAACAGACCTTTAAAAGATAGTGCCTCTGGTGTTGACACGGGAGTTTTGCAGCTTAGCTGTCCGCTCAAGTGGCTTTCTTAGACTTAAGCTTAAATATTTCTGTCTTTACTCCGTCTAGGTCGGGTAGATAGCATTGTTGGTTCTTCCATGTCCTCAGCATTGATTGCAATTCTGCTACGATGTTTACATTTCGAATTTTGCAGGTTTCGGTTTGGGGTCTGTAAGCTTAAGATAATTGTTTTCTCTGGTGGTAGAATTTTCGAACCTTATTCCTGTTTCTTAATCTCTAAATATCCTCAATCGGGCGCATCTCATGCTCTACCAAAGACGCTGCGACCATGGCATAGCTTGAAAATGTTGTGCACGAGATTTAAACTTTTGTGACCTTGTATTATGAGTTGCGTCTTGGCTGTAAGAAATTACTATGGCTTGCAAAAACATTTTGGAGAAAGAACGAGTTCTATCTTGTCGAGCTTCATGTTGAAGCTGGCTGGCTGTCCATGGCTTGCATAACACTACTCAAAGAAAGCATCTCTTCCTATTTAAAACAAAAAAATATAGGACCAACGACCCAAAATCTTAGCCAGTCTTCTGTAGGCACATAGTAGCACTCGGCCATCCTTCTAATAGTATCCAACTCGACGTGAAGATATGTTTTTTTTATAATTTGCTCGCTCTCAAGAGGTTATGAATACTCTTTTAATGCAAGTCGCACAGAACGAGTGGAAGAATTAGGAGAAGAACGAACGATTTTCGTAGTGGTTTGAGAAACAGATGTAGCTCGAATTAGGATGGATGATTTGATATCGAATTATTCAAAGTTTGGACGGTTTAGCTCAAATTTAGAGTTGCGAAATTCAATTTCATTTCAACAACTTTAACATTGGAAGTTGAATTTCTATTCGTTGTTTTTCAACTTCTTCAATAAAGTGTTTTAAATCAGACAGTCAGAATTATCAAATATTGTATAGCCTTGTTTCAAAATTATTACATTTTATGAGAACTCTGTTTATAGGGATTCATATTTTAAAAGCTTGAGGACCAGTCGCATGGTGACACAAACTAAATTTCAAGCATGATCAAAGGCTCGGTCGCCGGGAACTGTTTTTTTTTTTGGGAATTCAAATTTGTCTGATTCGGTTGAACTCTGCAATTTCTTTGCAAACTTTCCCTTCATCAGAAAACTTTTTATTAAAACTTGTGCTGAGTTATCGCTGAAACATCACTTACAAATTTTTACTGTTACTAATGCTATTATAGGGATAAGAATTTTAAAAAGTTTTTTTGAAATGAGAAAAGGGAAATTTGTGTCCAGGCTTTGCTTTTTTTTTGTTTGCAGAATTTAAATTGTTTCGGTATAAATATTAAGAAAGGCCGTTTATCTGAACTACATATATTTTCTGAATTATTTCTAATCAATCAAATTTGTTAGATTGCTTTCCTTTCTATTAACCATTGCTTGGATTATAAAGGCGTGTCCTTTTTGAAAGGGTTCAAAAGTACATAATTTCAGTCCCGAGATTTCGACCGCCTCTTCCTTCCGAGCTGGGAACTGCTCAGCATAGGATCTTTTTCTTCTGGTTAATATATGGCTTTATAAGGATCACATTCAGTCCAGTTTTCTTAGTAGATTTTTATGGTTGTATCCATACCAATTTCGAGAAATTTTTTATCCATGTGTCATTTTCTGGAAAGACCTCTAGGATTGGGTTCATGTTAAGAAACCACAACAGTGGTAAACAAACTATCGGATGTTATGATCTTCCTTGCAATATCCGATAAATGCAGTCTTAGCCATGTGTCTGAACTTTGTCATTAAGCTTTCGCTCTATGCTTTTTCTTTGAATTCAATTGCCTCATGTAAGTTGCGCCATGAGCTTCTTTTTGCTAATATATTATAACTATAAAAAAGCGTCAAGCTACAGCCGAGCGGGTTTTGAACAAAAAAAACTGGTGGATCCATAATTTTCTAAGGATGTTTTCATGTGTCAGTGTTGCAGACGTCACTCTGACTCTTGAAAAATGGGAAAGACTTACAGGATTCACATTTCTGAAACAATTTTCAAAATACTTCCGTGGAAATTTGGATCAGGAAATAGAGAAAGGGGCACATCAATGTATGAAATAGCCTCAACTAAATACTGTTTTAGTCTTTTTGGTAGTCTCTATAGTTAGTAACTTACTTAGTTTAGTCAATTGACTAAATGAACATAATATTGATGAAACTTTTGGCATTAAAATTGAACAAAAAATTTTTTTCATATGAATTTGTCCGGAAACTTATGAACGGCAGTGTATGTATTTATGCATATTTTTTTATCTGATAAGGTATCTGTAGACTATAAATTAAATTAATTTTGAACTTTTTTTATTGGAAAAATAAATTGATTTTAATTGAAGAAGTCAAATTGCCCCTTTTTTTGACAGTTTTTTCGTCATAAAACTCAAACCACCCTGTGAAATTTAACCAAAAGCTTTTTAGGTGATCTTTGTGCACACACGCTTCGAATGAAATCAAGTTGGCTTCGATAGCTTGATTTGTTCTTGAGTTAGGCTGTACGAAAGAATCCGCACAAACGTACGTACGTACGTACGTACGTACACACACACACACAGACATCTTTCTAAAAATCATGGAATCCGACTACTGGGACCGCCAAACGTGGAGAAATGTAAAAATTTTGAATTTCGAAAATCGGACCGATTACAAGAACTTCCTGATGGGAAGTTAAAAATGAATGACGGCTTCAAAAAAGCTTTATAAAATGGCGAAAAAGGTCCCCAATATGAAAATATAATAAGTATTCAAAATTTGTGTTTAATTTAATAATGACGTTTAGCACTTTAAAGGTCCATGACATCCATTGAACATAAAACAATAAATGATGCTACCATGCAAGATGGCATCAAAGGTCGTTACGCTTTTGCTGTACTAAGCCTTCGTGACATGACTTTCAAAAGCCTGTCCGATACCCTTATTTCCTCGACAGGCACACAAACAAAAAGTGTTCTCGCATTTATGCTTCAAAAATAGAGCTGTCATACATTTATAACTGCAAATGTCTAAAAGTTCTCCGGAACATAGTAACACCCCATTCCAACTCCATTTAATCGTTTTTTAGGACGAACTCTATCGTTGACAAGGCAAACATTTGCTTCCGATATTTCAACATTTTTAATTAATCTCCAAACTATTAACCCGAAATAATCTACAATCAACTTTTCAACTGTTGCTTCTCGTGATAAGAAAAAACTTAAACTTCAAAACTTTGTCCACTCCAAGGGACACTCATGTTTCTTCTGACCATTCCTTAATCGCTCGCACCGAAATATTAAAAAAGGTTCACCACAAATTTGTAGCAATAAAGATTTCCTTTAGAAAAGTCCAAAGGAAACGAAAAGAAAAATCAATTTTTCACTTTTCAATCTTACCAACGAAATTACACGAAATTAACCGCACTCCTTTCAAAATCACGGACACTTTCCCAATGGGAATCCAAGGGACACAATTCTATTGGCCTCCAAACACCACCACCACCTTCTTCGTCATTGCACATTACCAAAGGAAGGAAAGAGCAATGTGAAAGGACATTCCATGTACTCGTAGTATCCCGATACCGTAGCGGTGCCGGTGTATCCGGGTTATTTAAAAGCTTAATGAAAAGAACTTGTGCGACTCCAGACCGAAAAGGAAGTGACTGAAGTAGCTGAATTCAGAGATTCAGTTATCGTTTCCACCAACTCACCTGTAGACAATGAACCCAACGTGGCGGCGATGAGGACAATAATTCACCTGCACTTTCGAAGCTTAATGGTTTCAGTTGGCAGGCTATGAAAGAAGCACCCCCCTCAGAGAGATGGTTTTCAATAAAATGTTCTACATTTCCGTACCCAAGGATTACTTACGAATTAAGTCCACGTTACGAAATGGAGAGCGACTCTAAGGATAAGCTGCTGTTGAAAGGATTTTAATGAATGGTTGATAATGTCAATTGGGGAGTGTCTCCAGAAATGATTTCACTTACGTTTCCTTTTTTTTCTCATTTGGAAAAGTTTAGAATAAAAAATGTTTAAATTTGGTTTTTAAAAATTCTATAAATTTGGCAGGATCAATATTTCACACTTCAATCTACAATTTGGGGCGAAAAGTGTCACATCCCTTGCGGAGGGAATTGAAATGAAACCAAAACCAGGTCCAATGAATACATTAAATTCTTATTGAACTGATCCTGTCGTTGAAACGCCGAAAAATCTACTGGTCAGTCAATTGTTTGCATCCTTGCCTGCATTCATGCATTTAAACTCGTACGTAGACTATGTGTATGTATGTCCACGTTAATCCTTTTCATGGGCTGAACATATTGGGGATTTGATTTGGAACTCGCCGAGACAGGATTACTGGCGTACTGGAGTGGACTGCAGAATGCAGACTGCAGGAATGAAGTATTTACGAGTCCTGTCAACGTTGGTAACTTTGGCCCTTTGCCAGTGGATTAATTTTTTTCTCATTCTCTGAATTCGTCCTGACTTTTTTGTTTTTTGCAGGAAGTCAAGCATTGTGCATGCATAGATAGTTTGTATGTTGATGGAATTCATTTTGAAAATGTCGGTGATTCTGGTAGCTCCGGGACAGGATTTGGATATTTTGCTGAAGCAGTGTTCCTCCCTGGAGGTAGGCATTTCTTATTTACGCGAAAGTTTGGGCGATGCGGTGATTCTTTTTTCGAGCTTGTGTTCTTTAAGTGAAGTTTATGGGATGAATTCATTGACAGTGTTAACTTCACATGCTTGATGAGATGAGTTGATGTAAATTTAGGGATACATTTAGATTAGACTGGAGTTAGATGAGCAAAGCACCAATGTTAAACATCTGGCTTCACAATTGCCTTGGACAGTTGTTGGGCAGACTTTTCTTTTATCTGTTTGAAAATTTGAAGAATTCACAGATGTATAAATTAGAGTTGACTTTGTAGGACTTTCAAGTAGACGATTATCCCGACTATAATTCTCAAGAGCTAAATATTGTTATGAACAAGTACTCGACGTAATAGTCGGAGAAGTTCGAAAGACGGTCGAATACCCCAAAAACGAAAAATTATGACGTCGTTCAAAGTGGGCAGTTCTTCTAAGTCATGCGTGTTCATATAAATCATGAATTTCGCAAAGAGCTGTTACGCAAAGAATTCGGTTTCTATTCTTACAAATCCACCATAGATGCTATGCAAAAAATGATCGAAGTCGGGGTACACCAGGGGAGTATCTTTAGGCCTTTGCTTTTATTGCTGTTTTGGATAGTCTGCTAGAAGTATAAAAAATGCATCAGTTTGACGAGGATGGAGCAATCGCAAGCGAGGATTCATCTATACTGCAACGAGCGCTTTTCATTTAGATGTTTGTCTTGGAGGGCTAAGGTTATTTCGTCAGTTCACAAAAGTTTGAGTACCGACCTTTTCTAGACGTTTTTTTTAACAAAAAAATTTCTTCTCAAGTGCGAAAAATTCAAAATAATTTCAATCCATGATCAGCTGTGAATCTAAGCGCTGTTTAACGAAAATTGTTTAATAATATTTTACAAAAGAAAAAGACTGCACGAAATAAGATCCGATGACTGAGATATCAAGGGTTTATCTCCTAACGTGCTGTCGATTGGGAAAAATGACCCTCGGCTTGTCTATAACTCAAATTGTATTCGGGAAACAGCTACAACTACTCATCAATCCATTCAAAGGTTTTTGATGGTATTCCCCATGGCTGTCGAGTTGCTAATGCTCACTTATGGCATAAGGGTAATATTTTGACCGCTTACAACCAGGCGGACCCAAAACTTGAATATTCGAGCTATTAAAATGGGGAACTATTCTCACACAGTGTAAAGCGATGCAGGAAGATTGCTGCGATCAATGGAGGGAAAAGAATGCGACATACATATGATGCAGCTTCCTAAAGAAAATGATTGAGAACGAGGATAATCAATTTCAAGCCGGATCGAGGTTACATTTTGCAGTGTCAAGTTCACACAAGATGAGTCTGGGAGTCTTGCTGAATGCTGCACAATGAATAGCCAACAAGAAATTATATCACCCATTGTTGAAGAAGTTGGTGTGTCCATAAAAAGCTTGCGGGTTCAGATATCTTAAAAGCTAAACTAAATATAATTATGGCGGAGATGTTCTAAAGAGTAAATTTACACGAAAGCATCTATAAGGTTTTTGAAGACGAAACAATGCTCGACAACCGGAAAATCAGGTCCATCCTTCCCATCTACAAAAAAAATGATTCTTTCTCAACAGCACCCTGACCAGTGTTTGAACTTCTGCTCGGTAATGGACAATAGATTTTCATACTGTGCCAAATCCTTGAAAAAAACTTGCTTCCTGCGAGGAGGGCAAATGGTGGAGAAGGTACAACCAAGAACTCTACAAACTGTACAATGTGGACCTAGTGCCGAAGCTAAATTCGATCTACTCCAACATTGCCCTAGCCACGAGTGTCATTGAGTTCCAGCCATCAAGTTGACGAAAAGAGGGAAGGCTTCATTCAATAAACTGTAGGCTGAGTGCTTGGCATCGTGAAGGATGGAAAGCAACTTTAGCATATCCTCGAGCGTTCAATGACCCCACAAATAGGTAAGTATTCCACATGAGAATTAGTTCCGTCAGTAAGGAACTTTTTTTCAAGCATTCATTCTATTCGGAAATATGGGGGGAATTTTAATTTTATTCTGGAAAACAACGTGTATTGTTGATTTTTTTTTTCATTCCAAAATATACCACAATCTTCCTCATCGATTCACGCGCATTGCGCAAATTTCGCGATATCGCTTCTGACGTTGACTATTCCATGTGGCCATATAAATTCAACCCGTGACTAATCCTCCGAATATGAAGAGAGCAACACTATGAATCACCGCTCCTTTAATTTTGCTCCATCACGAACACAACTTGCGCTCCTGGCCAGATACTCATAATGACTGGCAAATCGACAAACACTCACGTCGGACACAGACATAGACTCAATGATCTTCGTGTGGACTTAAGATTAAGGGTTTTCCTGAAGAAGTCAAAAAGTTTATCTCTTTCCTTGCATGGTTTCGGCCCTCTCTAAGCTATTTAAAATGTTCTCCTGGAAACACATTATCCAATTCGTATCTATAGACCTTCGCACAAACGAAGTCAATGAATATATTTGACTACTTCGCATCCTTTCAAAAAATTACGAATATCTTGTATACGTTCACTTGCATTCAAAAACCTTTATTAAATCTCAGCCTCATCAGCAGTAAACAAAATCATGTGTGCGTGCCTTACATGTTGATAAAATTACATCTTAAAGTCACTCAACGACTTGAAAACATCCTTCTTTAAGACTGTCACATCTCATTCGAAATGACATCATCAGCTTCCATCAAAACATCTAACAAGTTCTTCTCGCTTTGATGCCGCATTTACACAATACTGCAAAGAGTCAGTCATCCGTACCACCAAAAACTCCAGTACCAACAGAAAGTGCCACACACCACAGCATAGTGGCGAAGAAAGAAAAAGGTCCCCCTCTCTAAAGTAACCAAAAGGAATTCCACCTCTGGAATTCCGTACATTGGCACAAAGTGTCAATACACTGCCACCACACCCAACCATCCAGCATACCACCTTTTACACGAGAAACTGACATGACGGCGGCGGCTTTGAATAGTCCTTTTCAAAGGGAAAGGATTCAAGGAAGCCAAGGAAAGTGCCTTCCAAACACACGTGGTTCCTCTTTACATTTTTTTTTATATTTAATCTTATTTCGTTCGCCCTTGACGCCGAGAGTCAATTTGAAACCTTGAGCGCAGATACACAAAAGCAGCCGTGGGTGCCTGATGAAAAGAAAGAAGGAGCTCCAACCTGCGTGAACTTCCTCAGCAAACCAGCCCACTATAAAGAAAGTTGAAAAGACCTTTATTTTTGTTTTTTGTATTTCTTTTTGTGTTACTTCGGTAATTTAAGAAAGAAATGGAAAAAAGTTCTCTTTTCTTGGAAAAATTTGGGTTACTTTACCGATTCGCCGCCCCGCCTCTCCCCAAATGTCATGGACTACAGACATCTTGGGCACAAGGTCACGGTTGATGATGATGATTATCCTTCGCTGTCTATCAATTGATGGTACATGCCGGGCCGCTGAACCATAATTCGATGCATTTCGCTTGACAAGGCCTGGCGTCTAGTCCATGTTTTCTAATTTGTTTAGAACGACCTTTTCAAAGTGGCACTGCGTATTGACTGTCATGTGTGTAGTCGCATCGTAGATAAGGCTCATTTGCATATGAGTCTAGAGGGGTCCTCTGAATTTAGAATGTTTTTCTTGGAAGGATTATACTTAGAGATTCCAAATTGGTTTTTATCTGGTTACAATTCGATAAGGTAGCGAATGGGAGCTGAATCTGTTAAAGAAAGCTTAAAGTTACTTTAAAATTATTAGCCTTTGAAGGGAAAACATTTTACTGTCGATTAGTTGGCTCAGGACGTCGAAAAAAAAGCATCAATTCTTAACCTTTCTACATTTCTTGTAAGTTTTCTGTCAGATTTTAAGGTGGTTGAATTGGGCTTTCTGCTACCCTTAAGCCTTTATCGTATTTACAGCAAGCAGATTAACTCCTGCTCTTGCTTTACTCATTTCGGAATATCCGCTTTTTCAAAAGTAAACCTTATAAATGAAAAGACTTGAGTCTCAAAAATAATTTTTTTTCGTTGAGAAATACAGCTCCTACTTGCACTGCTTTAGCCGTTTATGCATGTATTCTTTCGATCCAATTTTCTAATGTTATTGATCTCCACTCTCTCTCTCTATGCTTAGTTCCATTCGAAGCAGCTCGCTTTTTGTTTGAAAATTCACATTGTCTCCAAGGTAAGATGTGTTCTTCTATCAATTCCATCAATACCGATCAGGTTTCCAACCCCGGCGAAATATCCGCATATCGTATAAACCACGTTTAAACACATGCTCCTTTTGTCTAAAATTTGGAAATTTCGACTCCCTTTTCCCCCAAAATAGCCGCATGACTCTGTTTTGGATCTTTTCAAAGATTTTCGTACTTCTCAACCATTAAGGTCTGCAAAAGTTTACCAATTAAGTACTGTTTAAACTGACACCTACTTTGATTGCGAACGTTTAAACTCTGTTTAGATGTCTTGAACTTTCAGTTGTCTTCCCTTCGGATATCTAATATGGTCGATCTGACCCATATTGACTCCACAGCCTTAGTGACAGCCTGTCAATTCAAATGGAAACTGTATCTACTCATTGTACCGGCTTGTTAGTGTGTTCATATAATGGGAGACGCTGAAGTATCTTGTGATATCCCATGTGTGGCATGAAATATCAATTCCACTGCTGGTGACTCTCTAAGATCCACTTATATAGAAACGTGTTCCTGGTCAACCTCAATATGAAAATCACATCACTAGGAATGGTCATCGGTTCACTCTCAAGCCCAATGCGAGTCAGATAGTCTATAGTATAGTGACCAGCATAGTATAGTATAGTGACCTATAGTATAGTGACCAGCATAGGTCACTCGCGAAATTACTTAGCTCACTATTGATTTTTTTTCGGACGAAAGGGGTCGCTTTGTCAGTGACGGCTTATAGCATCAGGCGCTCTCAAAGCTGCCGCGAAGTTACCTTAGGAACCTTTCTTTTATTTTTATAATTTTCTTCGCTCTAATGAGAAGAATCAGTGATTTTGGCTTTGATTCCTGCCTGGATAGAATTCGAATGTGGTATCCCAAACCAATGTTAAAATCCCTTCAGCAAACCTTCCACCTAATAAGAATTCTATCATTTGTCAACCACCCCATTGATAGATACACTCGAAAACTAAAAAGCTTAGGCATCGAGACCTACCAATTTGTCCTATAGAAAGTCAGGCGCTGTGCCCACTGCGCTGCCGAGTACCGAGACATCAGTTGCGACATATGATTCTGGTGGTGCAAGAGTTTTTGTGCATTATAACCGTTGCTTTGGTCTAACTAAAGCGCACTATTAGTCTGGCGTTGATGTTCATCCGCTTTTAATCTTACCAAACCTTCCTGAGTCGTTATAGACAGGCGATCTCAAGGCGACGTGGTGCACTTTTCCCGCGTCATTTTGTCCTTAACTTTTTTTAGCATTTAGAAATGGTCTTGGAGAGGACTTCAGTGATGTCTACAACAACATAAATTATGCAACATCAAACGAGTTTGTCAGGGAAGCCATAATTTTACATTGCTTTACATAGACTCTATAGCTGCTCTATACGAATCCTAAAAGTCGATGGATAGGTGAAAAAGTATCGATTTTCGATTCCTTGCGTTTCTGCCAAGATCCCTGCAGTTGTTTTGGCTTTCCCGGCTTTAAACCGCACTGATGTGGTCTTATCAGGAGACTAAAGGCTTGTTTTAAGAAGAACTTAAGAGAGTTCTTTATAATCAGAAAAATAGATGAAGGGATTCGAATCTTGGCAAACTTTGGCATTGTAGGTTGCATAACGAAAGCTCTATATGTTTGGGGTTCAATAGCCTGCCGACATGATCATGGCAAAACGTACGAGCGAAAATTGCCATACTTATTCAATTGCGAATATTTCGTCCTCGTTTATAGGGTTCCGTATGAAAAGGGTGCCAATGGAACCCTATTGCTGAGGCTTCACTTACCTTCTGTTCGTCCGTCTATCCGTCTTTCATACGACAGCTACGTTTCTCGCAAGGTCTGATCCTGGTGTCGATCGATTGTTATCAAAATTTTGCTCATGCCGTGTTTTTCACCAGCGCGTATTTCTTTTTGAAAGTGGTCTATAATTTTCGCAATTTGTTATACTATATTTGCTTGCAACATGAAAAAAATTCCCTTACCATTGCTGTTAATTCGTCAACTAGTCTCTACGTTCGTGATCGACAATTACAAATCCTCAGATAATTATAAGCCAAACATAAATATATTTTTGCAGGTGTGACATTTGAGGAATGAGGATGATTAAAAAAAGGACCTAGGCCTGTATTCCTGACAGTGATTCGAGGTGTTTTAAACATTTTTGACAGTCAATTGCCATCATCAATTTTCACCTTACAACATCTGAGATCAGCAATATATTTATCTTAAATATAAATCCCGAATCTTCTTCAAATAACTCACCCCAACTCCATAGAATGTAGCCAGCAATAAACCTTGCCATACAGATTTGGAAAATTTATTAATTAAATATTTGTGTTAACATAGCAAGCAAGTTGCTTATCGTATTCGAATTCCCTTCTGCAAACAATAATTTAGCTTACTGGGAATTATGATAACGTCTTCAGCTCAACAACGAATCATAGCCCTTTGGCTGTGGCTTGTGATTGATTACCTCAGTGCCAATTCAAAGAAGTATCCTCAAACTCCTTTCGTCGTTTTCCGTTAACCTGATGATTTATCTTTCGATTTCTCGTTCCTTTTGGCAGAGCTTTAAGTCAAAATAACACAAGAGCGACAAGACTGATAAATTGCTCCTCAAAGTCCCCAAGGCCCCAAGTCTTCTAGCACACATATTCCTTTTATACGTATTTTACATCGGCCTCATTCTCTTCAGGTGAAAGGATGATAAACATGGAAACTAGTTGCACTGGTCGAGCATAAATGGAATTTAAGTTTACTAAACCTGGGTCGGGATTGGAGGATGTCTCCTAGCTGTGTGTAGAGTAAGAGATATTCAAAGGAAACTAACATCCAAGGGTCACTATTCATTAGATGCTTATGGTGGATAAAGTTTGTCCTGCTTCTGCCCCACTGATGCCATTTTACAATATGAATCTCAATCAAAACTCCTTTCTAAAGTACTCTTTGAATTATTTTACTACAGGGAAAGGATGTGTGTAGAAGAGAGGAAGCTTTCTCAGTGATATTTTTTTATGGTTATTGCAACTTGGATGGAGTTGTAATGATCCAAAAGGATGGTCAGTGTAAGGACATGGAAGCACAGAAAGAAATATGTAAAATTGAAGAATTTCACTTGAAATTTGTTATGCAAATAGTGTCCTTAGACACCAGTTGTCTTGGTGACCCATACAGTGTGTTGGAAAGGAAACGACTTGAGTGAGGCAGCAGAGTGGGAAGGTTGTTATTTCACTTGCTCGATCACGGCCTGGCCAATAAAGGGAGGAAGAAGACACTTATTGCATAATCACAAAATCTTACTTAAAATGAATTCAAACAAGTTGAATTCACTAACATTAAAGACTTCAACGAAATATATCAATTTAAATTTTATTAAGTGAATTCAATTGAATTCCGAAAATGATTTCAATTCTATGATTGAATGCGCTAATCACTGACTTCAAAGGAATGGTGAAGTATTTTTAATTCAAGTGCACTAATCAAAATTTCGAATTCTTTGTTTTAAATTACAATAATGCGTTCCAAAATTTACAAATTGATTGTGACATAATCTTTCAATCAACAAATCAACAAAATCATCATATTAATCACTGACCTGATAAAATTGTAAGTTTAAAGTAAGACATAAGATTGATCGGTTAAAAGGAGCTCCTCAATTAACCTCTATAGCTTTATAAAATCCATAAACGAATGACTTAACGTAAGAAACTGCCCACCAAGTTTCTCGCACCGACTTGTTTTCAAAAGATAGCTGGCGGAAGTTGGACTGTATTCCGGGCCACAATGAAGTAGGTTCTGGCAATCCGACCACCGTTCTGCAGCACGATGGTATAAAAGTCGAAGCCATGCATGAGCTTAAAGAACTAAAATTTCAAAGGGCGGTTAGAAATTTTGCTTCCATTCCGAACTACAGATTGAGTTGGAAGGACAACACCACTGAGACCACTAGGAGGGCATTCCCAGCAAGAAGAAGTTCGGCTAAACATGGTGGCTCAATTCAAAAGAAATTTGAAGGCATTTAAAAAGAAAAAGGCCACATTTCCAGTACCACGAAGATACAGAGAGAGTATATCATAGACATCATAGATAAAATGAGTTATTAACTATAAACAAATGAATTATGTTGACTGCGAAATGAATGAAGTGTCATTCACAAAACAGCACGGGCCAATAAAAATCACACCAAAGAGACATCGAGTTAAATGCAGGGCAAATGATATTTGACGAACAAAGAGAACTGCCTTATTTCGCGCTGGATATGGTCAGAAATTAATAACGCCATAGCTAAGAGCCACCTGGATTTGTGTTACGAATCTTGGGCGGCTTCGTGTCAGGACATTGCAATGTTGATGCAAAGCATTCAGACTGAGAATCACTGCTAATCGTAGACCTAGGAGCTTTCAAGATAAATAAGAGCCTTAATCAATCTAATACTTTCTCTGTGAAAGCCCTAGACTTCTCCACTTAAAGGGGGTACAAAATGAATGAAGATCTCGGGGAACTAGCATAAGTTCCTATTGAGAAATTAACAAACTTCATTAGAAGCTCAAAATGTTTTTAATTACACTTTACACTTCACTTAACCTAACATTCTTGGTTATTAAAACATCAGTGAATATAACTCGTGTCATTTCTCTATTTCTTCCAAGCAATTGAGTCCAACCTTGGTTGCTATCATGTATTGGACTCCCTTAGCCTCGAATCATCCTTTGGAGCAGTTTATGCCAAAAACAAGTTAAGCGGGGGATACTAAAGACTTATCCCGCTTATGGTTTACTGTTGATTACTGCTGTTGTACTTAAACTTAAAATACTTTCTTGTTCTTGATGCCAACCTATCTCTGTATTTGTAAGTCCTATTTTACTCGCATAAAAAGCACATCTAGTTTTCATAATTTTCGAAGATACATTTGACTCAAGAAAGATTTCAACTTTCGTAGCCCAAGTCGATGGATAAATAAATTTCGAGAGCTTCATTCAATCATCCCAAAAAATAAGGAAATTGCTTTAACCTTGAAGTACAAAATCTCATATCAACAAGTTACTTGCATCCTTCGAACGCCTTGAGCTCATCGTTTAAACTTTTTAATTACAACTAATGCTCAGCTTTTCGAGTCTTACTAACTAATCCAACTTTATTGATCCCCAAAATGTATAAAACAATAACATTTCCAACACCACGGCAAGGCTTAAACTTTACAAATTTACTGCACAATGCACTTAGCAACTCACAAATAGAAAATCCACTCGAAATGAGCTCCATCCAGACGGCATTCACTTTTCGACAATGCAAAACAGAGCACACCCAGAAGGCAGTTTTTGTATGATATACGACCCTCGGATCGCCGTTAATAATCTCCCAACAACAACAACAAGCTGAAAGTGTCCTTTCCCGCCAGACGCTCTTGCCGCGCCGGCCGTTCTACCACTTACTTTAAGGATTAATCCAAATAAATTGCACCTATAGGAGATTGTTGAAAAATTACCACCGCCTGCATCTCACCACCAACGCCAACGCCAACGGACGTGGACCCGTTTAAGCTGCACAGCACGGCACAAAAATACTTGACGCCGACGTTTCCTCCGTGTGCCATTATCCTTTTTTTATCTGTTTAAGCGGAGAATATTGTTTATCCCCCTATCGTCCTTTGCATACTGAAACAATAGAAGCGAAGAATGCACATCTTCACATACAGAGGACGCCGCGCCCGCCCCACCATCCACAAAGAAGGGGTTGGTGAATTTGTTCAGCAGAGCGGAAAAATGGCTCGAGTAATGGCACTCATGGAATAAATGTCCTAGGCACGCATATGACTAACTTCCGCTCGGTTAGCAGGAGTACCATGAAAGTACTGACAGATTGCCGTATTGTACCTGTTGGAGGCATAAAATGGCTTAACTTGAATGGAATACGGCTAGAAGGTGTGCTCGAGTTTTTTTGTTTTCTAGTTTACCGTCTGGTCCCGGGGGATGCATTCATTTTGGCGGACTCGGCAGAAATGAAGGCACATGTAAGTTCTATGGCATTGCATTGCAGGATGAAAATCCTTCAACAGAAAAAAAAATCATGTTGGCGTGGGAAAACGAGGGAATTATATACTTTGGAACTTTGTTTAGAGCTTCAAAATGGTTCTAATTTTTTTTATTTTGCATGTTTTTATGGACACAGGTGGAGATGGGCTTAGGATAGATTGTACAAATGATTTTCAAAGTTTTCCTTACTAACTTCAGCTATGAATGCTCTACTGCCAGCTCGATCGATAGCTTGTTGCATTTAAACGCGAACACCAAGTTGGTTGTGGTCGTTTTCCACTTAGGCCGAAGATTGGGTCTTTCTTTACAACGGTGACCCTCTGGCATAGATTCGAGGACTCTTCGGAAGGGAGCTTTGATGTTCATCCGCTTTACATATCGGACTTACTTGATACATTTGCTATTTAGCTTTTCATTGAACCTTGCCCTCCACACTCCATTTGTACTTAAATGGCCGAAAGAGTTCAATGACTAAATTGCTTAATTTCAATCAAAGCTCAAGACGAAGACGGAGCTTTCTTCTGATATTAGGTACCAGTAAACAAATTCATTGACTGCTTGGAAGTAATATCTATCTACTGTTACGTTCTATCCCATGCGGCGATGTTAAGAAGGACAAAGGATAGAAATGTTCCATCATTTTGAAAATGGCTTAATGTGTCCATTGATCGTGTGATCTCCCATTTTGGCGATTTGAACTGGGCACCCAGATCGCGAGATCAGACGGCGCTAGACTTCTGCCTTTGAAGTCTGAAGTACTCCTCAAGATACCACGAACCTTACAATTCCCACTACGACTTAAGTTTTGCCCCCACCTGTACTTCGTTTTGTCTTCGTTCACTTTGAGAGCCATTTAATGTCAATGCTCACGTATATCATTTGAAGCCTATCTAAAGGTATTTGTCATGCCTTGAAATACTTTTTGCATAAATTATGCTTCGTTAGAATCAGGAAAAAAGATGAAGTGATTCTATTCTTTGGACATCATCTGATCTTACTCTGTAAGCCGACCAGGCTTCAATGAACTCTTTATGATTTTGCCATCCACACAGAAATATTGGTCGAATAGTCAATAGCATAATAGTCGTTATTGCTGACTGATACCACGCTCCTGAACTGGAGACTCGCCCCTGACGCATGAGCAACTTCGCTTTATTCGCAGAATTTTATTTGACATTGGGTTTTTGGCAGATTTTTCCATAAGCCTGCTGTCCGTGGTATGCCTTCACAACAGAGTAAAAGAAACATTGCTTACACAAACCGTTTTATTTGACATCACGAACTGTCAAACCTATAAGCCGGTACAACGCACTTGGCTCGACTATTATTGCTTCTTGACCACTCCAGTGATAGCACCATTAATATGATCACAATGGCAAATGATGATTGGACCAAATTCGAAGACTAACTTTTTGCAAGATTTAAACCCTGAACCTTTCAATGAATCCAATTGAAAGGCAGGCACTTTACCAACATGCAAAGCCGTTACGTCAAATGTGCGTTTCGTGGTTTCTTCCATTCTTTTTTTTGTTGTTTTTGCTTTCAGACTCCTCGTTCGAAAGCTCCCTTCTGGACGATGGGTTGAGAGTATTCAAGGAAATTGCTCTGATTAATTTTTCTTCCAAGGGAAAAGCCGTTATTCATTCCCTTTTCTTTGCATGTTAAGCTTGCGATCACCTCTATTCTTTGTCAAACTGTAAGTTTCGTTGCGTTGACTAAATAAATCTTTGTACATTAGAAGAGGCGTTGTTCTTGCTCTCGGACCGTATTGACAATGGTCTTCTTCGCTTGATGGTGTCGGCGAAATCTCCGAAAAGTTATTGAGGGTATCTTATGATTGGAGCCAAGTAATGGGCATTCCTCGTTTTCTTAATAATTACGATTTTCAGATAGCCTTAGATTCGTATCACAGCATCAGCGAATTTCTACATTTAGGAAAATGTTCAAAGTGCTCAAGACGTAGAGTTAAGCCATGTCAAATTTTTGAGCCATGCGGCGCTCTTTTTATCTTTTCTGACAGGAGCGTTAGCTTTTGTGCTACCCCGAATGCCATGATTTCCCACTGTGTTGGTATTGTATTTGGTTCATACTGACAGGATATTTGGGAAAAAAGATTTCTACCGAAACTGCCAGTCGAATCAAGTTTTTCCACGTAAGCCTTAAAAACCCTAACCTGTTGAATCAAGAGAAGCGGCCGAAGTGTGCATGACCAATTCAACTAAGCTACCCGGGTATCATCGTCAAGATTGTAAGGCTCGATGATCGCCACGTCAACAATTTTCGCTTGGTTCATCATGGCTAAGCAGGCTTTGATATTAGTCCAGCTTTCGCAGCATATACTACTGTGTCCAAAAAATAAGGTGACATATGAATTTAAGCTGCCCGCGTCGAAATTTTTCTTTCTTTTTAGGTTGGTAGTACTGTCAGTGACATCTATGTGAAATTTCATGTCAAAATATATTCATAGTGTTTGAGATACGCGTCGATTTGTGAGCTGCTAAAAGTGAGTTTTTCGTTTTTTGCGATGTCGAAATTTATTGAGCAAAGAATTTGCATTAAATTTTGTTTGCGGAATCAATTTTCTGCTGCGGATACGTTGAGGATGGTGCAGAAAGCCTTTGATGATGAGGCTTTGTCTAAAAAAATGTTTACAAGTGGTATAGTGATTTCCAAGTCGGCCGTGAACGTGTCGAAGACGAAGAGCGTTCTGGGCGACCATCAACCTCAACCGATGAAGCTCACATCCAACAAATCAAAGATTTGGTGTTGAAAAACCATCGATTAACGATTAGAGACCTTGCTGATGAAGTTGGCTTATCGAAAGGCTCAGTCAATACCATTTTGAAGGATGCTTTGGGCCTCAAGCGCGTCAAATCTCGACTGGTACCGAAAACATTGAATTTTTTGGAAAAAAGGCGTCGCGTTGAAGTGTGTGAAACAATGCTCTCCGACTACCAGGATGTCATGAAATGCATTATAACTGGCGATGAGACTTGGATCTATGCTTACGACCCCGAAACAACCGATCAATCGAGCGAATATCGTGGCAAAGGAGAGCCGAGACCAAAAAAACCGCGCGCTCAAAAATCAAGGTCATGTTGACTGTTTTCTTCGATTATCGTGGAATTGTGTTTTATGAATTCCTTCCAACCAGCCAAACAGTCAACAAGGAATATTATTTGAACGTTATGCGTCGTTTGCGTAACGCTATCCGCCTAAAAAGGCCGGAATTGTGGAAAGACAATTCTTGGTTTTTACACCACGTTAATGCACCATCCCATACCGCACTCGTAATTCGTGATCATTTCGCCAAAAACTCAACCCCAATCGTTCCGCAACCACCGTATTCACCTGATCTGGCGCCGTGCGACTTCTGGCTGTTCAACAAGCTCAAAAGACCGTTTTGATACGATAGAGGAGATTCAAGCCGCAGCGAAGACGGAACTGAAGGCCATCCCGGAAAGTGACTACAACCAGTGTTTGAAAGATTGGAAAATCCGTTGGCATAAGTGCATTGCATCGGGAGGGGACTACTTTGAACGGGATGAAATTGATTTGGAAGAATAAATAAAGAATTTTCAAAATAAATACAATGTCACCTTATTTTTTGGACACAGTAGTATGTTTAATCAGAAACACGGATTATTGTGCCTGAGCATCCCTCGCTACATCTCGAGTGGAACCGTTCATAAAAGAAAGAGTACTGGGTTTGATTCCTACTACTGTTCCCCATTGAACATAGGTGGCTGAAATCCTGCTGCAACAGCCTTGCTGTAATTCATATTTTTAATGTTGCGACGAGTTATTTCAGATAAAAGACTTTACACGGAATTCCAGCGAGCCCTTTTTAAAAATCAAAGCTAGAGTCTTGAGGAAAAGCTAATAGAGTGATATCTCTCGCTTCATCCATGAATCTCAACACCATGACCACACACTCACAACTAATAATCCCATTCTGCCACTGTTGAATCTCATAATCCTTAAGTGCATTACACTCAATGCCTTTATTGACTTCTTCATCCCAAAAAAAAAAATATATCCCTATTACGGAATCATAATCAATTCCAAGCAGATTTCACTTTTGACATTACGATCCAGGAATGCCGAGCAAAAGAAAGAAATTGCAAAAATATTAATAACTCCAAGCGCAGATCCCGATTGTTCTTGCTGCCCCGGCTTTAGAATTTCAAATTTTCAGAATCAACTCGAAGGACCAAAAAAACAGCAAAAGGATGCCAAACTTAATAATCATAAAATCGAGTAGCATTATTGCCGATGCCGAACAGGAACTGTGCGATTTTCATTTTAAACTCCAAAGCAGCTAATGTAGAGGATTTTCCTTACACTGACATCGCAGCTTAAACAAATGAGCTCCCATGCTTCCAGAGAGACATCCGCTTTGAGGACATTCCCGGAGGCACAAAAAGAAGCAAACAGCGAAACGAGTCGAACTATAAAAAGAACAATTCAATACTTTGAGGGGGTTATTCCTTTTTTTTTTGTCATTTCTTTTAATATTTTCATTCCTGCTTGTGCACGGCAGGATCGGAAAGGAAAGAAGGAATTTCATAAGCAATTACGATAAGGATTTTCGTTTCTGACTCCAATGAAATTGAATTTCTCTTTTTCTTCCCTTCGACCTATTTCTATCAATGGAAACGAATTTATTAGTTCATTGGTCAAAATGCCGGGAAAAGGAGGCTGGCTAAAGACTGAGGCACGAGCACGGACACGGACATGGACACAGACACGGACAGTCAATATTTTCCGATGAAGTGGATTTTTGAAAAAGAGCTCAAGTGAAAAGATTACGCTGGCGCTGGTGGCAACGGAGGGTACATAATTCATTGAAGTTACTTTGGCCATGAATAATCCGTTCAATCTGCAGAGATTTTAAGATTTTCGTTTCGGTTTATTTTTGTTTTTCTTTTCCTACAAATGCAGACGATTTTAATGATATCCTGGGGAATTGTGAATTGAGTTATTACTGAGTGATTAGGTGAATTGCTTGTTTGTTGTCCTTCAACGCGTTCCGCTTCGATGTTGAAAGGTTAAGTTATAAATTTATTTTTATTTTTGAGGATTTTCGAGATAATTGACTTGTTGAGTTTGATTTGGGAAATAAGTCCTTAGAGGACTTTTATTATGGGCTAAAGAAAATGTCCTATTAGAGAAATAAGGTTTAAGTTGTCTTTTATCGATTCCAGAATTTCGGGAAAATAGCTCCAATTGTATGGATTTCAACAATTTTTTTGTCATATGAAAAATATACGATTTAATCGTCTTAAAGATTCACATTTGACAAAGTATTTCTGAAATTTTCGTCAAAAAAATATTTAAAACTCAGCCATTGTGACATAATTTTCGGGAACTCCTTGGAAAAAAGTTGCGTCCGCGTTGACCGCAGAACTCCTCATAGGATCATATAAAGTGAAAAAAAAATTAGTGTTCTAGTTAATATTATAAACTAGACATTGGACGAAGGAAAAAAAATGAAAACTAAATCTTCAATTTTTACCAAAAAATTAAAATTTTGCTAAATTTCTTTACATATTTTTTTTTAATAGTTGTAACCGAAGATCTGTCTAAAATTTCATTAAGATCGGTTGAGTAGTTCTCAAGAAATCTTGACAAGCGACTTTGAAAACACAGTTTCGAGAAACACGTGTTTTGAGTTGCACGCTAAGCCAACCTGACCTTGAGCGCACAACTTCTCAAGGCTGTATCTTCGAAACTCTTACTTGAAAATTTAAGACAATATTCTTGAGATGAGAATTTAATAAGACAATGGAAATAGAACTGGTACGAAGTGGTTTCGAAGTAAGAATTAGAAGAAAAGAAGTTGTTTTTTTTTTTGCTCGCAAAAGTCACGATGCAAATTTTTCAAACAGATGGCTTTGGTTTATTTTTTATATTTTAAGGTTCCGTACCTCAAAAGGAAAATACACAATTTTTTCAAAATCTTAGAATAAAATATGACTAAAAAATATATTTTTGATTAATTTCACTCTGTCAGGAGTAATTTAACTATTTAAAAAAAAAATATTTTTGATTTTTAATTTGGGGCCAATTAGAATTCGAAATTTACAGAAATATTTTGATGTTAATAGGTAAAACAATCATATGATAAATGCATTTATCCAAATAATATGTATATATTTTTTTTTCCACGAAGAACTTTTATGTAAACAATAGTGTGCATTTAACACAACATTGTGTAAAAGGCAGCAGGCGGGGTACAAACTTTTTGAGATCTACAACTTTTCTACGTACACGAAATCTTTGCAAACACTCGCAAGGGAATACAAATCTAATAGTACTTCTCGTTGATCTCAAATCATGAAATTTGGCAAGAAGAAAATTTGTAGTTACTTTATTTCACTCAAAAAAGGACGCTATGGGAAATTTTAAATAAGCAAAACGGTAGTGTTAAATATCGTAAGTGATTCTAAGCCCTTAGTGTGCATGTCCAACTCGCACTTGAGAATTTTTTTATAACATGCGAATTTGACTCCTGACGCGTCTTTAGTGTTTTGCAGACATTGCAACAGGTAAGCAGAAAAACTATACCAAAGTGTGCATTTTTAATAGTTTAATTAGTTTAATTTTTTACTTTCGTAAAAAGGAGAAAGCACGTCCAACTTGCGAAAGTCTGCGTAAAGTTCACGATGTCAATGCTCGACAGAAACTTTGGCGTTTATAATGGTTACAAACATTTGAATTTCATTTGCCTCCATCAAATGACAACAGATAAGTGCTTCCGACTCAGAACTTTCAGCAGTTAGCAATAAGAAGCACACGATTTATCAAAGAAAGGTACGTGTTGCAACAAAGCTTTTCTCAGACGTGAGACGCTGGTAAAATATTCTGGCAACAACGTTTGATGTAATCTTAGCGAAAGACTGTCAAACGAGCCATACATGTGCTGCACTTTAATAGAGAAATCAGCCGAACGCACCTTAAACTCCCGACCATCGTCGACAAGACACATGTGGTATAATGACTGAAGCGTAAGAGGATACTAAATACAAAGAAAAACCCGATTTCCACAAAAACAAAAGTTGAAAGCCTTGCACCGATCTGCAAGGAGCTGTGCATTTGAAAGTGAAAGAAACCAAAGTCCAGCTGAAGAAGAAGTTCCTTCATATCAAAACTTAAGCTTCAATGAAGGAAGCTTAGATGCTCTCCCGGTGAAAGGAGAATGCAGCAGATCATCTGTCAGATTTCGGAGGCCGAAAGCATGATAAACAACTGGAATGTCAACTCAATTTAAAGACGATTCTGATTTTGCAACAACCATCGAGGCATGTCCTTGTTTAAGATCGCTTACGATATGCTCTACAGTCTATTATGAGAAGGTCCGAAGCCTGTTTGCATCACACAATTAGGCAAATACCAATATAGCCCTCGGTCCACCAATGAATTTAAGGTCGTTGCTCACCTTCAGTTCTTCCACAAAACTACAAAAAACAGTAGTCGGGCAAATTGATGCGGTTTTGTCGCTCCAACGTACGAAAAAACGAAAAAAGGGGATGTAATGTACAGTTTGGATCAAGAGCTTCCAAATTTTTCCAGCAAGGAGATGCGCTGTCCTGTGATGTCTTCAAGATACTTCTTAAAAAGATATTGCGACTGACAGGTGTAAATATTGAAGATTATAGCATTTTTTAAGTCACAGACGATATAAACTTGATTTTTCACACTCAATACGCTGTCATCGAAGCTCCTTCCGACATGGAGGAAAATCCAGAAACTAGTCTCCAAATGTTGACATGAAATCTGGCCATAGTACACCAACTGCAACAAAACATCACAATGGACAGGTACACAGTTGTGGAAGTTTGTCTTTTAGACCCGAAGAAGACTTCTCCTGAGCGATCACTGCTACTCCAGTCTATCCAAACAACAAGGTTCAAAACGTGTGAATTTTTTTGACGATGAGTAAAACAGCAGAGCTTTGAGAGACTTTTGAAATTAAAAAATTCTCCGTCGGGTAAAAGGTCCATTTTGGAAGGACGACGAATGGAGAAGAAAATAAAATCGCGAACTCTTCAAGCTTTACAAATTTATATATCTAGTCAGTAAGTCACCAATAGCTCGGCCCCACCCATAAGGTTCACAAGTAAAGGGAAGTCCGAACCTCTGCTCTAGTTCAAAGATCAGCCTTTTGCGAATTCTACGAAGCTTGGTTAAACTAACTAGAAGCAGCTTGACCGGGAGGCAGACACGTACTTATAAGTCATAATCAAATCATCCAAGGATCACTGATGGGTAATTAAGTGAGTTGTATAAAGCAACCATGCCTAAAGCATAGCAACAATTATCTTGAACTTGTTTTTGAAATATTCAAAAACTTTCATCCGATATTCTTTACATACAATATCCGTCGTGTGCAAACGTGGAAGATGAAGCTCTTTATAAACCGACCCAACATCGAGGAATGTGTACTCGTTCACACGATTATTCTAAAATAAAAAGGGTGTGAATTAGGGATAAACTTTTTTTTAAAGTTTAAGTAAAAACTTGGAAAAATTTTCATTCAGCACATAGAACGTGTGAGGTCCAAGTAAAAAAATGCATGTAAGTTGAACATCTCTGACTTATTGCCTATATTTTTTACCAAAAATAAAACAAGTTTCATTCGATCTCTTGGATTGCTCTTAAAGACTTAACGAGTAAATGATGATTTTTTTTTAGCGACCCGAAAGTTTCTTCTCTCTTGTTCAATGCAGTGCATAAAGTTTCTAAATTGTCAATATTATCAAACCGAAAAGTTATAAGAAATTAAAAGAAATGGCGTTAAGCTAAGAAGTTTTCCCATGAGCTTTTTAAGGGTAATTGGTTTGGTTTTTTTCGTATTACTTCTCTGCCTTGAAAGCCTGAGTGCGATAGCTATACTCCATACAGATTTATTGGAGCTGTAAGCCTTCGATTCCGATAGCTTACATATATACAAAGATGTAGCCTGATCCTCCACTTTTGCTTAAAATGGGCTTTCCGCTTCCCGCAATCAATGTTGAACTGAATTTCAACCTCTCCAAATTTTACCCATTTTGTTTTCTTTTGCAGAACCCAATCCAATGGAATAAAGCAAAGGAAGAAAAATGACAATACAAGGTTTGGCTTTCGCAGTTTCAAAATCAGTCGCTCAATTAAGTCTCGCCAACTTCAAATCAGACATATGTATATTACTGATAACATTTATGAAGTGGCTAGAACAGGTCAAGTACACCACAGGCTGTACTTAATCAAATAACAACCGACAGTTAGGCGCTGGAAGTATTCACAGAAGTTGGTCAAAAACTGTGGTGCGATTTTGGGTATGGAGGACTGCAGGGACTTGCAACTACGAATGAGTGATGATGATGGCCATTCATCACCCAACCTTCTTAAGCATCATCTAATCGAAAATTACTGAATCAAACCAAACCAATTTTTGAACCTAAATTAAAATCAAATTTGAATTTAAAAATTGATTTCTACAGACCACTGCCTTACTGACTCACATGCACCATCTGTGGATTAATAGGAAATGTATATTTGTATGATAAGGCAGTGTCACGAAATGGAATCAGAATGCGATGTTTTTCTTTAAGTTTATAGTGGTGCCATCTAAAGTTTCGCAACGGAAACTTTGACATGAATGTGTGTTGCTAAAATATTTTGTTCCCTTACAATTTATGGATGGTTTTAAGCACAGACAATATAATTATATATAGATTTATAATATGCGCTATAAGTTTCCAATTCCAAATCCCGATTCAAACAGTATAAAAGAAAAATGAAGCGAGTACCATGTTTCCTGCACTTTCATGTTTATACCAGTCGTCCGAGGTAATGCGTAATATAATTTTTGGTTCGAAAATTCGTTTTTCGAAGAATTTTATAGCAAGGTAAACTTGTAACTTTTTATCAAAAGTAGAAACCGTTTCGAAATTCACAAGCACTCCAGGTAAAAGTTGAGAGAACGGAAATTTTAGTCATATCGCCTCACATGTTAGGGTTGCATGTTCAGAAGAGAAATCATCAGTCTCATCTATGACAAGTTGTTTGCAGCATCTTTGTTACAATATGTAGAATAAAACTATTATAAGCTGCAAGCTTAGGTCCTTACATAGGAAGGTTATAGCACAGACAAATAGTTGACTGTGGTAATAGGGTGTTCTTACGGCTTTATGGCCGTGGCTCACTTTGACCAACGTTTTGGATCCATTGTGCACTTCCCATGATTTTGTCTTTTAGAACCTAGGCCCAAACAATATGTAAAATGGCAAAATGTAACATGTAACATTTTCAAAGCAAAAGCCCAAAAATTAAATCAACAGGCAATCCTCAGTAACCACATGGACTATTCTAGCAAGTCGCTTGAGACCAACCAAGAAGATTTTATGAGACGAATGACAATTGCCTCGAATACTAGAAGCCATCCACCCATAAATTATCATCGATCATCTAAAATTTAAAATCAAATATTCAATCGCTGATTTCAGAAGTAAAGACGGGATGTGGAAGAAAAATGTCCTTGTATCGATCTGCGAGCTTTTTCAAAATTTGAGCTAGGAAGTGAAGTCAGATCTGACACAACCTCATCCAGTACAAACTGGTTGGTGACACATTAAAACGACAGCATGAACAAATTTGTTCCGAATAAAATTGTTTTATTAAAACGGCTGTTCTGAGTTAAACAAGTGTAAGGAGTACATAATCTATATGAAACGCGAGTTCACGGTACAATACTTTCGTTTCATAAAGTAAAATTACAGCTTTCGAGTACAGAACATGCACAACATCGCATCCATAATCCAAACAACAATCAGCGCGTTAAAAACGCTGCGCAATATGCCATGTCGATTTGGTCCAATGTTTGGCAGCAACGAATCATCATCAGGGGATATGAGCGTCTGGCTGTTTTTTTTGCTTTTTTCCTACTGACTAAGAATGTCTAATAATTCATAGACTGTAAAAAGACATATAATAGGAAGTGGAAGGAAAAGAAATACAAGACGGCATAGGTTTTGGATAAACCCGTTTCTCGAGCTCAGAGAAACCCACAAATGGAAACTATAAAAATCTATGGCGCGTGCTGCACTCATTAGTTAGAGCAAACAAATGAATGAACATTCACCAATACTCTTACATTGAGTCTCTTATTTCACTACTACAATCAGCCTAGAATTGAAAATTCCTCACACGCATAGAGAAACTACAAAATTTCAAGTCCAACATTTAATTCTTTGAAAACAAAGACTTTCGCATCTTTCGCGTTGGACATGAATTTTTCAACAAAGCATGGTTCATGTTCAAAGTTTTAGGCCTGAAAAGAAAAATGTCATTTTGGTTTGCCATTAACATTTTCAAAAGAGGGGATTATATTACGATACAAACTTATATCGTAGAGAGCACGAGATAGCATGCATTTCTAAACAACAAAGTGAACAGATCGACCCCGATTTGGCATTTTGACATTTCACCAATTTTTGACATTTCCCAATTAGCTCCTATCCTCGTTTTTTAAAACTCCATCTTTGCCGTGTTGATTCAGTTGCCCGGATTTTCTTTTTGCATAAAAAGTTAGTTTTATTTTCTTATATATTATTTATTCTCTTCATCTACATGCATTGTTTCTCTTACATAAAATATTCTTCACAATTAACCGGCATATACGGCAATTTTACTTAAAATAAGTTTCTAACCTCAAAGTGATGAAATTTTGATAAGAATCACGAAAAAGAACTTGATTGATCTTTTATCTTTTTATTAAACTAAATTCGTTTTATTTTCAGCATAAATTATGGCTGCACAATTCTTCAATCGTATCGGCCAGTTGGGTCTGGGTGTTGCTGTTCTTGGTGGAGTCGTGAATTCCGCATTATATAACGTCGATGGTGGACACCGAGCGGTTATATTCGATCGTTTCACTGGCATTAAGGAGGCCGTCGTTGGCGAGGGGACACATTTCTTTATTCCATGGGTTCAACGTCCAGTTATCTATGACATTCGTTCACAGCCCCGCAATGTCCCAGTAATAACTGGCAGCAAGGATCTGCAAAATGTTAACATTACACTTCGTATCCTGTACCGACCGATTCCCGACCAATTGCCAAGGATCTACACAATTCTGGGCCAAGATTACGATGAACGTGTACTGCCTTCGATCGCACCTGAAGTGCTCAAGTCCGTCGTAGCTCAATTCGATGCTGGCGAATTAATTACACAGCGTGAGGTAAGATTCCGGAACGATTTCATGTTTTCCTGAATCTTCATCACTATTTCTCTTTTTAGATGGTTTCACAAAGAGTTTCCGAAGAATTAACCACACGTGCCAAGCAGTTTGGTTTCATCCTTGATGACATCTCCATCACACATTTAACTTTCGGTCGGGAGTTCACGTTGGCCGTCGAAATGAAACAGGTCGCCCAACAAGAAGCCGAGAAAGCGCGTTTCGTTGTCGAGAAAGCCGAGCAACAGAAACTGGCTTCAATCATATCGGCGGAGGGTGATGCTTCAGCTGCTGATTTACTCGCCAAGGCATTCGGTGAAGCCGGTGATGGTCTCGTAGAATTACGTAGGATTGAAGCCGCAGAAGATATCGCCTATCAACTATCTAGATCAAGGGGAGTTGCATACCTGCCATCCGGCCAGAACACGCTTCTCAATTTGCCCTCAACCCTCGCTCAATAGATATAATTGCGCAGCCTTAAAAAGTTGATAAGCATTTACTGACAAGCTCCTCCACATTATTAATTAATTATTCCTCTTCCTTTTATACAACAATTGTTTAAGATTAGTTCTAAAAAAGTTTGAAAGTTCTTTTTGTTGACGGTGGACGCGTTGATGGTGTGAAATTTGACTGTGTCACATTTCGTAGTCCCTTCGAGCGTTGTTGAAAACCGTTTTTCATTGTTGGGTTTTCTAAAAGTGCTTCAGGTCGCCGAATCATTTAGGAAAAAAAAATATTTCGAAAGACTCCTTCGGGAAAAAAGGAATCAAAATGTACGTTTATCCTTTTGATCATAAAATTACTTAAGAAAGTTAACTGTTTTTTTATTTCTAAAAATCAAGACTCAAACTAGGTTTTGGGAAGATAGAAGAAAGATTGGAAAAAAGGACATTTTAAAGGTCGAAAAAACTTTATGGAGTCTACGAAGATGGGCAACTCAGGTTCTTTATCAATGAGGTCAGGAACTACATTGCATCGATTACTAGCTTCCTTTTTGTGGCATACGTGAATTTTACAAAAAAAAAAAGAAATATGGTCTATTCTTTTGGTTGCCGTTGTTTCGACCTGTTATCACTTTAAAGAGCGCAAATTTAGTTTATAAAAGGAAGCCAGATTGGTTCGTTTCTAAATGTGAATTGATATGTACTCAACTTCAGCTATGTTTATTGCATTTCGTCCTTACATACAATTTTCGAAGTCAGGGCCATGCTCGTTCATTTTTAATTTCTCGGACATATGGCGTTGGTTGAACCTATAGTTTACCGCAGCAAACGGGGCATGTTCATTTTAAATCGCGGTAAATGCTTGTATTCTTCTTTATCTTCAGACGACTTCAGATATTTGCAAAACCTTATCTCAGAATGTGCAAGTTAGACGGTTGTCAATTTATCAGCTCAGCTTTTATATGCGGAAGCATTAACTCTTCAAGCTTTTGCGATTGAAGAGCAATACGTTCGAGATGCTACCAATTTCAAATTTTGGTATGCTTATGCCAATCTGTGGAGCTTTATATTGTTGTTCGGATGGTATTATAAAAGTTAATAACAGGATCGACAGTTGGAGGCTAGCCCCTTTCGAAAATCCCTGCAGAAAAGTATGGTCGCAGTCCAGCGCGTTGAAAACAGTGCAGTATTCAGTATATTCTTTTATATATATATTTTGGATTTAACACAACTGAGAATATGGAAATATTGTTTTTTATTTATATATAATTATGTATAATTTTTGTCGTCTCCACTTTACACTTAATAACTTAACTTAAGCTTAAATTACTATCGAAAAATGTATGTTTTGAATTGCTATTTTTTACTGGAATGTGATTGGCATTCTCTGGTTTGTATCCTTTACTCATCCATTATAATACTAATAATATCGTGCGTTTGTTTTCATATCAAATCAAAGTCCAACCAAAACAACAAAATAAAAAATAAATAAAGCAAAAAAAAGTACAAGTCATAAATAAAATAAACGGCTAGAAAATCACTTTGTTCTTCGTACCTACAGCCTAATAGAATAAAACCAAAACAAATTGTTCCAAAGCTGCGTTGCGGACTATATGTAGAAAGCAAATTTTTCTAGTTGTATGAGGGTTGCGATTAACAAAGGAGAACAATGTTGCCACTTTCATTGCCAGCGAGGAAGGTTCGATTGAGTGGCAAGACCGCAAAACTTGTGAGCACACCACGCAGAGTTTCGGAGCGTAGTTTTGTCACAGCACACGTTCCATGGTTACTTCCAATTTCAGAATAGATGCCGATGCGATTGGCGGTGGTAGCAAATACCAATTCGGATCCGAGTGGTTGAAGGCAGTGGGCTGGCTCTGGTGGGGGTCTGCAAAAAAATCAACATAGAATCATACAATTGGTTATTTTTGAAGCAAGACTTGCTTTAATTGATATTGAAGAGTGCTATCGTTGACGTTCCACACAGCAATGCTGTGATCTAATGCCGAGCTTATAACTTGACTGTCATTTGCTGCGGCCAGTTGCAACATATCACACTCCATTGGGCGCCATGATGACATGATGATACCTGTTCTAGCATCCAGAAGTGAAATACCACCAGATGACATACCAGCAGCGATCCAATAGCCCGAGGGCGATGCAGCTAAACATCTAACGGTGTTGTTGAGATTCGAGCTGAGGCGCCATTCATTCACATACTGCATTGTTCGTGAGTCAATGATTTTTACAGATGATTCCGCTGTTCCCGCCATGATCAGAGGACTCGGCGAAGGAAAACACCGCACCAGAGTGACTGGGTTATGCTTCGGAGAATCTAAAATTCCCAATGGACGACCAATGAAAGGATCCCACATGTGGACTCCAGAATCACAGGACACAACAAATCTCATCGCTTCGAGGAACGCAAGCGAGTGCACTGGTTTTTTGTGACTGTTGTAGGTAAATTGACAAGATGACACCTTTTTGCCATCGCCCTCACTCCGCAGCGACCATAGCTTTACGGTTTTGTCCTTCGAGGCTGACATAAAGCTATTCTCATTATCCAACGCAATGATGGCTCGTACTGAGTTCGTATGCCCTGCGAAGGTCTGAAGCTTAATCTGTTTCAGACTGAGGTGCGAATCTTTATCCGGTCGACTGATTTCATGGCGCCAATAGGCTAGCCAATTACCTCGCAAATGGCGAGTCTTTCCTATTTGATCAAACTTGTAGGCTACCATATCAAGCACCTCCATGGGCCCCATTTCTTGCCGGGCGCTATTCGACGCCACTTCAATTCGATTTCCAATGAGGGTCGTGCCAAAACTATTCGCAGTCATTTGTTCCTCAATCGACCCTCTCCTTGATGCCTCCGGTGTATTGGCAGCTGTCGTCCTATCTGGCGATGAATAATCCGGTTGCTCGAACTCGTGACAAAGGGTCAAAATGAACTCGAGATTGATCACAGTTTTAGTCATAATCGATTCGCCAAGGAAGCGTAGGAACGCTAAATACGAGCAGTGCGCCAAGTTCGGACTGAATACATCACGGATCTCTTCGTTTTCTTTCTGATGATCCTGAAAATCACCGGCATCCTCATTTCCGCCGACCATGTAGTTCGGAGGTGAGACGCCTGTCTCTTCGGAACTATCACGGAAATTTTCCGCGATTCCGTAGGCTTTGTCAAAGATTAAGAAGAACTTACGCAGAGCGGGGATGCAGAGATGGTCCTTGGACATGTCAGGCCCTATACGCACTGATAAGACGTAAATAGCGTCAAGGAGCTTGCGGGCGACCACATTGCGTCCGAGGAAGCTATTCGGCATAAGACACCTTGTTGAGCCCAACAACCGGATGACTGGTATGAGAATTGTGTCCAAGATGACGTCCTGGAAATAACAATACATAATTGTATGTCGCGGCAGTTTTGGGAACACATACCTTCAGTCGCTCCATGATGGTGCTCTCAATCAAGCAGGGAACAAGATATTTGAGCAATTGCAGCGAACTTATCAGCGCTCCTTCCAAGCTGCCAGTGATTCGCTTTTGACAGAGCGACACTAATTCGCTGATGTGTGGAAAATATTGCACCAAAATGAACTCCTCACCAAAGAGAGCTACAAAGATAAAAAGAAAAATTGGACTGAAAATGTTTCTACGGACTTTCAATGTTCATACGTACCAGCGATCGAAGTGAGACAGTCAAGAACTCTAGCTGCACTGCGGTCTCCAACAACTTTGGCATCAGCTATCGAGAAATAGTTAAGGTTACCGCTTTCTTCGGTATCATAGATTTCGGGCAAGAGATTCTCCTGTCCCACGTAGCAAAGGGAGAGCATTTTCAAAAGATTCTTGCTTAGGTACCTCGCAGTTAAAACCGGTCCAAGGCGATGAGACAGCCATACCAAACTTTCCGCGCTCATTTCAGAGATTCGATTATTCTGGACCGATTTGGCTTCTGATATTTTCGAGATCACCGAAGCTTGCAGTGAATCATTCGGTTCACTTTTACTTTTCTGTTGCTGCTGTTCGTCCACCAATTCAAATGAATCGAAACTCTTCTTACTTCCAATTTCACAATCGATTGTATTGAGGTGATACGATCTTCTGAACGTACTCGGAATAGCGATTGTCGGTGACTTTGGTCCCATACAAGCCGAATCCACTTTCGATGGACTATCTGTCTGGCTGTTGATGGAAAGCTTTTCTTCTTCAAATGACGTATTGGACAGACGTTGATGGCCATAAATAATCTCGTTTATCGCAATATTTTCGGCTGTGTAAATTTGAGTATCCTCGGTTGCTTCCTCGGCATTCGAGGGGCGAATATCGAATGAGTCGACAGATTTGCTCTCTGGATCGAGAACATTGCTGGATTTGTCGGAGTTATCGTCATCAAAACTAAATACATCTTCGATTTCTTGCTTGGTAGACGCGTCAAAGGACAATGTGGCATCAGCTTCCGGTGAAATCAACGTCATGGAGTTCTCCGATTCGTCGTTGCAGCTAAACTTGAAATTCTTGCCACATCGACTTTGACGAGCGTTGGAGTTGCTGTGATAGTGGAAACCGGAACTGTTTTCGGGCTCTTTATAGCCACCGACTGCTTCGATCAGAGGAGCTATGAAATTCTCCAAAAAACACTTCAAACCAAACCTCACGATCAATCGCAAAAGAAAGCTGTGGTGATAGAGTTTCACAGACTTTCGGCTCTTGAATGAGGAACTTGTCGTAAAACGAATCGAATTTGAGCCTCCATTCATCGGCTTCCGCATGCTTACTGTGGCACGATCAAAGGATTCGATATCATACAGCTTCATGATAGGCTCGAGGAGATATTTTTGAGTTTCTCGCATGCCTAAGGCGGTAGCGATCAGGTCGAATAAGTACCAAGCCGTAAGAATTGAAGTATCGTCGTTTCGCAGCAAGTCAACTACATGTGGCAGGAGTAACTCCACCGAACCGAACTGTTCGTAGGCGACTGGTTCGAGAAGATTCTCGATCTGTACACAGCATGACTTCACTTTACACTCTGCGATTTTTCGCGTAAAAAGCTCTCGCTTACGGTCAATCTCGGTATATCTGGAGCACTCTTTGCCGTCGCAGTTGATGTGAGTGTATAAATCTAGGAGAGTCGAGTCGAATTCAAAGTTGTGCAACGTTTGGATGAGAGTGTAGATTGGAAAATACGTATTTGGAAATGGTATTATGTTATGAGAAAAGATTGGCTCCAGAATTTGGTGCGCTGTTGGTGGCGGCAACCCCTTCTCCGTAATTAATTCGCCTTGGTTAAGATTGAGCAAAAGTCTTACAACATATTGCAAACATTTTGGAATGTTTGCTGCATTCGAAGTCGCTACCAGACGACAAGCTTTTAGACGCTCTTCAAAACTAGCACTCAGTCCACTCATGAGCAACGGTCGCAGCTTGTTGACCAGGAACAGTTCAATTATGAGGCAACCGATGACCTGCAAGTCTTTCTCCCGTTTTTCCGTGATAATTTGCTTTAAGTTACGCCTACTTCCCGGTGGTTGTGGCGCTATAAAGCTCTTCGCTTTGATCCGGCTGTCGACTTTCGGCTGCTGTCCAATTTGGCAGTAATTCTCTGCAAAGAGCTGATTGGTGAAAGAATTTTCCGATTCCTCAAAAAGCAGATCGTTATGTGCCATTTTTTCGGTATGGTTTTGATTGGCCTTCTGTCCGTGGAAGGTTTTGGCGAAAAATGTCTCGATTGTCTCTAAACTTTGTAGAAGAGCGTAAGGGTTGTAGTCCTTTGGAAGTTCAATAAAGTTACATGTAGGATAAAAGTTTGATGCAGATGATTCGATCAGAGAAGCGCTATCTTCTGTTATGGTGCTTGGTTGACGTGTGCTTTTCGGGCTAATCTTTCCTAATCTCTGCGGAGTGGTTTGTAGTAGTGTGGACGAATCTATTTCTCTGGAGGGTGATTTGATGGTTATTGATGATAAATCATCGGTACTTTTGGCAAGGCGTCGGCTGAGTTCGGAGGCAGTTGAAAGCCGTGGTGGTATTCTACAAAACCATGGTGAGGGAAACCGTTTCGGAGGATGTGGTTGGGTAAAGAGTTGAACAATTCCTCGCTGGCAAAGGTTCTTATGGTTATCAACCATACTGAGACAGACATTTTTCGATTTTACAGCAGGCTTCCCAGTTAGTTTATACCTGAAAAAAAAATTGTGAATAGATTTACAACGATTTCGTAAAGTCGTTCGTGGGCCTTTAAAGTATCCTCTAAATTAATAAACATGTGCCGCAAAGCTTAATTAAGTTATTTGCATGAATGGAAATATTGAAAATTGATACAAGCATACCAGCGACCTATGACGGTCCCGGATGCGCTGCTTCCAGTCGCCAAGGTTACTTGGTCTATATACCGGAGGTTCGGTCAACCTCTACTTCTGGAATCAGGAGGATTGGATGCAGAGACTCTCTTAGCTGGAGCATTAGTCTTCATCCGCTCAATGTGCCCGAGCAAATGTAGGCGACGCATTTTTGCCTTCGGGACTAAATCCACATCATTGTACAGCTCACGACATCGAGTTTATGTCGAGTTTGCCTTCCTAGCAAACATGATTTTTGTCCTTCGAGTGAGGAGTTTCGACCAAAGTTGTTTTGACATACCGAAATAGAAACAGTTGCCAAGGCCTATTCTGCGCCGGATCTCCAATGTGATGCTGTTTGCTCCGAGGTAGACAAACTCCTTAACTACCTCGAAAATAGATGCCACAAAAAAATAGCTTCGATCCTATATCTATGCTATAGTGCCTCCTATGATCTTTAGAGCTAAGTTTATCTCTCTAAATCTGATTGATCTATCTTTAAAAGTATAATGTTTATGAGGTGTGCGTCATTCGAAACGATGTGAATTAAGTTAGCATCGTTATTGCGATCAAATAGAAAGGATTGAGTAATGTGCTCACCTTGAAGACGATGACCAAGGAGATGCACTGTTGTACGAAATTTGTACCCCACAACAATAGACACAATCTTTAAAAAAAAATCTTTGTCTAGAATTCAGCGAGCAGTCAATGATGTATTTCTGTTCATAGCGAAACAAACATCATGGTCTATTTTGCTATTTTGCCGTCTTAAATTTTTCAAAGAATACCTCTACTTGAATACCAGAGCGGTACTTTGCATCAATTTGTTCAACTTTTTCATAAATAAGTGACGAAGATTTTAATTTTAATTGTCAAATCTTTTCAATTCCATTTCACCACATTATCTAAGTTTATCCGCATTTAAGAATAGTTAAGGTTGTGACACATGCACATTTCCATACTAGAAATAATAATTGCTTGAAAATACACTTGATGAAATTCAGTTTGTTAGAGTTTGTTGAAATTCAGTTTGTTACCAATCACCCCAAGTCTCCTTTACTCATTTATATTTGTTTTGTTGAAATTTCTATTCAAGCTCTTTCCTTAACTGATAATTTTTATTTTTCATTTTACTGTGGAATTAAAATGTCAGCAAGTATAAAGCACACATTGATTCACAGTGTTTACTTTCCCTTCATAATCCCCAAAAATGAGTCATATAATCGCTATTTCAATATCAATACTTCATTCGTACTTTGCAAAAAGAGATTAACTTGTTAGAGAGATAAGTAGCTCAACGGCCAACAGCTGAATCAAAACCATTATTCTTAAACATCAAACATAAACAATGTGGGCGGATTGGTTTCTATGTTATCACGGAATTACGCTATCAACGATGCATTCTCAATGCAAAATGAGTAAATGGAAAAAAATAAAAACTCACCCAAAGTTCAAATCAATCCACAACTGAAGTCTCTCACTAACATGCTGACTCTCCAGTGATTCACGATGTTTGACAATGAAATCCTCAGGACAACTTGCCCAAGCTGGTAGTTCTAGGTCCGGCAAGTCCTCATGTATACTCTTGAATACCATGGGATCTGAATAAAACTCAGGTATACATTCGTCAGGTGTCCATTCTTGTAGCCGCTGAATAGATACGGGATACTCTGCCGGTACCCAAATAGGTCTCACGTGATGACATAGGATATGCTTTGGAGTCCGCCTTGCCATGTACACAAAGTAAGTTATTTCCGAAAGGAAGTCCGACACATGATGTGGGACATCGTGACTTGTCGCTCCATGCGATGAAAACATCAGATCCAAGTGAACGTCTCCCTTGTTTAGGCGATATTTGCTCTTTGACAAATCTCTCCAATTTGTTCCACTACGATGATGGAAGTCCGTCACCCACGGCATAATGTGATGGTACTCGGGATTGCTGACACTCCGACCCGCCGCGTTGTTCAATATTGTCAGGTAGTCGAAGTTCGACAACTGTCCATTGCACCACATTTCGCAGTATTCCCGCAATGAGAACTGCTCCAAGTCGTAGGCGAATTTCAAATCCAATTTTGTACTAGCAGAGTAATCATCATCGTAGTCGTCTATGGCGGGATTATCAGTCGACGGTGAAGTATCTTCCAAGTCTTGCTGAATGATATTCGACTCGACCCGAGGAATTATTTGCAACCAAAGAGTGTCTTTCACTAAAATGTCATGCAACCTAAGATCGCCGAGAAAGAGACCCAGTTTGGATAGATGTTTGGTCAGCTGAAGCAGTTGATAGATGATGAAAAGCGATTTGTTGTGTGATCTGTTTAAGATCGCTGGGCTGTACGTTATACAATCATAGAGAGACGTCTCAATGACAGATGGATAAAAGAAGACGGCAATGTGCGAACTTGTTTCAATAGCGGCCAGCGCCGGGAGAACATTTGCATGGCAATCGTCTGATTTTGATGTGAAGACACTCGGTTCGTGTTGCATTTGTGCGTTGCAATGGATTATCGGGCAGTTAAAGATACGTTCGATCAATTCTCGCAGAACAATATCATATGGCAGAAATGGACTGTCCACATTTCTTCCACTGAATCCTGGTGGGCTGGATTTTGCCAGTTTAATATGAGAAGCTGGGTACTTTTTGTAGGCTGCTTCCCATAGGTTGCGGAAATTCGTATTGCTGACATATGAGATTGCCTGGAATGACCAAAGAAAGAAATACTGCTTTAGCATGGGCGAGTCGAAATCTTTGTAATTGTGAACGTGCGACGCTACTAGTTACTTATCATAACATCTCATGGTACATGTGGAAGCTTTTTATTCTGCTGCAAAACATCACGATATTCAATATGTGTCCCAAGTATATTCTTCTGAAGTACTTTGCAGTTACGGATAAATTCAATAAAATCAATAAAATCTAACGTCCTCTAATGAGTGTTTGACCTATGTGTAGACGTTTAAGAGGAGAATGGATATTATATCGGTACCGTGCTGTCTACGTTGGTCTTTTCCTAATTATTTGAACGGAATTGTGTTTCTAAAGCGTAAAACCTCGAAATTTTTCTATGGTTTAATTGAAAAATAAGCTGTGACTGCCAACGTTTACAGGCCGATTTATGTTTCAACAAGTTTTTATCCTTCTAACTCAACAACTCGCATATTCCAATAGAAAAATATTTATTTATAAGTAAACCACATCAATGGAATATCGACCAAACAACGTTTTTATTGTCAGGTATCGCTTAATGCATCTTGGTATCTACTTTTATAATAATACTTACAATCAATGCAGTAACCAGTCAATACAAACCTTCAAAAGGCAGTTAGTTACATATTTCTAATTATGCCTCAGTTGGAAGCATTTTTTCCAGCTGCAAACCGTGGTAATCACGTTTGATAATGCTGTTTACAGAAGCAAATACCATGAACGTTTGAACGATTACGATGTGTTTTTCAATTTCTCGTTTTTAAAAAGGAGAAGCACACTCTGTTTGTTGATGATGAATTATGCGCGACTATAATAAGTCTAACGTTAAGAAACTTCTGAGAAAATTTGCAAGTGCTTGCGCGTGTAGACAGCATTGTTGTCATAGAAAACATAACATGAGGTTGCATTAAATCTCTGACCCAAAGATGATGAAAAAATAATGAACGTGATTGCCAGTTTGCGGTACCTCTTAATGAAGTTCAAATACGATTTTAATGGTGCAGAACAACATGCGAAGGCGCGTGAAGCGGTCATTCATCCATACGCCACCAGTTGCCATGAGAAAAAAAAAAATACAAAGCATGTACACAACCAAAACCTTTTGCCGAGACCGGAAATATTTTAACTCAATGTCATTGAGCATAGTTGTCTAACATTGATTAATATTTCATTCACAAACTGTTGCATAATTGTATATATTCTGAGAGTGAGAAAATTGTTTGCAATTGCATTACCTGTGAGTATGTCATCGGCAGCTCCTTCGCCAACCCCTCATTAGATATGCCCGGCTCACGATTATTGGGCAATGGAAATACCTTAAGGTTTTGTTTGCGATAAATTTGCACATGCACCTTTGTCCATGGATGAGCCAAAACTGTTGGATGTATTCTCCTATCCAGCCCCGCATATAAGGGAAACTCTGTGATTTTCTTTTTCTGCTCGAGACTCTGGAGCCATCCTTTGTCCGCGATAACTACAAAACGATCTGGCAATGAGGTTTCACGAACGTGATGAGGTGAAATGCCTAGTTCGCCACAAATTGACTCCATTCTTACGAATTCAACTGATCTAATGCATATCCCCGAACGATTTACACAGCTCACTTTCCTTTGTTTATGTTTTGAAGATTTTCGTTTTTATTATCTAAGTCTTCATCTTTACTTAAATTGAGATAAACAAGTTTTTTCACAGTGAACACATTTCTCTTTTGGTGTTGGCAAGACGGTTTATTGCTTAATTTTCTTTTATTTTCACTGAGATGTTATTAAAAATTGCGTTTTGGTTTTTTTTATCGATAATTGCACGGGAGCACTCATTTGTTTGGAACTTGTAACAAAAATACGAAAAAGAAATGTGAAAAAATTCTCGCACAGCTGTGCTGTTTGACAGCTAAAACGAAGTGCCAAAGAAATTCGCAAATGGCAAGGCCTTTCGTAAGGGTAAGTGGTTGTGTCAGAGTGGCTGTATTCAGAGATGCAATATAATTGAATTTTTCATATTTATTTTATTATACATAGTAAAATCTCCGTACACAGAATATGATGTCCTCTTATGTTTAAGGTGAATTTTGATAGGCCGACATTATGGCAAGTGGTCGAAAGCAATTTATTATAGAACTGTAAAGCGTTTTGAAATCATTTAAACATTTATTATAAATCTTTGTTCAACAATGAGTATGCGGAAAAATGACTTCTTTTTATGAACATTTGCTGCTGAATTAGTTGAAAATTGACAACGTTTGCAGTTTTTCCGTAAAAAAATTAGTTAATACAACAGCTTCAGGTAAATTACCATAAACCATAGCGAAACTGGAGTACGCAAGTTTTACAGCTCATGAAAGATGATCTCCCTTTTTTGGCACAAAAAAAAAAACATTATGAGTAATGAAATACTTTCGCCTATCCTGGATTTATTAATACATAATGGCACTGCAGTGATATTTTAAGCACTTTGCGGCGCTTTGCAGAAAATTTACGTTTTTTCCATTTGCTTTCAAATGCACAACCGTGGGACAGAAGTGTAAGAAATGACTACGATTTGACAAAAGGCATAGAACAGCAGCAAAGGGGACAATCTTGCTTACGGGAACTACGTCCTTATGCCTCTCAAACGCCTAAGATTTCAATCCGTTTCGACCAATAATGCACGCCTTGATTGTATAGGGTGTTAAATCTATTGGTTAAAATTGTTATTTTGACAGTGACAGTTCTTATACGTTCAAAAGCTTGACAGAAACTTAATATTTTATATTTGTGTGACGACATGATTGGTTTAAGCTGGGGTAATATTTTGGTAACACATATAGTACTTCGCTGGTGCATGTTGTGTTTTCGAAACAGCGAGAATATTGAAAAGACATTTTCTGGCTTATATAGGATTTTGAAGAAAATTTGTGAAAATGGTTAGCTTATTGAATACCAAATATATTGCCATGTGCGGGAGCTGCTACCTTAAGTGTACGCCTTACCAGAAGCCTTCAATGCTTCATAGATCTCAACAACTGAACATCAGTCAAACTAGTCAGACGATAAAGATCTCGGATAATTCGCATAGATGTTCCAATAGACTCAGAAATTGAAGTAAATAGCTTCTCTGTTTCGCCTTAGGAGTTGCAATTCATATACTAGGAGCTGAAAACGTCAAAAAATATTGCTAAGCCGTTTCAATAAAGCAACAATAGTTGAAGTATATTGAACAAAGTTCATTTTTATAGACTTATCAGAAACAACCAATAAATTAACTTCTCAAAGCATGAGAGAAGATAGCGTAACAACTTGAAATTGCTTTCAGAAATCTCAGTGGAAGTCTAAGTACACTAAAGATACGAAAGGAGCCTAAGACCTACATTCATATTGTTTTTTTTTTTTCAAAATTAAATGAACAATCAACAGCGTTTGTTAGTCGATGTTTTACACAGATTATCTGCATTGGTAACCCTATTTAAGTGGTCACTTTTAAGATACCATATTAAGAATATAAGTGAGCCTTCCAGTGTATCAGAATAAACCTCAAAGCACTAAGCTTGAAACAAAAAGACAGCAATTCAAACAATTCATGCAATTCAAATAAAAATTAAATGATGGCCAACCAGCCTAAGATGGTGTCCTACTTTCGACAGAGACTTCTATTTACATTGGTTTCATGGCGTCACTAAAAAAAATTCAACCTTAACCCTCAAAGAAGACCAAAAAAAAAACACATAGTCGATAAACTCACGCGAACTTTTTATTATGAAACGAACCCGAGGTTCAACTGAAGTTCTTTTTAAGAAGTATTCAACACTCAAGCAAGCTGACTCTTATTCAAAGTAATATCTTGATCTTTTTTGTACCATCCCAAGATTTTATTTTACAACATTCTCAAATTGTTGACAAGATTGAGAACTTGAACTCATCCAGATCTCTCAAAGCAGACAAAAGTGTGTCAAAGTGACGCAATCGATAAGGCTGTCGTGCCACGTTCAGTGACGACTGCCTGAATTCTTCATCTTCACCAACGAATCCCAAGGTGCTTAACAAGCCTTGTTAACCGACAAAGCCGCAATATTCTGCCGATTAACATTTATCACCGAATCTTAAACAGATCGATTTAATATCTACTCTAATCAAAAGCGCCATGATGACGCAGGCTACAGCCACATTGGCCACATTGACGTCGTTTCTGCGTTCGTAGATCAATTAACGCCATTATTACTAAATTTTCAATTGATGAATGGAAAAATACTACAAGACCTCAGAGCAGGTGATAATGAAAGTGCCTGACTGATGAAATCTTCTTTGGCTTCAATTCTGAAACCTTAAGTGCAAATATTTGCACTCATGATTAGATAATCAGATACAAATCCTGACCTACACTAAAACAAGTCATAAGAACCATCGGAACGTGTGGATGGACAAGTGTGTCTCGCTTTTCAATTTCATTAAAAATTACACTTCAACCAGTTTGCAGCCCACACGATAAGAGAGACCACTTAAGACAGCCCTGGAGCCAACGAGCCGGTCCGTTGCCTAATTTGCCAGCAATAAGTTGGAGTACATTGAATTTTGGCCAAATCCGCTCGAGGAGTACCTTTGATGGTATTGCACCTCTACGACGTTTCGTTTCAACTCAAGTGGTGACAGTAAAAACGTGGAAAAGAAAAGCATGAATCGCATTTGGTTGGGCCTTTTGTTATGCTTAATGAGTCCATGTGGACGCTTGCGCTGAATGACTTGTTTATATGATTTATTTGGGTCAGGTATCGGAGCATGGGTTGACAAGTGCCTTGAAGGGTATAACCTTGAAAAAAGTGTGATTATAGAAATGAAAGATTATTTAAATGGCGACATAAGTTAAACAAAGCAACGGGTTTGTGAATGCTTGCAGATATATATCGTTTTCCGACTATGTTGGAAAATCACACAAGCTTGACGTTGCAATCCTAGATGCTATCTTCTCTTAATTTATGAAAGGCTGCCACTACGGTGGAGATAAACAGATCCATGGGGGAAGCGATCAACAAAGAGGTCTTTGAGTACCTCTCAAAATATAACTGAGTGACACATCTTCTATTGTGATAAAATCGACTTAATATGCGAAAAGCACCGAAATCGGAATAGGAATTGTTAAATTGTGAACACAGTAAGTTTCGGGTGACATCTTCAACCGACGAACGCTCATAGGGTGAATAGGGTGGGCGAGGTCCATCGGCTCTATTTACTGAACGAATAGAGCCGATGTTTTCAGTGTATAGATCTTTGAACCTACCGGGAAGTATTTACATCAGTATATCATATAAGAAGATTTCTCCTAGCTTGACTGCACTGAGGGGGTTTAGTTTTCGGACTTTTAAAGACAACCCGTATAAGAAAAAAGAATATCAGTAAGAAAGGACTGCAGTGCTGTACAAAACGTCGTATAAAATTCATTCACGAACAAAAGTCAAGAGTTAAAAAGTGCTTCAATATTCAAAGAATAATAAGAACAAAAGCTTTGTCTGTGGGCAAAGTAAATCTGTTCCCAACCCATTTCGCTGCTTGACCAATAAGTCCAGTTAAATTGGGCTTGATATTTGATTTGGTGATGAATAAGAAACTTAATTTTTGGCTATTTAATTCAAAAAGCATCCGACAGTTTCTACTGGCGTTATATTCCCGGCTCTCTTAGTAATCATCTCTTGTCTGTTGCAGTAGAAATGTTAAACTACAAAATTTACAACATTTTATCATGGTGCTCTATGAAGAAAGGGATATAATTTGGTATCTTTAGTTAATAAATTATGAGTTTTCGGAATATGCATCAATATCGACCTAAGTTGGATTGACCACATTCAACTAACATTCATCTTTAACTGGAGATTAACTGCCACGTCTGGGCAAATGCTCGACAAATATCAAAAACATACATGCCGACGTCAATCGAGTCGTTTTATCCTGTCTTAACATCTCCTGCTTGCCCGTTCTTTAAGTATTATTTTTTCATAGGTGCTGCTCCAGCATATATTCTTTTAGTATTATTTTTTCATAAGTGCTGCTCCAGCATACTATATATCACTTCCACTGTTACACCCGCCTCGTCTTGGAATGCTCATCCGTCCACCTTCAAGCCTATTGCCCGGCGAACAGTCAATCCAAGAGATTCTTTCATTTATAGAACATTTAAAAATGTGCACCGTCAGTTAACTCGATTTTCACCCGCGTTATGTTATATTGTGATCACTAACAAATCAATCGTGTGGGTCAGAAATTTTTAAGCCCCTCTCTTTTTGGGTTTGCATTGGATGTCTCATAATTCGATCCCTAAAATCGTGTTCTTTTAAGAAACCTGACTTAACCAATAAAACTAAAACGCAACTTCCAAAGAGCTAGAAATGATTGAGTGCGCTCATGACCTCCAAAGACGTTGGTTTCAACTAGCTCGGGTGAAGATATAAAACATAAAATTTTCAAAACTTAGCAATTCCATTTGAACGTATCACCCTGTGATTAAACTATGTCACGGAACGAAAGTGTTCAAAAATGCTGCCAAAAACGGCGTAACCAAATTACACAGATTGAGTTTATTGCCTACACTAGTTTTCTTATTCTAAATTGGAATAGAATATGTCATGGCAATAACATTCCAAGCTTTCGATGACATGCAAAGAATGATTCAAAACAAAACCGTTAAGGTAAACGCACGTCTGCAGCGTTTTCCCCCAAAACATTTTTAAATGTCAGGGTGAAACGTTCTTTTATTGAGACTTCCACCAGGGATGTTATTGAGGAGGACTGCCTTACATTATTGCAAATATTATGAAATACATTAATGGGAATTCATATATTCTCAGTAATTACAAACACGGTTTCGGCAACCAATTAACATGCAGCGGCATACAAACGAAAAATCCCCGACTTCCGAGTACTTCCTCTGGGGACTCGGAACGTGATTGATTTCGTCAAAAGGCATGAATACGCATTTAGGGGTAACGAAATGAATTTCAATTGAAAAGTTCCATTAGTATAGCAAGTGACTTGACTCAGTTCCAAGAATGTGTTTAGAATTTGAAGGTGGGCCTTCGTGACCTAAACGGTTCGTATTTCACAAGTTTGGCGAGCTTATTTTCCTTTTTTTTCGCTAATTTTGGCGTTGAGAATTTGAGCTTCTTAGAACATTCAAGGTCACTGACATTTGAAAGTCATCTACAATATGCGTTGCTGGAGAGTCATTTAAGATTTCAAGGAAGTTTTATGATTCTGAGTTTCTTGCGTTCCTTAGAAGACAAAAATCTACTTCGACGATATCCTCAAACAAATTTATATACTACATACAATCCTATCGATCTCAAGACTATTTGAAAGATCTCCTTTAATTTTTCACTCGATGTTGGACAGTGCATCATGAACCCTTCTCTCTTATTTCGTATGAAAACTGTTCAATTAAGTTAGGACCATTTCATATTTGGAAATGTACCTTTCTCTATTTCTTGATCCACGTTTCTTCGGCAAAGATAGGAAAAAGATTATGGAGATGTGAATCCTAACAGCTTATTATTTTTCCTTTTCATAATTTCGGATGAGGTCTGCAACACTGGCGCACAAGAAACTTCCTTAGACTTTTCCGAAGAAGCCTGCTGTAACTTCACGATTTTTTTATCGTTTAACAATAAGAAACTCATGGGACAACATCTTTGAGTCAATTGATTGAAGTAAAGCAATATGCCAAAGTGAAATAACATGACAATACACGTTCATTGAAAAAGACCTCACCCCACCTAAAAATTGATTTAGTTTACATCTGTTCTGGTTTATTATTATGAACCAAATCCTGCAGCTCTGTACAGAAAACAATGGCAAAGATATTGCGACCACTGGTCTGGTGCTTTCAAAGAAGAGCAATCTATCGAAATCGGCTTGCAAACAAAACCCGACTGAATGTGATTCCCTCGAAGTCTGAACTGCAACTATTATACTATATACCAGGAAGAAAAAGATCCTATGTTGCACACTTCCGCAACTCGGATGAAAGATTTAAAAAAGGACTCAATACAATTAAGGAACCTTCGAGAGGGACTTAGTTGATGAGAACAACGGACAAATTCAAAATTCGGATTTTTATAAAAATATCGGTGATGATGAATTGAAACTTCTTTGGATATGAAGACATAGAAAAATCCAAGCGCAAGAAACAAAGGGTAAAATACCAATACAAGGGCGGTCTTAACAGCAGCAAAATTCTCGTAAGGGTCCAATTTTGTTTTAAATACACCGTTAGCCGTACTTAATAAATAATAAACCTCCTTTGGTCCTTGATAAATTGCCACATGTATGCTCTCTGAAGAAGCCACGGTTCGCTTTGCCATTTGAAATATGCTCAATTAACTGCAAACCATTTACAACGATATCTGCAAAATGCAGCGATGAATATGGTGATTCAGTAAAGTCAAACTTGACCTTATGTTCTAATAGTACATATGAGGCGCTTAATCATTACCCACTTTATTATTAATTGATCTAGCCGGATTTTTTTTTTAATATCAAGCGCTCAAGAGGCTCTTGGTACTCTGCTGACAAAACGCAGGCGAAATGGATCAGCAGGGAGCAAATAGAGACAATAAGCGATGTACGGCTGGAAAGTGAAGTTCGTTAAGCGCTTGCCTTTCGATTGAACCAATCAATGGGTCCCGGGTTTGAGTTCAAGAGTATCATGAACTTTTATCAACTTTTCGACTCTGTTCGAGTGCATGGATCTAGCCAGAAGGTTAAATGTACAATGAATCAGGTCGCTAGTACATCTAAGGCAGATGAAGGCAATTTTAAATTCCGATGAGTTTCGCATCTACGACAGAGGGATACCCCACTTACCTTCTAGTGGACATTAATGTGGTAGGGACCTCAATCAACTTCACTAAGAGCCAGCTAGATGAGGCTCGAACTATCTGAAGAGAATTATTGGCTAAGGTTCAGGTCCACCCCAACAAATTTATTACGTCATGTAGTAGTTTATTACTAATTTATTAATATTAATCCTGATCCCCAGAAGGTGTGTGTTGAAAAAAAAGATAAAACAAATATTCGGCAACATGCACTAGCTGACTTTGATTAGCTAAATTCAAGTGAATTAGCTTAATTGTCAAATCTACATTCAGCACTTATGTGCTAATTTTGTGATAATGGGTATCTAATTCAGCAAACATTGTATTTTCTCATCAGTATCGTTAATATAAATATTTCTAATAAAAAAATATCCTCCCTCGCATCTGATGTTTAGTTTGGCAGTTAGCGTGCGATAAATTCCTAAAAAGGAGTGAACTTGTGAACTAATGGAACGCTCAAATTTTTGACAGTAAATATTTGATTATATAAGCTTTATTAATTTGCATGACATTTTCGTTTGATGATTGCTGAGACATAAAATATTAAATGACTTTTTATTCTTTGTTTACACACGGATGTTTTTGTTATTTAAAATTGGTTTTTATATTTACCTGTTAAGGCTTTTATGCGCATTGATTTTTGCAAATATACAAATATACGGTCATCAAACAAGAAGTGCAAGGCCGCCTTTGTCAATATCAATAGCATTTATTTTAGGCAAAACAATTCAGTCAACATTATTGGCTATCGCCTTGCACACGCTTAAAGAAACAAATTAAAGCAACAAATTGGGCGCATTCGAAAAGTTAGGCTAAACTCGGTTTACCTAACCTAACTTCTGGCCTGCAAATTTTCACCTTCTTTTTTAGGCTATCAAAATGCAGCACAGCTTTTTTATTATAGGAAGTGGTGTCTAAACTTTTATTAGAAAGAACAATTTTATAATCCGAAATTCGGGTGTCGATGGCTCAGTATCAAGTGCATCGGACCGCTGAGCGTTTAGACTGCCTTCTTCCTACGAGATAAACGTATTTCTCCAATAAGTTTATCCGCACTGAAAAAGGCCGTTGCGAAGCCAGTAAAATGAATCTATTTCTCTCTCTTTGCAATTGGACAAAGTGATACTTCACACCAGCATAGAATCAAATCAGACCAAGGTTTAAATATTTTTCTCAGATGGAGTTCAGCCTCCAAACAAATCCTGAAATGTGCTGTCCTATTGAAAGAAGACTCTACGGTCTTCAATCTTCTTCAGCTTTTCAGTCATCGAGGGATATAAATCGACCATCCTATGATTGTTTATGAGAACTCACAATGATCTTAAAAGATTGCGGCATATGCGGTATATGACGCCAACGTAAAGGTATAAAAAATAATATAAAAAGTTGATTGTCGAAAGGACACAACGTTGCTGAAGTCCACTGATGATGAGTTTGTCAAAAAGTGTCATAAATGATTGCATGGTGTGAATGTTATTCCCATAAGAAAACTTCTTATTTAAACTTTCGACAACCCTTTTCTCATTGCCAACCAGAGACACAAATTTTATCTTATCTATCGACAGATTCTTAAGAATTTAATCGCTAAATCCCCATACATTTTGAACAAATCCTTTTTTTCAATTCTTATAATCGGCTTATTCATTTCTTATACCGTCATTTGAGCAATAAAGACGAGATGAAAGAAAAATTGTGCACACAATGTTGGATTACAATCGATAACAGTATTTGATAAAAGTCGATTCAAAGTTTTATTGCTTAACGGTCATAATTTCAATAAATCATTCGATACCAGAACTTGTGCACACTTTCGTTTTCGATTCGATGAACTTGAACTTCAACTTGAAAACGTTACATAGTTCTACATACTATTGCGTCATTACATTCGTATGACAGCACATAGTTTGAGCTCGAGTATCGAGTGTGATTGGACGTCAAGTGACTTCGAAACTAACTTCCGAAATACCGAAAGAGAAATGTGACGATTCAATAAGGACACCACAATCAACGATTACGTGAATCGAATATTGCGTATATTTTTCAGTAAAACAAACACAAATTCAATGAACCTGCCTGGCAAGATTACAAATTGAAGCAGTGTGTACATATATTCATATGTACGCGTTCAAAATTAAACACGGCTTAAATTGTGACTAAGAAGGAAATGTATTCATTTCTTGATATCACGTGAATTGTTTATCCTTGGGTCAGAGATCGAACCATGACGATATTGAACCACTTTTAACGACGCTCTCGATCAACAAAACTGTTGTGAAGGATTTAAACAGGAATCGTTGAACTCCGAAATAAAATTTTAAACAGGAAACTCGTTCGAAATTCAAAAAAGGTTTCGAGAAAATCATCAATTTAGGTCTTTTTGAATTAATTGTTCCTATTTCTTTGGATTGGCTGTTATGAATTAGTAAACACAGATGTGGTTGAGTTTTGTTTACTGTCAAAATCATTGACATTTTGAGCACATACCCAGGTGTTTGCACTGCAGCACTATTTAAGTACTTTTCAATGTCAGAAGAGGCTATCAGGAGAATCTTAATGTACAGCATAATTTGTCAAGATGTTGTTTTTGTTAAAAATTCTTCGGCATCCATCGGAATCAGTGTGGAATAAATTATGTCATGTGAGATTCACGCATGTTGCAATGAAAGGTTATGTTGCAAATGTACACGAGCAGTTAAGATTAAAATGTTTTGACATACAAATTTATTTGTTTCAATGTTAGATAACGTTTATCGATCACTAAGATCGCGGTCGACATTGCAAAATATTTTTCTTAAGCCTGTTTAAGTTTTTGGAATGGCTTACTATGAAAATTGACGAAAGAGTGATATAAAAATTAATCGATGGACAACAACAAGAATTCAAAGAACTGGTATAATGATTTGATGATAATCAAAAATGCCTACATACACGAAAATTACTCTCCTTAATAGATCGTTCAGCATGCCTCAATCTTCATTTCACCGATCTCAGGGAAAGCGGTTTATTCCGTATTCATTACATGAGCGTAGAATCCGGCTTTTATTATCAAAATGACATAATTATTGTTGTAGTAAAACATAAAGTTTGAAAAGAAAAATAGAATAAAATTCACAAAATCTCAATGTCCTTGCATGACTGAAGTCAGTTGTCTAGAGAGGGTACCAAGTTTTGGTTAGCAAGTAGCGTCTGAGGCTGTAAATGAAGCCGAATACTTGAGACGGCGAAACTTTCATGACGTCTTCGGTCAAGCTGCTAAAAATGTTGCACTAAGTTTAATTGAACGCATAAACGTTCAACGGAACGCAACGTCAGTGTCGCATAAATGTTCCGACTTAACCAGCGGTAAGATCACTGCCGTCTAGGATATAATGGCCAAGCGCTACTCTACATTGAAATTCTTTTGACATTTAAAGTTTTTGCTGTCGTAATATTTTAATACTCCGAAATGGTCGACTTCAAAATTCATAAACCCGCGACTATCCCAATATATTCCGGCAAGATATTTGGCGTGGCGTGCTACATCACACACTTGCATAGTGACGAAGTTTGTTAATCACAAAAACAAAAACATCTTATCGCATTTGCAATCTCTTCTCCTCGTGTAAATATGCAAGTCGTTTGAACCTCTAAAAGTAAAAACCGTATATATTTTACAAGATCATTAGAAAACGCTATTTTTTTCAAGGGAATGTGAAGAATGATTAATGTTGTTTACATTCTGAAGGTAAACAAAAAGCATAGTTTTACACGTTTTGCTGTACGAACAATGTGCTGCCCATTTCACTGAGTCGTAAATTTGAGATATAACTTAGTGCGAACAGTTTTTAGAAAAGATAACCAACTTCATGACACGTAGAGTTGCAATTTTAAATGACAACAATCAAAGTGAAAATGTGGGTGACTTGAGGGAATCTAAATTGATACGTGCTGCCATATGGCGTTTTCACGTTCGAATTTTATGATCAAATCAAAACGGGCTGAGGTTGTTTGCATCGACGTCGAACTTTTAAGAAAATTTAATGAATTTTGGGATGACTTTGTTTCACACTTACGAGCACTACCCAAATAAAAAAATTGACCGATTGAAAGGTTGCTAAAAATCTTTGTGTTGAACAGTTCATCAGAAATTGCCTTTTTTTTCTTGTACGTTTTTTGCGCCAAAAAAAATCCTACTGCTAACGGCGGTGAGATGAAAGTATATCTAATGAATGGACGTCTTTAAGGAAGATCACTCTCCTCACTTCGTCCGCAATATCGGCATACATTTTTTTTCATCTCCCATCATTCATACCCTGAATGTTCCTGTGTGGTAAAAGTTCCAAATCGATGCATACCACATCTTCATCGACTTTAAGACTGCGTATTACTGACTGTATTTATAGGTGGAAGCTGTACAGAGCCGCATCTAACATCGATGCCGAACTGATCCGATTGTGTGGCTGAATGACGGTAAGTCAAGATCTTTGTTCCATCAAGATCGGTAACAATCTCACTGAAAAAAGTGAAACAGTCATTCGAAAATCAAACTTATCAAGAAGCACGATTTCTTGGCTAGCATTAGGAGACGAGAACGGCAAAACTATTGGCGGACTCTTAAGATTGCCGCCCATCGAAGTTGAATCTTTTCATCGTTTATTGCGGATTTTCATGTATAGAGAAATCTCCATACGAGCCCTTGTTTCAACTTAGTTGTGTTTTTTTTTTGGTATCAAAATTATAGCAAAAAAACAGTTTCATCACGCCATTACAAAATGTTGTATTTGACAATTCATAGTTCAGAATTTAGCTCGCACTAGCATTTATGATTGACCAAAGTGCGAATATTTGTAAGAAGTTCATGACTTACTTTTCATAATAGAAAAAAAATGCAATTATTAAGTATATTTTTAAACTGGCTCGGAATTAAGACAGGGATTGTGCACAAGATGAGCCTAAGCAAAGCAGGCATGAAAAATTGTTTATTTTTTGGAAATGCAGATGCGTTTTTTTTTTAGTATCGATTTCTCCTTGGGTGGAGGGCGAATAGAGCTCGCAGTATTTTATCCTTCATTTGTTGATATGGTACAATTTTGGTGTTTGTTTTTTTTTTTTTTGGTGAGTGCGAAAATTGAAAAAAGGCATCTCCACTTGTGTCTCTTCAAAATCAAAATACAAAATGTATACATACAAAATATACAATATGTACACATACTTTGAACGATTTTTTTCAACACTAGATTTGTTGTTTTTTTTTCGTGTAATTTTTTGCTGAACATGCTAATCACTTGGCATCAAAACACGACTTAAAGAATTAAAATGATTGGACCACTCTTAGTTTTTTTTATGCAAACAGCGATTATCAGTAGCTGTCTTTCGATTGGCCTCAAATTAATTGACAATTTATTGCACCAGTCTAATTTGGTAGCTGCCAATTGTTGACCAAGCGATACCGACAAACGTTCCTGTAACAATTCAAGAACGTCACGTTTTATACCGGGCTTATCTGTAAGCTGATATAAATTTTTTAACAACGTTAATTACTGTATTTTTCAGCTTCATGTACACAAAACTACGCCATCGTAATTGGTTTTATCCATTTTTTAAATGTTGATAAGCACTTCGACCTTTGGATGCAACAGCGCCTGAGCAAGTTTATTTAATTTATTGCCTTTCTATAAAGTTAATTTTTATTTTATAATTGGCTTTTAATTGACGCATTTTGTCAATTCACAAAAGGTTAACTGAGCACAAAAAAAAAAACAGCAAACAGTTCCTGGGTATACACAGGACAGTATTGATTTAATTATTGTTTGCAATAATCTATTGGAGCACATATTTCAGTTCATAAACTTCACGTGATTTATACGTTATTATTGGAGTAACAAAATTTTAAGAGAAACAGTGCATATAATTCGCAATTGAAATTTAATTCGAGTTCATAAGCACATGATTCATGGAGAGCTAAGTTTTGAGGTTTTATTACCAGATAAAGTTGTAAAAAGACGGCATTTGATTATTTGAACTTTCATCGATTAGTTGTTCGTTTCCGCATAGTGCTCAATAAATTTTCTTTTATTTTTATCTCCATGATTAAAAGGCTAAAAATACACGCACATGTGCAAAACTTTTCACATTACAAATCCTTTCTGTCGAAATTAATTGAAAATAATCTGAGCATTTACCACCACCTTTTTAGTCAGCTTGGTATCAACAATTTAAATGATTTAATTGTAACTAAATTCGATAATGGCTGAATTTACATTTGACAGCAATCTACGAAATTCCTGAACCGTGCACAATGAGACACTTCAAATGAGATTACCTTAAATACCGTCCATAAATTAAGTCGTAAATAATGCACAAAACAATTTGTCGATACAATTGCCATAAAATAAGTTTAAATTTATGGCAGGCCCAATTGAGTTCTTGTGAGTTCTACAAGTGTATGGGCGCAGAGGTATGCTGTTGACAAAGCTTGCCTAAACTCATTATAATAAAGCCGCTTCGTTCTCAGAATATTTTAAAACATGAAAGATTTTGATAGAAGGAATTAAACCTAATGCTCTTTTCACACAAAACGCTTTCGATCTTACAGGGGCCAAGATCGGGACGTGATGATTCATTTTTACCACCGCATAAGCTATTCATAAGACAGCAGCTTGGTTTGTTTCCTCACCAAGTTTGTGGAATGCAAAATATATCGTCAGGAGAAAAGCTTTGACTCTATTGCAAAGTTTTTCCACTGTGTGACGTGCCGTCCTAGAGTCCAACATTCCCTTAAATGAGGAATTTCTGTTAAGCGATTATCTCTCTCAATTTTCCAAAAGTGCAAGGTTTCAAAGATTCTTCTCGTGCTATTAACCATACCATAGCTCGAACCACATAGAACCAATATAAAAAAGCCTGTCTACTCATATAAGCATCAACTCATTTCAAAGTTTTTCAAACCTTTTGTTTTCACCGCCGGTTTCATTTTTACTGCTCCCAGGCAATAATGCGAAATCGATTGCCCGGAAAACTAGTAACCACCTGAGGCGACTCATATACTCATATATGGTCACTGAAGATTTTCTTATTTCTAGCCAGACGTGTGGCACAAATGGTGAGTGTAAAAAATTTTGTGTGCAATTCCGCTGCGGCTTATAAAGGGTGGACGCAAGGTCTTTATGACTTTATGAAGTGTGGCTTGTGTTTGGGCAGTTAAGGCAGTTGTAATTGATTTAATACTAATTGTTCAAAGTGCAACAAAGTTTTGAGGGATTAAAATGGCGGGGGAGGCATAACTTATATAAGCCTTTCCAGATACTTGAAAACACTCTTTCATCTCATACCATACAGGAAGCTTAAAATGAGAAAAAAAACGTAATTTTTCCGGCACAATTCAGTGTCGTTAATATTTTAATATCTTTGCCACAGTTGGCTTTTGACTTTAGGTCCAACCTTGTTGTTTAGGTATTGAGCGGAAGTTTACTGCAGCATACACAAGGCACATAGTAAGACTGGAAGACATAATATCATTGTAACATTCCCAAACTCCAACTTCAACTAGTGGAAACGACGGTCTTCAGATACCCAAAATCAGTCACACTTCATGTTCCGAGGGGCCAATATCGACTCAGACTTCTACTTTATTGTAGCCATGTGAAATACATGGATTTCTTGAACTCTTAAAAATCCGAAAACCTTCAACATCTTTTGCTGCAACCGCAAGAGATCGGAAACAGCTTTGCGGATGGCGTATTCCTACATCCCGAAGAGGTCGTTTATGCCGTCAACTTCAAGTTCAGAAAAATATTGCTCCGCCAAATCTGATGTGCCGTGTTGGGGATGGTCAATTTTATTGCGGTGAGAACCATCCCGTCAAGTTGACCAATACTAATGTTTTGATTTAAACAGGCTATTATGAACTAATTTTAATACAGATTGGTTACAATAAAGGCTAAGGTGATAGATATATGTAGGTCTAATAGCCGTATTAAGGTATATTTTACGATTTATAGTTTGTTCTTTTGAACTCAAACTACGGTCTTTAAAACCCACATGTAGCTCTAGCTATGTTCTCAAGGCTTTCAACATTTTTTTAATGTTGGCAAGAGTTTTTCAGGAGATATTTAGAACAACTTGTTGAATTAAACCTGAACTATAAATCTTCACTCATAAATTTTGTTTTTTATTTGTTGACTACGTCAATGCTGTGTCGTCCGCAAAGGTCTTTTAGTTTTGGGCCAAAACTTGTCTCTTCTGTCATTCTGGTAAGAACTAAAATAGTTTGTCTTTAATACAAGTCGAGACGCAATCAGTGTTTCGACGGAAGCATTTTATACCACAGAAAGAAAGAAACAGGAATAGGCTATAATAGATATCGTCGCACAAGCATAGTATTTATATAGTTTAAAATCTTGGCAACGCGCGGCTTGTTTCTTTCCATCAGATTTTTACACTTTGAATGTATATTTAACAAAAGTATGGACGCGTTCAGTTAAGTAATGCAACAAAACTATATTCAAACCTTTTACAAAATCCTTACAGTCTGATTATGCGATGATTTAAAAATACTTTTACGGTCAAAACGTTCTTCGCATTAACATTCAACGCTTACGATATTGACTTTCGAGGAATTTTCAATGGAATCAATTTCAACTTTGTGAGACTCCCCCGATTTGTGCATTAAAAGAGGAAAATGACTAGTTGACATGGAAATCTTGACTCGGCAAGCGGCATATTAAGTTAAGTGAGAAAGTTTATTAGTCAAGCTCCAATAGCATCAATAACTCAATTTTCGTTCTCAGTACCTTATCTCGTAATTGCATATGTTCAAATAAATTAAGTCTAATATTCGTTCTTTGTAACGCGACCAACAAATGAAATAAATCAAAAAGCGTGTTTGCTTTTCGATCATAAAAAAAAATTGAATGTATTTGTAGTTTCTGTCAATAGCTCTTACACGAAGGATTCCGCACGTTCTAAGGGTGTGCAACGCTATATAGATAGGTAAAATTTTCTTTAATTTTCCAGGTAAACAAATGCTTCAGGTGGTATATGACCACTTATCAATGAATTTCTAAAATATCCAGGGTAAGGACAAAATAAATCCGGTATGTGTTCATTCTCAATTATCGATCTAAACAGCCCGGAAGCTTCAAATAGTCTTTTCATTTTGACGTAATGACGAAAGACGGAATGGGCCCTTCTATACATTCCCGTGTATGCTTCCTCTCAAAAATTCTATACTTCTTCATATGAGATTATTTTCCACCATATCATACCCTACCAAATAAAAAGTTTCCTCAGCGACATTATCGTTGCCCTGGCTTTTTTAATTGGATTTTTACATGGTCATTATAATACAGGAATTTATCTGAGTAAACTCCGTAAAAGTTGTACCTCACAACAGTTTTTGATTCGATTCGAAGACCATTTAGAGATGTTATAAGTACATTTCTCCAATTGCGTCGCAAGTCTGAATTACCATGGGATGCGGAACAGTATACTCTCACATTTACAGAATTTTTCGAGGGTATCAAACTTTAGTTGGAGTTCGTTCTGAATTTCGTAAATTTTTGAACCATAATACATACAGAATGACGGCGTCAGGGAATGCTATTGAGCCATCCAAGTCCCTCAGCATTTAGGAAGCGTGAATATTAAAGAGTATTGGTGTCGATACTGTGCCTTGTAGCAGGCCATTAATGGCATCAATAATTTTTGCCATCGTGTACTTTCTATCTCATACAACGAATTTCTTCTCGCGTATAATGGAAACGATTATCACTACAAGACGATGGGAAAACTCATATCTGATTAGTTTTTAAACAAACTCGTCAATCCCAACCTAGTCAAAGGCTTTCTCGATATCCACTTGGCAAGCACCTGTACTTTTTTCCCATTAAGATTGTAGTTTATATCAGAAAACTATTTTTTATACATGTAATACATATAATATCCTTTTCTTCGCATGCGATTAATATTGATTTGGTAGAAACTTCCTCAAAAACCTTGGCTTATAGCTCAAAGGATCAGAAGGATTTTAATTTTTTTTTAATTAGAAATAAATATTTTTCAACAGCTTGGGAAGTAGATTTTGTTAAGCAAATTATTAAAAACTAGTAGAAAAGCCTGTTGTACGACAGGAGGAATATCATATACATTACGTCAGCAATTTTATTTAATATATAGTATGTTGCATTTATTATTATTATTATTTTTAATCAAGTTTAGAACTGATGAATATACGGCGTTGGCGTTTGCTGAATATTTTAATTATATGAATTTTGGGAAAATGACGTTTGCCCTCTTCCGTGTGTTGCTTATTATCTTGTTTATTTTTTATTTAGATTTTTGTAGCTCATAGCAATTTTTTACACGTAAGTTAAGTCCCGGATAAAATATTGGATCTAAATTTAGGTCAAAAACATTTATTTTTTTTTTTATTTTTTCACTGATTTGGGTTATTTAGATCAGATCTACAGTGAACAGTCAGCGTTTTTTAAAATGGCAGCTTCATTTACCCTTGGTGCATTATAGTGTCTTTAATCAGATTGTATTGTCATTAAATTGTTTAATTTTCGCTTCTATGTATTATTTTCATTCTAACTCATTCTCTGACTGGCAGCTGCAGCAGGATCGAGAATATACAACTGTGCAAAAATTTTTTGGTCACCAATGTTGGGAAACAGAGTTTCAGACCTGATGTTTTTTTAATACAAATTTTTGATAATTGTGATTTTTTTTTTCATCAATTGTTCGATCAAATTCGATACTCTAATTATTGTACTTAGAGTTTTATTTTTCCCTTTTCACAACATTGTGTGAATTTTATTCTCTTTTCTCATCTCTGTAGTTTTTGGCTTGGCATAAAAAAATCAACGATTTCATTGAATAGACGACAACTACATATGTTCACTAATATTTTTTTTTCATTGAAATTTTCAATAAACCTTGACTGAACTACGTACCTTTGCAAGGTAGACTGTATTGCTCTGAAATTTTCAAATCTATTGCAATAAGCCTCAAGTTCTATGGATTTTTCTACTGATATCCGGCTGCTCATAGTTCTGTAACATTTTTTCTCAAATTAGCAAAAACTGTTTCACAAACAAGAAGTTGCAAACGAGATGGGCACTTACCTTCCAACCTTGTAAAACTTTATTTTGTTATTGTAATTTGTGACAGTATGGTTTTGTAAAATAAATGGAAATTAAATACTTTTAACAATCTTTACACAATTTTAATTTTGAGTCTTGTATGGTTGTTTCCCATGGCTGGATTACATGAAATTGTAGAAGCATCGAAAAGAAACTTCGTCCTGCGAGTGAAGTCTGACTAATCGGGTCTTGTGATAGGGATCAACTGTATAAACTTGTCATGCTCGAATTTGGTCTACAAAATTGAATTTGACTTGCAATTGACCTTCCGCCTTACATCATCATCCCAAGCGACTTCTTTTCGGTCCCTCATCTAAAAACTGCTGTCAAAGGGCAGAGATTTTCGTGAAATTAGGGGGCAATCATTATACATATTAGAAAGTGCTTAAAGAAAGCAAGAAAGTCTCAATATCATTTCCAACTCTGCTCTGAAATCCAAATTTTTGGCAAGTTTGATTAACATAGGTGTTATGTTCTAGGATTTGAATAATTGCTCCCCCTGTTTAAATAAAACGGTTGATTTGGATCAACCCACATCACCGTTCGTTCGTTTTCTTTTTAGGGTTTCATACCAACGGAACCGAATTAATAGGCCTCCGATATCCTCCCTTCTGTCCGTCTGTCACAGTGCTATATCTTCTGGAAACTTAAAATGTCCACAGAAAATGTACAACAAGCGCCGTTATGACATCAAATAATAAAAATAATATAAAGCTGAAAGTAAAGATGGTCCTCGTACAAAAATTGTGCTTTTAAAAATTGCAATTCAATTTCATATTCAAGAATGTATGCATTGGAAAACAAGACAAATAACAGACAAATTTCCCAATTTCCCAAAGGCCAATGACTGCAGGTTTGGAACCCTTCATGAGCGTTTTTCCTTTCTCTTTGTTACTTCATCTTTACTTTCTTCAGGAAAACCGTATTGACTCTAATCCATCATTATCGTCTTTAAATTGTTTTCTCCTGGCTTACTCCTTAAGTGGGTGAGACAGATAAAAAGCGCTAGGGTCTAGAAAGGCCTTCAGTTGTGAGTAAAAAAAAATCAATATTCAAACATTTACTGAATCTTCATACAATGGACAGATTAAGTCTGATATCATATCTGGTAATCCTTCATTTGAAAATCAAATTCCTTTGTGCGATTATCTTTCTTACTTTTCCAAACCTGGAAAATTTCGAAATTTTCTCTCCTGAAACTATTAACGCTCTGGCATTTCTCGAACCCCAAAGAACCAATACAATCAAGCTATTGCACTCATCCATTCAAAAATAAGCAATAACTCACTTCAAAGGTTTCCAAACGTTTTTTTTCTCTGCCGGTTTCATTTTTACGGCTCAAAGGCATTGCTGGGAAATCGATTGACCAAGTGAAAAAGAGACTGGGAAAACAAGTAACCACCTGAGGCGACTCACATACTCATACTCGTATATGGTCAGTGAAGATTTTCTCATTTCCAGCCAGGCATGTTGCACAAATGACTACTGTTACTGCGCGTAAAAATTGTGTAAAAATCTGCTGGTGCATATAAAGAGTGGACGTAAGGTCTTCATGATCTTTCGTGCGCACCTACACTCTTTTGGTAAAATGACAAAAATACTAATTACAATCACCTCTGAAAGCTACCAGCAAAGACATCTGATTACCAGCGAAGACATCTGATTAGGGCCATGACTTGTATCTCATACAGCAAGCTAAAAATTTATAGAAAATGTAATTTCTTGTCTATAACTCAGCGTCGATAGTATCTTTTTTTCTAAGTGCCTCAGCTTTAAAGCTGGTTTCAAAGTAGTCCCAGAAGTGGAAAGGGGATGTACGTGATTATAGTCTATGCAACTGAAGTCACTCAACAAACTTCGTTTACTTTCGAGCATCGAGCGAGACATTGGCGACGAATCCAGCTCCTATAAATGCGTTTCAAGGATAGACAAGATTCGGAAGTAAGGTTACTTAAGTCGCTTATTAAAGCTATTCCGCAGATGATTACCCAAACTTAGAGATCCTTCATAAACTTGCATTGGAACAAAAATCGTGTCCTGCTGCACAACTTCGACCTTCGATACGAAATTGAGTTCTAGCGATCGTAGTACACTGGTTTTACTCTGCTCAATATCGTCATAGAAACTCATTCACTCGCCAAAGTAGTGTAGTTAGCCCTTTTGGTTGGAGGAACGCCGTTGGCGTATTTTTTTGTAATCGACTAACAATAAAGGCACTTGAAAACAATATTGGTAAAGCTTTTCTATATTTAGTGATAAAAAGTGTCCCCAACCAACGTTGGTATGGTGACATGGTGTTTTTTGCATAGCCGTTTTTAAATAGAAACCAGCAGATGGAATTATATACTGACAAGTACAAAATATTTGTCTATTGAACGCCAGTTTACTGCGGCATTCGAAGGCAACGTGCAAACATTTCCCAAGCCTTGACTTCTGCAAGTGGACATGAGAGTCTTCAGATGCACAAACTTTAAAACAAAACGGTCACTCTTCATATTCCGAGGAGTCAATATCGACTGGACCTCGACTTAATTGCAGTCATGTTTAAAACACGGATTTTTCAAATTTGAAGTGGGTTCTTTAAAATTCAAACTACGATCTTAAACTCATATGAAGATCTTAAAGCTTTAAAAATGTGCATCCAGCTGAATGTTTTTTTTTTTATTATTAGAAGTATTCGAATCTATAATACGCGGACAGGAGGTCTGCAGGAGATATTGATAACATACATTTTGATTTTTCACTTATAAAAAGCTTATGGTGGAGAAACCAGTCAGTTTTGACAGAGCTTATTAAATTAGAAAAACTGTTTTAGTAAAATACGACCATTCTTTGTCCTCGGCGAGGGCCTTAAAGTCTTGGACAAAACGTGATTTTACATGTATTAAAAATAGTATACTAAAAATAATTTAATACGGAACCCTTTGGAACTCCAAAAATTTAATCCATCACTTATTATAATATATATTTGCATTCTTACTTTTTGCCTGCTATCATTATCGTAAGCGCTAAACCACTTTGTCGTTATCAGTGTTATGACTGAGCCATCTTGTACCACAAAAAGAAAGGAAAATGAACAGGCTATAAAAGATATTGTCGTTTGAGCTTAGCCGTAGTATAAAATCTTGGCAACGCGCGGCTTGTTTCTTTCCATCAGATTTATACACTCTGAATGTACATTTAAAAAACAGATGGACGCGTTCAGTTAAGTAATGCAACAAAACTATATTCAAACCTTTTACAAAATGCTTACAGTCTGATTGTGAGATTATTTAAAAATACTTTTACGATCAAAACGCTGTTCGCATTAACATTCAACGCTTACGATTTTGACTGACGAGGAACTGTCAATGCAATCAATTTCAACTTTGTGAGACTCCCCCGATTTGTACACTAAACGAGGGAAAATGACTCGTTGTCATGGAAATCTTGACTCGAGATAATGATTGCATATCACTTCAGTGCATGCACTGCAAATGAAATGAAAGCGTGTTTGTTTGGCTTTCGATCATAAAAAAAAAACATTGAATATATTTGTAGTTTTTGTATATGCGAAACTTAAGAGGATACTTCCGTATGCCTATACTGGTTGATTTCATGCAAAGTATTTAATGTAGACAAGATTACGCATTCTCATGCAATTTTTTCACATTTTAATCCTTAAAATCGAACGAAGTTCATTTTAAACACTTTTGGTCACATACCCTTCGCCTTGCTGAAGCTTTTTTCTTCAGCAGATGCTTAGGGGCTAGATTAATATCTCCGAAATACAAAAGACGAGTCCACAAGATTTCCGTAAAAAACAAAAACAACCGATGGATATTTGACAAATTTCAAATAGTGACAGATAAAAAAAAACAACATTTGATGAAAACAGCTTTTGCGTTTTGGGTTCACCTCATTTTGGTGGGAATTTGATATTAAAGGAAATCCAAATTATATACATTTTATCAAAAATAAGGACACGTCAAATGATAATTTTAGAAAGAAAGTTGAAATCGATCGATATATCTTCCACATTGTGGATCATTTGTTTGTCAAAAATTAAATTTGATTCAATACTTTAAGCGTACATTCGAGTATGATGGGGTCTGGGTTCTTCGAGCTACAAGACACTTGACATTCTCAAATTCGTAAGGATCAGCAAAAACTGTTTTAAAAACGAGATTGGACACTTACCTTCTAACTTTCTTAAACTTCTCTTTATGCTTGTCAATATTCATTTGTGATAGTAATATGTTTTTTAAAAAGCAATTGGAAATCAAATATTTTTGAAAATCTCTACACAATTTTAATTTAATTTCATTTATTTTTTTTTCGCGAGGATTAAAGGAACAATTTATATAAAAGCCCATTCATATCACACTCGAGATTGAGTTTTTTTGATAATAATAAATATTTTACATCTACTTGCGATTTTTCTGTAACCGAACAATCAAATAAAAAAAATTTTTGTCATTTTCAACTGTCATTATATCGAAATGAAGTACTGACGAAACCTATTCAGGATGGTATTCGAAGACTGTAAGTATTTATTATGATAACCATCTTATCTTAGTTTATTTGCATTATTTATTTTTCGGTTTAAAAAGAAAAGAAAAAGAAAGAAAGAGAAAGATTTTTTAATACAATTCTACCTCAGGAAAATGTTATTTTTACTGACTTTTATAAGTACCAATGGTTTGTCTTTTCAACCATAATTTAAATTAAATTAAATTATAGGTTCGACGCGCAATCCAAAAGACGTTTGGAAATTTATTATCGGCATACATATTTTGTTTACAATTCAAAAAGAAAACATGCATGAAGATGACTAACTTGATAGTGTTGGCCACAATTTGTCTTGCACTGGTACATATTTTTGAAGTGTACATTGTGAAACTTTTCCTTACGATTTCAAATTTTCTCTTGTGCTCCTAATTTCAATATCAGGATAGTTCGAAAATAAAGTTTGAAAAAATCATTTGACCTTAGATCTTAGGACTTCTTTCAAATAAAATTCGTTTAAGTCGACCGAAAATCAGTTTGTTTTTTGATAATTCATGAAACTAAAGTAAGCGGACGCTTCAAACCAAACTCAATACCTACTTTGTTAACGTATTCTAACGCAACCTAACTATTACTTTATTTTAACATATGAGGCCATCCATTAATCACGTGAAGTTTTTTTAGACAGCAAGGTTGCAGATTTTTTTTGACTGACATAAAAATAATGAAAGAAATGCGAAAAATTTTTTTGTACTAATACATGAACATTATGAAATGTACAGTTTCCTCGAACCATGGATTAGGAAGACTTTCTTCAACGTCTTGCAAGTCAGTTGTTGGCAGAAATGGAGCAAACGTCTTGCCGTCATGCTCTTGAGGCTTTGGAATATAGGCCACTGGACAACTGCAAAATCAGGTAAGGAGGTATAACGGAGTGTTCCGAAAGAATGGATCATATAGAACTCCGCTAAGTCCGGCTGACGGTTGTCGCGGTTGCCTGGCCAAACGGCGAATTAAGGTCACATTACAAGGCGCTTTCGATTTTCTACGCGTTTGCCGAAAAAATAAATACACGTGATATTACTACATCCCCCTCCTCCTTGTGATATTTCACCATGTTTAAAGGACCCCCCCCCCCTTTCGAAACTCACGTGATTAATGGACAGCCCCTAACGAACTAGGAAAAGGTTTTTTATGTACAAAAAAAATAAGTCAGCATATTTTCAATGCTAAAAAGTAAGGTAATGTAAACGTCGAAGATCAGGTTTTTGTTTTTCTGGCAAGTGTCCGCTGAATAAGTTCAATCAGAAAGTCATCAACGTAAGTGAAATTGCTTGGTTGTGCAGGATTTCATAAGATTTATTTTTTTTTACTGATTGTGAGACTGTGTTAAAAATTCATAAAACATATTGTTTCGACAACTCGAATTTTTTTCATCAAACTTACTCCCACGTTGAACAACAAGGAAGTTCCATTTGCTAGCAGACCAAAAGGTATTTGAAAACTCTTCAAATCTCCAGTGGCTACCCTTGCTGTCCGATAAAAGAGAACTTACGCCAATACTTTGTCGTTCCCCAAAAAGTTTAACTTCTATCTTCTATTTTTGAAGTAACAATGCAAAAGGTTACAGTCACCGCTGTCTTTTGTCAATCTAAACAATAAAGTTGGTGGTGGTGAACAAAAAATACCCCAACGGGCTTGCTTATCCCCAAAAAATATAATTTTTGGAACAATCTTACATTGTCGAACTAAGCAAGCAAGCACTCATACATTGTATTTTGCTTTCGTTAATGGTGCTCAACCGAGAGATACTACTCGACTGAAGATTTATTGGATTAGCTTTGTCCTTATTATTTTTTTTACAATCAGCCGGATAGGATAATGTACATCAGAGTATACCCTGTGAATGATCTACAAAAAAAAATTTCATCTTCGATTGCTTCTGTTGGAAATATGCCTGCTGTTTTTAAAATTCGTTCGGTCTTGTATGTCCTTCAATCGTTCGAACAAGACTTTTGGAGTTCGGTATATGTTGGCATTTTCCTTAAGATCGTGCTTTATTATTATCTTCAATTAACACTGTAAGGTTATATCTCGGACTCTGAAATAAATTAATTTTGTTGAATAGCTTCATTTGCATGAAGGGATGGATAGATTCAAAGCGTTTTTGAAAAGTTCGATGTAAGAAAGTAAAAGTGAATTATATTTTAAGCGACTCGAACCTTAATTTGGTTGTTTCTCAAAGTTCTTTGCTCGTTCATATTCTGTTTTGAATTTAGATATTGCCTTTATCTGAGCAGCTATTCCCCCTTAAATTCATTTCATTCAGTTGACCACATCAAGTGTTATGAATTATATCATTTAAGGTCGTAGCTCTGATTGTTGTTTCGACTCAAAATGATTGAACGATTTGAAAGTCGTCTCATGTGGCTGTTTCTCGCATTTGTTTTCTTTTTTTTTGGCTTCCATCTAAGACAGGGAACATTTTTGTAAAGATGCAGGAAGACAAGAAACAAGTCACCCTTTTATCTTGCTTAACACCAGAGCTACATATTTTTGCACAGATGGGAAGAAAATTTCTGAGAATTGACGTTATTCGCATGAAGTGATGGCTATGAAAGCTTGCCACCTGGGATAAGAATCCGGGACCAAACAATCTGAAGCACTTCCATAAAGGCAAAGATATGGTACAGAAAAATGTTCATTGTTATTAAGGGAGGGGGGAATATTTTCCAATTTCAGACTTACCTCAGCGTGTGATCCTTGCAATAATGGTAGGTCTGGCCATGATGAACGTTTATACTATGCGAATAAGCCTCTCGGTGACGATCACTAAATTGGTGATAAGAAAAAATCATACCAATGAGGAACTTGGAAATGCAGTCTGCCCACCCTCTAAACAGGATGATGATTGGGATCTTGTAAGTAACTAAACAACTTCATTTTATCCACAATTTTTGTTTTTAAACTTCATATTGACTAGATTCAAGGCGGAAATTATGATTGGTCGGAAAAGCTTCAGGGTGTGATCCTTTCATCGTTCTACTGGGGTTATATCACCACTCATATTCCAGCTGGAATTTTTTCTGACAAATTCGGTGGCAAATGGACACTAGGTTTGGGAATATTTTCGGCTGCCGCATTTACACTTCTCACACCCACATGTATCCGTTTGGGCGGCGCACCTGCCTTAATTATTCTTCGTGTGCTTACCGGAGTGGGCGAGGGTACAACCTTTCCAGCTTTGAGTTGTCTTCTATCCGCGTGGGTTCCGTTGAAAGAGAGAGGCAAATTAGGCGCACTTGTATTGGGCGGCAGCCAACTCGGTATAATTTTGGGTAACACGATTTCTGGGATACTGTTGAGATACTTCGTCTGGGACTGGACATTCTACTTCTTCGGTTTAATGGCAATGGTGTGGTTCACAATGTTTGTAAGTAAACCGAAGAATTGATGCTAAAGGTCTAGAATCAAGAAGAAATTTATTTTTCAAGGTTGGCCTATGCACCAGTGATCCAGCTTCACATCCCTACATCAAGGACGAGGAGAAGGCCTACCTAATGCGAGAAATGGGGGCGATATCCCGAAAAACAGATCTCCCACCAACGCCCTGGAAGGCCATTCTTACCAATGTTCCAATGATTGCTTTGGTCATTGCACAAATCGGGCACGATTGGGGATATTTCACCATGATTACGGATTTACCAAAGTATATGGCTAACATCATGCAATTTTCGATCCAAAGGACGGGTGTTTACTCGTCCCTGCCATCCTTGATGATGTGGATTGTCTCACTTTCTTCGGGTTGTTTGAGCGATTTTTTAATCTCGAGAGGTATCCTTGGTGTTACTAATTCTCGAAAATTATTCACTTCAATAGGTACAGCGATTCAATTCATATCTTTAAGCATTTTTTATAACCTTATAACATTATTTAAGCTGCATTTGGTCCGGCACCGTTCATAGTTCTTGCCTCGTATGCTGGATGCGATCGTACATTGGCCGTGACATATTTCACCATAGCCATGGGTTTAATGGGTACCTACTATGTTGGCATGAGGCTGAACCCAATGGACTTTAGTCCAAACTATTCAGGGACCTTGATGGCGATTACTAGCTGTTTTGGGACTTTAACGGGAATCCTTGTGCCATATATCGTCGGACTGATGACTCCAAATGTAAATTCTCCATACCTGTATGCATCCTGACAAACAATTTTAAGCTCAATCTTTTCAACAGCCCACACTCCTTGAATGGCGAAGAGTCTTCTGGTTAGCAGCTGGTGTACTCTGCTCGACTTGCATCGTTTATATTATATGGGCATCGGGTGAAGTACAACCGTTCAATGAACCTAAGCCGCCGATCAAAGGGGAAGGCCAAAAAAACCAAAAATAGGTAAACATTACGTAGATGTCAAAAGTGTTCTCTATTTCTGTGTTGGCAATAAAATTAGAAATCTGTTCTGCATCTTTATGTTGCTTCTTTATTCCTGTGAAAATACGTTTGTTGCCATTATGTATGGAACTCGATTTCTTTTGCATGGCCACCACGGGCACGCTTGCAGAAGTCCAGACGCTGAACCTAATTTTCGACGGTTTTCAAGCATAAATTGTCCGATACTGCTGCAATTTCACGTTCGATATTCGTACGAAGCTCATCAATCGTCGCTGGCTTGTTGGCATAGACCAAAGACTTGACGTAGCCCCACAGGAAATCGTCTAACGGCGTCAAATCACACGACCGAGGCGCCCAAGCGACTGGACCATTTCGTGAGATAACACGATCTTCAAACTTGGTTTCCAATAAGTTAATTGTGACATTCGCTGTGTGGCACATGTCCTCCAAGTCCATATCATCCAATTGGGGCCAAAACTTTTCGGTTATCATTGAACGGTAGCGATCCCCATTCACAGTAACGTGCTGGTCTTGATCATCACGGAAGAAGTACGGCCCAATGACGCCGCCGGCCCATAAACCACTCCAAACCGTAATTTTTTCGGGATGCAATGATGACTCATGGAGTACGTGTGGATTGCTGACTGCCAGAAATGAGCCTCATCGCTGAAGATGATTTTTCGTTGAAAATTCTTATCATTTTCAAGTTGTTGCTCAGCCCAATTCACGAACATACGACGCTACTGGTGGTCAAGCGGCTTCAGTTCTTACGTCAATTTAATCTTGTAAGGATGTAGGCCAAGATCTCTTCGCAAAATTTGCCACAACGACGTCACAGAGATGCCCAACGCTTGAGAACGACGTATGAGAGACACATTTGGGCTTTCTGCAACTGAAGCCTCAACGGCAGCAATATTCTCGACACTACGGGCACTTCTTTGTCTCACTGGCACGGGAACATTTTTCACTGTGCCTGTGGATTCAAATTTTTCCACTAGACGCTCAATTGTTGATCTGCTAGGACGATTATGACGACCATAAATTGGATGTTAACGTTGAGACCACTGACTGCGAATTTCGGAAGTAAATTTAATATCTTTCGGCTCGTATATCTTTCTTGCAAAAAGTCATATTTCTTTATGAAAGAAATTACTACTTCAAAATTGCATGTGAGCTTTTTAATAATTCAAAATAAATATAAAAATACCAAACTTTCAAAATGAAATACTTAAAATACGATAACGTCTGTCCAAAGTACAAATGAGTACCACAAAGCAGCTGACTGCGCGGCGCTAGAAAAAGGAAAAAAAATCAAGACAATGACTTCGGTGTTTCGAACGTAATAATTCAAATCAAAATTGTCTTATGGATGTAATGCCGGAATATGAAATCATTATCATCACTTATGAACAAATTGAAGAAATTGTCTTTTATATAAAAAATGAATACATTTATTTAATTTTAAGGGTTCCGTACCCAAACAGTAAAAACCAAACAGTATTAATAGGCCTCCGCTGTCCATCCCTTCGTCCATCCGTCTATCATAGGGCTGTATGTTTTGAACCTTTATAGGTTGACAGAATGTTGACTACCATGTGCCACTATAACAAAAAAGAGTAATAAGATATAGTGAAAATATATTTATGGGGGTCCCTATACAAACATATGTAGCGTTGCACACTTAACCGTGGTGTGGAACCCTTCTTGAGCTTGTCCAACTCGACCCAAGAAACAATCTCATTTTCAAACCTGGGTTCAGCTTACGTTTTTTCGATGTTCAAATATTCGATAGACCATATACTAATTGACATTTGACAGTGAGTTTGACATTGCACTTTCAGTGAGCGATTTTAAACTCCGTCAAATTTATAGGACTACAATGTAAGTAAAATCATAACCATGAATTGTTCTTGAAAAGTCAGATATTGGCTATTGAAGTCTTGACTATCGAGGAACTCGCCCAAAGACACACAAAAAATTGGAGTTCAATGAGGCACATACCAACAAAAAGAGTAGGAAACAAATAAGTAAATAAAGCTTTGATCTTTCAGTAAAAAATAAAAACATACGTAAACAGTTTATAACAGGCTTCATTCGCAGACCATACAGCAATTGTAGATCTAGGAAAAAGTACTGCACAATAAATGCATTCACTTTTTTGGTACAACAATTTGTTGGATAGAGAAGAAAACTAGACCCTAGGGGTGCCTTCAGTAGCACTTATTTATTTATTTCGTTTTTGTAAGTTATGATTGAGCTGTTCGTGGAAAAAAGGTACTGCTTTTGTAAGTAACAATGAAATGAGAAATGCATTTTAATCTCACGATCTCTCTTTCATTTTGCCCACTACTTTTGTAATTTCAAGCCATAGCAGAAGAACGTATTGCATCTTTTAATTAAACTCAGGCTTATTATATTGACAAAGACTTCAGAGCATAAGAAATTTTATGGAAATGTATGCTCTCTATCGATGTTAGATCGACGCGTCTCAGGTGTTGATTTATTGCTTCCATGTGCCAATCTTGTTGATCGATTCTGAACGTTTTCCACTATGGACACTGTCATGTGTTCAAGAAGAGCTGTATTGACTGTCTGCTCCTCAATTGTCGCACAGGAGGCTCACTAAAATTACCAAGTGGTACCATGATTGCTGTTCGCGTTATTCTTTGGCGAGCCACTTGGAACTGGTTCGTAGCGCATGTAGAACACCGATGGATTCAATCAATTCCTATAACCAAGCTGATATATCGTTAAGAACAGCTCACCATGCCCATGGTCGGGGGTAATTTTAAAGAGGAGAGCTGATACATTTTATCCAGTTCGCCCATTACCTTTGGTGTCATTTAAGTAGTGAACCCAGAGGAAGCCAAATCAATACCTTTGCTAGAGGTCTGGCTGTGAGGATGACTTAGTCTTTCCTTAGGCCTTTGATCAGTTGGATAATTATGAGCTTGAAAATTTCTATCTGCATAGGGTTGTTGCGGTTTTTTAGCACGCAAATTCCTGACTTATTTATTCGGCCTATGATACCTGGTTACAGATGCCTTTTAGCCTTGACGGTCCTGAGCAGGCTGCAACCTCCAGCACCAAGCTTTTTCGCGTCTACGATTGCTTGATCCCTAAGCCGGAGGTTCGGTTTTCGCGTTCTTCTTGAACCTTGTGGCTTGGATTCGAAGACTCTTCGGGCATTATTGTCCATTTTCCGATTTGGCTGAACTAGTGAAGCTGAATTTTTGTTTTCTGGAATATATCCACATCTTTGAAAAGCTCCAAGAGTTCGCGGTTATGCCTTCTTCTCCGTTCGCGGTTTTTTTTTTTAAAGTAAATATTTGCTTTACTTTTTGTCCCGCATTGGACACCCAAAGTACGACAGGCAAAATCAGTGTCTTTTAAAACAGTATTTTTGTACTTTGTATAACGAGTTCAGATCTTAGTTGTCTTGTCTACCGAAGTAGCAATGGTTGCCAACACATTTTTTGTTTCCTCCTCATTGATACTAAGAGCAATTCCAGAAGTAAGGCGGACTTGAAAAAGTTAGTACCTTCCACGTCGGCACGTCGTACTATCTATTCCACGACAAGATTGAAGAAGTCCCATGTCGAAATCTGGTGATTCGGAGATATTAGTTCCAAACTGCCTTCGCGTTTTATAGCCCTGAGCGATGTAAATTATAAATTGCGGTTTGAAATCGAAGAATGAAAGATGATTGGTATCGACTAAAAACGCGTTCTTTTCCAAGATTTGGCCCTAGTAAGAAAATGTGGTCTATCGTTGATTTTCCAGGTCTAAGGCCATGTTGGTAATGTCCGGTTTGAGTGGAGCAAAAAGGCTTCAAAGGTTCACACATCAGTACGCTGGGTAAGATCTTGTAGGCTTCATTTGAGAAGGTCTATGTCTCTTCAGTTGTTACAAGACATAAGATCGTCTTTTCGTAAATGGGGTACAAAAAACTTGGCAGATGATCTCGGTGCATTATCACAACCAGGCCATCGCCACCATAATTTCAAAAGTTCAAACGGCAATGCCTGTTATTTTGTAGGTTTATGATAGCCTCGGCGACTTCTACTTAGGTGGGTGGAAGAACTACTTAGTCGGTCAGATTTGGGTTTTCATCGTGAGCTTTCACTCTCTCCTAGTCATTCCCTTTTAACAGCTGCTGGAAAAGCTGGCTAAATATATCTTCAATTCGTTGTGATTGATAACCATCACATGCCGATTTGTAGACTCTTCCATGCCTTTGAGCTGGAAGATTGCCTCGGCTACTTCCTGTATGACAATGTGGCATAGTTCTCACATATTTTCGGCGGTTCTTGGAGTCTTTCGCTCAGCTGCTCCGGCGACAATGTGAAACCTCTGCTATGGTTTTTTGAATTTTCGCAAGTAAATAGACGTTTTTAATTCTTAACGATTTACAAATTGTTATATCAAATTCATTTCATAGTTATTAAAATAAAAATTTGACGAAAAAAAAAGAAATAAAAGTATTTTAATTTCATTGCTTCATTTTTTATCATCTTCATTTTTAGGGTCATTGAAGGGTTGGATTTCACCCGATGCCCATACAATATAAACGACGCAAGTCGAGGTCAGTACAATAAATGCTAACCAGAACACTTGTCGCCATTCAAGGAGTGAAGCCTGTAAAAAAAAAGATGAAGATGATGAAAATTGTTGGTGCGAATGCATGAATGAATGTTAAATTTACGTTTGGAGTCATCACACCCACTAAATAGGGTGCTAGAATGCCCGTCACTGACCCAATACCATTTGTAATAGCCATCAAGATTCCCGCATAGTTCGGACTAAAGTCGAGTGGGTTCAGCTTCATCCCGGAATAGTAGGCACCCATCAGACACATGGCTATGGTGAAATAAAGCACAACCAATACTTTACTTTGGCCAGCATAGGAGGCAAGAACTATAAATATTGCTGGACCGAATGCAGCTGAAAGTATTTATGGAATAATCTTGTTAGCTAAGAAGCTTTTAAAGATACGACGCGAGACTTTTCGTACCAATTGAAGTGAACATTTTCCGAGAATTTGTAATGCTAAGTTTGTTGTTTGTAATTAACCAATCGCTAAGGATACCCGACAATATTGTTGATATCCACATAAACAAGGGAGGCAGGGATGAGTAGGAACCAGCTTCTCTGATGGAGAAATTCATGACATCAGCCATATATTTTGGCAAATCCGTGACCATGATGTAAAAGCCCCAATCGTGTCCGATTTGAGCAGAGATCAAAGCAAGCATTGGAGCGTTAGTAAAAATGGCCTTCCAAGGTGTCGGTGGAAGATCTGTTCTGCGGGATATCGAACCCAGCTCTTGCATTAAAAAATCCTTTTCCTTGTCCGTGATGAAGGGATGTGAAGCTGGGTCACTGTAGCACATAAATATCTTAAGAAAAAAAATTGTTTATTAATATTAGATCGCAAGTATCAATTATTATATCTGCTTACAAAAAACACGAACCACGCAATTCCCATTACACCAAAGAAGTAAAAAGTAATGTCCCACACGTAGTAATGGAGCAAAAATCCGGATATTGTGTTACCTACGATTGTGCCAACTTGCCCACCACCCAATACAAGTGCACCTAGTGTACTCCTCTCCCTCAGGGGAACCCATGCAGCGAGAAGGCAACTTAATGCTGGGAAAGTTGTACCCTCACCCAAGCCCGTAAAGACACGAACAGCAATTAAGGCGTTCGCGCCCCCTAAACGAATTGCCAACGGAGTAAGAATCGTAAATATGGCAGTGCAGAGTATTCCCAGGCACAGCGTCCATTTGCCACCGAATTTATCAGCAAGAACTCCACCTGGTAAATGAGTTATGAGGTAACCCCAGTAGAACGAGGAAAGTATCACACCTTGAGTTTCTTCGGACCACTCAAAGCCTCCGCCGTAAACCTTTTTAATATGAATGAGATGCAAAGATGGGAAAAAGATTTAGAACGATGTACTTACGCCTTCTACGCCTTCGGTTTTATTTGCGGGATCTACCAATTTTACGATCGCCACCGAGAGGCAAATGCGCATGGTGTATGCATTTAAAAGTGCTAAAAAGCCCATAATAGCAAAGATCCAGCGTTGAGGTATACCACAGACTGAAAAAAGTAAAAAAAAAAAAACACATTATGTAGAAATTTAATACAAAAATTGGCGAAGGACACGTTTTGAGGACTTCGAATCTGACATCATAATTTAGCCCGACTTTGCAAACATCATACAATTATAATGAAGGCGGAAAAACATGTCATTGTACTGACTACTGAAGCTACTCTTGTTTCAACCTACTCGATAACGTGGACAAAAGCAAAAAGAATAACTATCGACGGACGCCTTTCGCAGAAATTCAATGTGTAAACTCAAAAGGCTGTAAACAAGCCAAACCCAGATTGGGGGAAAGCTTAAAAAGCTCGACAATACAGATTTGAGATTCTTAATTAATACTGACCCTCTGGAATCCAGAGACTACAAAAAACTTACTCTGCAAGGACAAGATAAATTCATATGCGCAAAGAATTACAGGTGGGCAAACAAAGAGATTCTTCGAATATAGCCACGAAAAAAGATGCGAACGAATCTAGTACTGTTGGCAACGTGCCCGGCACCGTGAGGGATGGAAAGAAACATAACATCTTCATAGTAAAATTATCTAAGCTTCTTTTCCACTTGCAAATGAGAGTAATACTTGTAATTTTTTCTTTACTTTGTAAATCCTTTTTTACATTTCAAGTTTAGCAACGACGTCAGAAAGAAGGTTCTTGTTCAGGCTCATGCAATCTGGACGTGTACAAAAGTGCTGTCTTCAGAATTTGACAGCAGTTCGTCAGTCAAAAAGTTAAAAAAAACATTTTTTTCAAAAGAAGTAATATAATAAATACTTATAAACAAAGATTAAATTTTATTTCGTTAATTGTTAAAGAACACTCAAAATAGACTTACAGTCTGCCAGCGCCATTCTCGGAAAATTATTCTTTAATATTTGAAGCGAAATTAAAAATCTTGCTTCTTATTAAATAACTGATGATTTCTCGGTTACAGAAAAATCGCAGAACTAGAGTGACTGTTTTTTTTTTCAAGAAAGTCACAATCTCCAGTGAGTTTTTCTTGATTTTTTATTCATCCCTCTTTGAGTGCTTACGAAATGTTGAGGGATGATAAAAAAGATAGAAACTAAAAAAGTAAGTGCTTTAAGGAATTAGCACTGCTGGATTCGGAGAAGAATTTGAAAGAATGTATAGCGTTTGGAAACAAACATGTATTTTGGTTTCGATTGCTCTATGAGTGGATTTTGAATAGAAACGATGAGTTTGATATTGAATTTTTGGCATTCGCCCAATTGGAAGTATTTTATTCGCAATACAGATCATCTGCATAACTTGAAACTTGTAACTCCAATTGTATTGTCACCCACGTGGCGAGTGTTCAGAACATGTAGAAACTCATATAAAAGTGAAACAAATATGCTTTTTTATTTCCATTTTTCGGTACACGTTCCGAGGCTAAAATGCCACTAAAAAAAAATCATATGTACACACCAGTAAAAACTATTTATGGTAATGTTAAAATTATGAAATCAGTTAATGTCGAGAGGGGATGAACACTTAGAGTTCATAGAGTGCAAAGATGCTGTTGAGGCGAATTAAACCAATAGTGCACAACATGGAAATCGTTGTATTTACTACTGTGTCCAAAAAATAAGGTGACATATGAATTTAAACTGCGCGCGTCGAAGGATTTGGAAATTTTTCTTTCTTTTTAGGTTGGTAGTACTGTCAGTGACATCTATGTGAAATTTCATGTCAAAATTTATTCATAGTGTTTGAGATACGCGTCGTTTTGTGAGCTGCTAAAAGTGAGTTTTTCGTTTTTTGCGATGTCGAAATTTATTGAGCAAAGAATTTGCATTAAATTTTGTTTGCGTTTTTTTGTCATTTTTCTGCTGTTTCTTTGTCATTTTCAGCCTTTGATGATGAGGCTATGTCTAAAAAAAATGTTTACAAGTGGTATAGTGATTTCCAAGCCGGCCGTGAACGTGTCGAAGACGAAGAGCGTTCTGGGCGACCTTCAACCTCAACCGATGAAGCTCATGTCCAACAAATCAAAAATTTGGTGTTGGAAAACCATCGATTAACGATAAGAGACCTTGCTGATGAAGTTGGCTTATCGAAAGGCTCAGTCAATACCATTTTGAAGGATGCTTTGGGCCTCAAGCGCGTCAAAATCGACTCTTCGATTATCGTGGTGTTGTGCTTTATGAATTCCTTCCAACCGGCCAAATAGTCAACAAGGAATATTATTTGAACGTTATGCGTCGTTTGTGGAAAGACAATTCTTGGTTTTTACACCACGATAATGCACCATCCCATACCGCACTCGTAATTCGTGATCATTTCGCCAAAAAACTCAACCCATATCGTTCCGCAACCACCGTATTCACCTGATCTGGCGCCGAGCGACTTCTGGCTGTTCAACAAGCTCAAAAGACCGCTCCGGGGACACCGTTTTGATACGATAGAGGAGATTCAAGCCGCAGCGAAGACGGAACTGAAGGCCATCCCGGAAAGTGACTACAACCAGTGTTTCAAAGATTGGAAATTCCGTTGGCATAAAGGCATTGCATCGGGAGGGGATAACTTTGAAGGGGATGAAATTGATTTGGAAGAATAAATAAATAACAAAAATAAATACAATGTCACCTTATTTCTTGGACACAGAGTACATGCGGGCCTGACGTCAACTTGATATTGAATGTCGTTACATGGAAAAAATGTCGGTAGTACACGGCATGTAGAATTTGTCCCAAAACGTCGCATGTCACGGTGGCCCTCGCATGGAAACTATTCGCATGTATTTTTGCATACGTCGTGCGCACATGTTGCGCTAGTACACGGCATGTCAAAAAAACACCATAAACATTGGTTTCCTAGTACACGACATGTATTCATGCGAATATATTTAGTCGCTGTCATGAGTACACTTGAAGTGTGTTTCAGTTTGCTATTTTGTAAAATTTTAAAATGTCGAAAAAGAACTGGAAAAGATCACTATTTTGGCAACAAATCAAATTAGAAATGCCAAAAAAGCTGAGTACAGTGAGCATAATGAAGCCCAAACCTATAAGGAGGTTTGTTTGGGTGAAAGGGTTGAGCGGATCAATTCGATTTTTTGCTGGGTAATCCAAAAAGCTGATGCCATTATGCGAACGAGTAGATATTGTGCTTCTGACCGTCTTGTGCTGAGAGAAAGAGATTGGGGTGGGCATGGGTTTAGCATGGAGTCACAATGGATTTATTTTTGCATCTCTTTTTTTAGTAGATTTCTGCTGTTATTTTTTGTGGGCTTCAGTCAAAAAGAAATTTATTTAATGGTCTTTAACACGAGCGCAAAAAATTAATTTTTGTTTTCCTAATTTGACAAGCCATGTCTTCCTTTTTTCCATGTGCCGAACTGCTTCCATTGCGCATTAGGGTCCCTCGGACGATTTGAGTTTGGCCGTCACTGATCCCTTTTAATTATAAATTTCGAAAGCATATTTTTATACTCGTAATAAAGAAACATCAACAAGGTTCCACCAACATTAAACATTTTTTATTTTTTTTTTTGATTTGTCCACCTGGGAATAACATCTTTTTCTGTAGTATAGATAAACTTAAAACTCCTTAATATCTAGTTGTTTATGTAAATGGCCAGATCGGCTCTCATTACAGTCTTTATGATACAAGTAGGATAATCAAACGATATGACATATTTCTTTTTATTTGAGCTGATGACGATTTATTTATTATTTTTGTTTGAAAAGAAAACGTGGAGAAAAAAAAGGCCTTATACAATGGTATCATTTTTAATGTCGTTAGAATAATAAGCCTAAATACTACTTCACTAACTTTACCTAAATAAACCTAACTTATACTAAGACTGAATCCTGTCATGTAATTCTCTTAATTATCTTATTCAGCTCATTATCACTGTCACTAACAGTTAGCCACAACCCAATTTAGTCACCAATATTTTACTTTATTAAACCTTTCGTTATTTACCTCATCCTTTTCAGGCACACGTACGCAGTATCTGAGGCTTACATGTCCATCCCCAGAGTTAAAAGGCTCATAGAGAATACGCTTGTCTGTCGGCCTTCTAGAAAAGTGATACATTATAGGAAGGTTCGTGAGGTCCGATAAATAGCCATTAGCATCCAGGTACAAGAATGCCTCCGGCGGAATATGTCCAATTACCCTACAGCTTCTGAAATACTCAGGGTTAGGATAAAACAAACCTGAAATAAACTCGCTTTCGATGGTTTCTCGCAAGATCAAGAACAACATTGTCAATTCTTGATAGGCCAGAACATCCAATAAAATGTTGTTCGTAACATAGTGACGAAAATCTGAATGAGCGCTTCTATACATATGCAAGCAGGCTCGGAGACGTTTTCTTTCAAATATTCGAAGCATTTGCATGTAGGACGGACAAATGTTCCACCATGGACGGAAAAATGCTTGGTACCATACGACTTTCATATCGGACCTAGCACTGCTGGAGTAGGAAAGAGCCTTAAGGGACTTAAATGCCGCTTTTGCTTTTCGTAACTTAGTATTTATGTGTACATTACAACTCAGAAATTTATCAAGATGCACACCTAAATACTTCACAATACTTTTTAATTCTATGTGAAAGCCATTAGTACTCGTTACACGTTTTTCCAGTTCCGTCTTGAATTTGAGTTACCCCGTCTTATTGGGATGCGGAATAGTATGGTTTCACATTTTGCGTGGTTAATTTTGAGCTTCCATTCCGAGCAAAATGATTGGAGCTTATTGTACTTTTCCTGGAGTTTGCTTTGAATATCGTACAAGATAATATCGTCAGCAAACGCTATCGAATCGTCTAATGCCCAAATGTGGGGGATAAGAGAGAAAAAAAAACAACTGTTCCTCTTGAGGTGAAGTAACAAAAAGGCGTTTATTGGAGTAAACAACTTGCCTTTATAGACATTCTCACGCAAAAACCCTAGTGGAGATATTTCGGTAACATCAACCCATCATATGGCACGATATTTTTACAGTGTCACCCACTACACACACAGAAGTCTATGACAACTATGACAACTATGATATGCAACTACAGTGGTGCACAAAAGTATGGGAAAGTAAATTTGAAATTAAATTGGTCTACAGCTCGGCCATCCTGATAGGTTAATCGACCCGATTACAATATTGTTTCCACTGAAGCAACCCAAATAATTAAACAATCAACTTAAGTAAATTCATTTTTAAAAGTTAAATTGAAGTAGTATAGTAACAAATAAATAAATCAAAAATTCAACAATGTATGCAATTAACAAATTCAAATATAGGGCATTATATTGCTTATCAAATATAGGTTATTATAATTCTTAACATCATATATGTATATAAGTTATAAAGTCAGTTCCGAGTTTATTTCATAGAAAATTAGGCTTTGGCATATGATTCGATTGCATAAAAGTATATCAAATAAAAAAATTATAAGATTTACGAATCAAATACCTCGGGACATCCTTCGGCTCTGTCAACGTCCTCCAGTTGTTGTTGTTGTTCGACATTGTATGGCCTCATATTGCTAGGCGATGAAATACCCTTGTATGGTAACCGGGTCAACTGCAGACCTTCAACATCCGCAATTAAATACCTGTCATTTGGTAAAACCTTTTTGACCTCGTATGGCCCTCGATATTTTGCAAGTAATTTTTTGTTAACCCCTGGTGTAGTACTGACATTTTTTATCATTACGTATTCGCCCTGTTGGTACGTTCTGGGTTTTTTATGGCGACTATCGTAATAAATTTTGTTCTGTTCCTGAGCCCTTCTGATGTTATTATTCGCCTGACTTCTAATCTCTTGAAAGTTAGCCTGTTTATTTCCTAAAGCATTCACAAGAAATTCCCTAACTCGATCAGATACTGCACCTTTCTGATTTTGTCCGAACAAGAGAACACTTGGTGTGAATCCAGTAATTCTATTAACAGTGTTGTTAACAGCGAATTCAACCTTAGCTAAATTCTTGTCCCAACAACTTGTTGTAGTTGCACCGCATTCTTTTGCCAACATAGGTATGAGCACACGATTCACACGTTCGACCTGCCCGTTCGACTGTGGTGAATGCGTAGCAATCTTTACATGTTTCACACCATTTTCCTGCAAGAAGTCTGGGAATTCATTTGAAGTGAAACATGTTCCACGGTCTGAAATAACCCTATTCGGTCTCGAATAATTTTCGAAGTAAGACTTTAGACATGCTACAGCTTCTTTGCTTGAAGTTGTTTTTACCGGATATAACTTAGTGAATTTCGTGAAACTGTCCACAATCAAAAAGATGTGTTTTTTCTTTGCTTGGGAATCAGGCAATGGACCGAGATGGTCAATGTGCAATGAGTCGAAAGGTAAGTCCCCTTTAGGAATGGAATGCAATGATCCCTCTACTTTACCAGATGCTGGCGAAAAGTAAATGCATTTCAAACAATTGTCGATATAAGCTTTAATCTTATGTTTCATTCTGGGGAACCAATAAGTTCCAGACAGGTGTTCGTAGCACTTGTCAACCCCCAAATGGCACATCGCTTCATGATGTGTTCGTATGACTTGGTCCTCCATGTTGGATGGGACATAAAAACGAACTTTATCCTTCCACTTGCGATATATTAAGCCATCAATCATTTCAAATTGTGAGCTTTCTGCTTTTTCTAGTTTCGAAGAGATCGATACGATTTTGGGATCTTGTCGCTGCGCTGCTGCTAACACAAATTCGAAAGTCTCATCGTCAACATGTAAAATATTGAACGATCGGCTCAAAGCATCGACATGTGTCATGCGTTCTCCCTTTCTGTGTTCCACTGCGTAGTCAAAACTCTGCAGTTCTAACGCCCACCGCGATATGCGTGCATTTAGCGTTTTCTTTTTCAATGTAAGAGTCAGGGCTTGACAATCAGTGACAATCTTAAAGGGTATTCCGATAAGATAAACTTTGAATCTCCTGAGTGCGTAAATAATTGATAGAGTTTCGAGCTCATAGCTGTGGTATTTACTTTCAGCCTCAGTTGCTCGTTTCGAAAAATAAAAAACCGGGTGAAATTTCCCATCTGCTTGCTTCTGGACTAGCACTGCTCCAAACCCTATGCTACTTGCATCGCAATGGAGCTCAGTGGTGCAATGAGGACTGTAAATAGCCAAAAGTGGAGATGCCATAAGCTTGTCCTTTAAAAGTTCAAAAGTTTCGATCTCTTTAAGACCAAATACAAAAGGTGCATTTCGCTTTAGCATATCATACAACGGTTTTGCGATATTGGCAAAGTTTCTTATGAATTTACGGAAGTAGGAGCAAAGTCCTAAAAAGCTATGCACATCCTTCACACAAGTTGGAGTTGGAAAACCCTTAATTGCATTGAGGTTAATATCGTTAGGCCGTATGCCATTTTGATTAATTTTATAACCCAGATAAATTATCTCTTGTTGTAAAAAAGTACATTTATCAAAACGGAGTCTTAGACCATTTTTAACAATTGTATCTATGACATTCGATAAGACGTCTAAATGTTCACTAACACACTGCGTCGCGATAAGAATATCATCAAGGTATGTAATAACTTTACCTTCGGAAATTAAATTTTTGAAGACATGCTTCATGTAGCTCTCAAACACAGAAGGCGCGTTTTTGAGACCAAACGGCATCCTTATAAACTCATATTGGCCCATTGGAGTAATGAACGATGTGTACTTCGTGGAATCATCGGACAACTGAACGTGATAAAACCCATTTTTTAGATCTAATGACGTAAAATATCTTTTGTTTTTAAGACGATCGAGGTGGTCTTCGATCAATGGTAACGGATAATTATCTCGTACAGTGACCTTGTTGAGTTCGCGGAAGTCAACACAAAGTCGCAACTCCTTGTTCTTTTTGTGGACAAGTACAATCGGCGATACATACGGAGAACTGGATTCTCGAATAATCTGGTTTTTAATAAGGTCATCTATTATTTTCTGAAGCTCTATCTTATGGGTATACGGAAGTCTTCGCGGCGTACAGTGAAATGGGGTGTCTTTTGACAAAACTATTTGCATTTTGAAATCCGATTTAGGGGTGAATGAACTTTTATTTGCAAAATAAGCGGGCTTAAATATTTTATTCACTTTTTCTTTAATTAATTCACTTAATTCTGTATTTATATTAATTTGAAACTCACCTTTATTCCCATCGACATCAACATTCATTATTTGTTGGAGGAATCCAATGTCTTCAACATCAACAATGCTGTTTTCGGTGCAACTATTGGACGTAGCTTCACCGCCGTCGAATGTCTTCTGAGGATTTTGATTCTTCTCGATGTCTTGATGAATTTGAAGCGCCAAGCCAGACTTTCCGAAAAAATCTCGTCCTAAAATGACCGGATAATTCATAGAATAATTTTTCACAACTAATAAGACCAAATTTATTAATTTATTCTCAAATGCGATACATGTATCTATACTTCCCAATGTTTCGAGACGACTGCCATTGACTCCGTAATACGATCGTGTTGTTTCACCTAATGCTAACAGGAACACCGCTGGCAGAAACCTTTCCTGAACGAAGCTTATGGGGCTTCCTGAGTCCAGAAGAGCTAGAAGTGACGTTGAACTTCTTAAGAAGTATGTTGTCCATCGGAATTCCAGGACCTTTTCGAAGTCATTGCATTTCTGCTTTACAGATGGTAGTGGATGGTGGTGGTAGATCCATCCTCCAGAGCTTGACCTTTTATTGTATTCGAACAGTTTGACTCTTCGTTTTTGTTGCCCAATACCATCACTGGATCCTGGATTCCGCATGCTGTCGATATATGTCCTGGCTTGCCACATTTGAAACAGATAACATTCTTCTTTGGATATCTCCCACGTGATTCATTCGAACGGTTACTCGAAGTTGCTTCTGTTGTTTTAGGGTTATGTGTGACAGTGGCTCGCGTTTGATAACTAGACGTAGCAGCTGTTGTCTTCACCACTTTCCCCGCATTGCCATGATAGGAGTTTTGCCTTTGCTTCTGGTATTTTCTCAATGCAACTTTCAATTCCGCTAGATTGTCTGCGCTGTATAAAATGGTTTTGTTAAGTTCGGAGTCGGGTATTCCTTTGATTATGAACTGTGTTAAATCGCCTTCATCAACTTCGCTATGCGAAGCGATTTCTTGCATTTGCAACACATATTGTTGCAGGGTTTCATCCCGCCTTTTTTTCCTTTCACGGAGCTCACTGTACACATCTGATTTTGTCACAATTTTACGAAACTCACTTTTTAAAGCACTTTTAAGTTCAAGCCAACTTTTGGGACTAATTGTCCTAATATACAATCTCGCAGTGCCCGCAAGGAGTCTTTTGCAGTATATGTATTTGGCTCCTTCATCCAGTTGTATAATTTCCGAGCATTCTTCAAACTGCTCGATCCACCTCTCTATTGAGAGATTATCATCCCCGCTGAATGGAGTGATCGTATCTTCAATGTCTTTAAAATTGCAAGCAGTAGTTGAACCTGCAGTAGAAACTGTACCTTCCTCCATTTGCAGTTCACGTAGCTGCTGTCTTAATTTAGCTATCTCCTTTTTCTTCTCTGTGATTCGTTTCAGCTTCGCCAACTCCTCATCCAAGCGTTCTTCCTCGTTATCATCGGAACTACTTTCGGCTTCAGATACAACATGGTCAGGTGCAATCAAATCATCTGTCTTACTTTCCCTATTCTTCGTGGAGGCATCGTGCATCAGCTTCCGAAGATCTTCTTCCAGCAATTCTCCTGCTGCTTCGTGCGCTCGAACTTTCAGCTCCGCCTTGGTGCCCGTAGTCTGCAACCTCAACATCCGTAAGACTTCCTTTAATTTTACAGCCGTTGCCGATTCAATAAAACTCGCCCACTCTTCGGACATTGCGTAGCTAATTATTACGGACTACACGCGGTACACTTGTTCAATTAAACGAAACTAGACTTTGACTGCGATTGAAGTTAATTCGGTAAACTCACATGCACGCTATCCCACTTCTGAAAACTGTGGGGGATAAGAGAGAAAAAAAAAACAACTGTTCCTCTTGAGGTGAAGTAACAAAAAGGCGTTTATTGTAGTAAACAACTTGCCTTTATAGACATTCTCACGCAAAAACCCTAGTGGAGATATTTCGGTAACATCAACCCATCATATGGCACGATATTTTTACAGTGTCACCCACTACACACACAGAAGTCTATGACAACTATGACAACTATGATATGCAACTACAGTGTTGCACAAAAGTATGGGAAAGTAAATTTGAAATTAAATTGGTCTACACAAAGTATTTCAGCTATATATATGTTAAAAACTATGGGCGCTGAAACTGTGCCTTGCAGTAGACACCAACCATAAACACCAAGCATTTGAGGCCACACCTGAACCTTAACTATTCTTTTGATTTTCATATGTTTGTGATATAAATGTTGTGTGGATCATGGCCCAAAATTGTTTGTTGTTTTATGAAAAATTCACATAGAAAACTTCGTGCTCGGAATAATATCATATGTCGACTTTGCAACGGAAGCCCAAAATTCGTACGTCTTAACTTTCACTTGTGGAGCGAACAATGAACTCAAGAGAGTATTTATGCCAGACACATATAAAATTTTGGAAATCTATAATTGAAAGCATCATTCTTCCATTAAATCTTAATGCTTGAAACAAACTACTCATCTGAAAACATGCGACTGTAAGAATTTGTGCACTCGCATGTGAAGTTTCCATGGCATTGAGCGCTGAAGCAACAAGCGACGCATGTTGTCCCAAATCTCAAGCTGCTTGCTAGTACATGGCATGCGAAAAAGTCAGATGTTTGCATGCGATTAAGGCGAAGCATAGACTCACATGCACATGCGAGACTATATGCGATTGTCACAAATATAGTACACGACATGCAAACTTCTTGCAAGTATTGTCACAGATTTTGACGTCAGAATGACATCAGGCCCGCATATACTACTGTGTCAAAAAAATAAGGTGACATTGTATTTATTTTGTAAATTCTTTACTTATTCTTCCAAATCAATTTCATCCCCTTCAAAGTAATCCCGTCCCGATGCAATGCACTTATGCCAACGGATTTTCCAATCTTTGAAACACTGGTTGTAGTCACTTTCCGGGATGGCCTTCAGTTCCGTCTTCGCTGGGGCTTGAATCTCCTCTATCGTATCAAAACGGTGTCCCCGGAGCGGTCTTTTGAGCTTGTTGAACAGCCAAAGGTCGCACGGCGCCAGATCAGGTGAATACGGTGGTTGCGGAACGATATGGATTCCGGCCTTTTTAGGCGGATAGCGTTACGCAAACGACGCATAACGGTCAAATAATATTCCTTGTTGACTGTTTGGCCGGTTGGAAGGAATTCATAAAGCACAACACCACGATAATCGAAGAGTCGATTTTGACGCGCTTGAGGCCCAAAGCATCCTTCAAAATGGTATTGACTGAGCCTTTCGATAAGCCAACTTCATCAGCAAGGTCTCTTATCGTTAATCGATGGTTTTTCAACACCAAATTTTTGATTTGTTGGACATGAGCTTCATCGGTTGAGGTTGAAGGTCGCCCAGAACGCTCTTCGTCTTCGACACGTTCACGGCCGGCTTGGAAATCACTATACCACTTGTAAACATTTTTTTTAGACATAGCCTCATCATCAAAGGCTGAAAATGACAAAGAAACAGCAGAAAAATGACAAAAAAACGCAAACAAAATTTAATGCAACGCGTATCTCAAATACTATGAATATATTTTGACATGAAATTTCACATAGATGTCACTGACAGTACTACCAACCTAATAAGAAAGAATATTTTCCAAATCCTTCGACGCGCGCAGTTTAAATTCATATGTCACCTTATTTTTTGGACACAGTAGTACATACAACGATTTCCATGTCGTGTACTACGGGCTTTACAGAGTAGAGGCCGAGGCGCCCATCGAAACTAACACGGACATAACTGACGATGTTGAGAATCATCGTCTGGTCGCCTACTCGGAGAATGTATGGTATTGATTTCAGGTTTACTACAGAAACGGGAATGCAAAACAGACCTTAAAGATAAATTGAGTGCCAGCGACCCTTCCTTATGCTTCATTTCGCAAAGTGCAAAATACAGTAGCACCCCGACCCAACAAAGAACTAATGTGCCTCAAACGGACGAATTAAATCATATTACTGCACTGGCACATAATTAAGCGGTATCCATCAAAAAATATTGAGAAGGAGCTGCACTGCAAGCAGTCCACACTAACAAGCGACCAGACTCGAAAATCGTCAAAGAAGAGGTGCTATAATTCCTTTCTGCATACGCATAGGGGGAAAGGCTCAACTGATATACCCCCCTAATGAACAATAAACTAGATTCCTCAGACGTACCTTAGGACATTTTAAAGTAGTAAAAATTTAGCCTTCATCACATAAATGCTGCCTTAGTCAACTTAAAGAGGGAGATGGGGCAGCTGAATACTGCCTCAATCCAAGAACCATTACAGGACTTTAGTTAAAGGTCCATAGAATATTTTATTAACAACAATTACTCCGAGGGATGGGGTCATAATTCTGAATGGACCAAAATTTTGTTTAAAACTTTTTCGGAAATTCACACGAATTGAATACGGATTTTTAGATTAGTTTACAAAATTATGCATTTCCAAAATTTAAAAAAAAAAAAACAGAATTTTGAAAAAACCGAAATTTAAATAACACCATTTGAATCATACAGCATTTTTGAGAGGCTATCAGAATTTTGTTCCAATCTTAAATTTAAGCTCTACCGGCTTTGTCGTGGTGAAGGAGAAGACCGACAGAATAAGTTAAAAAGAATGCATTGCATTGGTATTAAAAACTTTTCCTGTTGATATTGCAAACTCGATCGTTGTTGGATACTTTAAGAGTTATGCCGAGGTATAGACTGAAATTATAAAAGTATGTTAATCGCTCTCTTGGACCATGCCGCTCTCTCTCTTTGACTCCTTTGGCTACATCAATTAGATGGTCGACAGATAAGCCAACGCTCTTATCAGGGAAATGACCGATAAGTCATATGAAACCAATTAAATATCCATCCTGGAAAAATCATCCGAAAACTGCGGAGTAAATCAAAACATTGAAATATTTTTGAATCTCTGATCAAGTGGTCGCGTAGTCCAAAGAAAAAAAAAATGATATCGGTTAAGAAAAACCTTTGCAACTCGATTAAGGAAACTCTAAAGCAAACTGATGGGTCTTTGCGGAGTCAAAAAAAGATAGTCCTGGAAACGAATTCAAGTCAACGAAGTTCATTCCATATCCTATTTAAAAAAAAGACCTGGTTTGCTTTTACAATGTCGGCGTAGCTAATAGTAAAGCTTTTCTTATACGATACAGTAAGGTTTTCGATATCCACATTTTGGCAAAAGATATACCATTTTACAACTCGATGATTCGCAGGCCATAATTGTATAAACCTTCCAGAAGCGGTGAAAGAAAAAGTTAACACTTCCATGACTGGGCAGATGCTTCAAAGATCATCTTCTCTTCAAAATCAAACGTTTCGCTTTAACACCGGCGAAACATACCCTCCTCCAGCGAATTAGCCCTCTGTATAATTTTTGCTTATCACAGACGCTAAGTCTGTCTTGTACTCTATAGTTCATCCTTAAGATAATTTCAGTCCAAGTGAAACATAAGACGAATGTAGAATGATCTCCGACACTCGTTTTTTTATTTACTCATATATCATTGCAATCATTTTAAGGGTATTCGTAGCCACTTGAGTGCAATCTCTCAATGTGTTTAAGTCAGAAACGACCTTCGATTTATTTTATATACATTTTAATGGACAACCAACGGAAAGCCTTGGAAAATCGTTATTTAAATATTTATATTCACATAAGATTATGCTAACCTCTGGCTCCTAGCATGGTCACTAGTAAGACTTAATAACATTAAAGGCCAAGAACCAAAGCCTGCTCAAAATTAAACACATTCGGATGCAAGGTATTGATTTCCAATTCCAATTCAAATTTTTGCAGTGCCATGCCACAGCCTTCAAGTTTGGAATTTTTGAGTTTACACTGCATCAGCCTAAGGTTTGTGGAAATTGGAAACCACTTCAGTTTTGCATGAAGTATCGCGACATTCGACGTTAGACATACTATACATACATTTGAGCGTAATTATAGGAATTGATTGCGCGATCCGGCTGTGGCACACACGCGCTACTTACCAGTTTCTAGCGACTTGCCAAAGAACAACCCGATCAGTAGTTATGGAATTACCACTTGGTAGATCATGGCGAAGTTGACAGCCAACCCAGTACGACCAACTTTGGTGCGGACGTTGTAATTTTCTATCGGTACGTACAAATGACGAAGCCCACAGGCGGTCGATCAAGTAGCCAATGGAGAGGGGCAGTTGTTTCAGTGTCATCTTGTTTCGCCTGAGGCAGATCGATCTAACATCGATGGTGTGCATAAATTTGCATAAAATCGTTTAAATTGGTCTGGTAAAATCAACCTCATTCGATGTTGCTATAAGAAATTAGTGCTTTTGAAGTACGGGTATCCTTGTTATAAAGCTCGGTGAAAAGATGCAATGCCATTCCCCCTTTATTCAGCAGTCCTAGTGTCATTGATCTATTATTTGACTGAACAGTAGATGGGTTCTTCTAATGGACAATGTCAACGGCCATCACGTGACGTATAAATTAAGGACGGAAGATCGATGTAGAATTCTTATACTATTACATTTTTCTACCAAGCTTATAAATTAAGCCGTTGCTATACAACTGCAACTGTAAGCGAACTATATTATCCTCGAAAATATGTCCAAAAGAACCAGAAGTAGATCAAATTCATCCTTAAATGAAAATAGAAAAAACTTGAAGGTCTAAATCAATATTTGAAAAATAAATAATGTGATTTGACTTTAGAGGCAAAGCAAAACAAAATTCGGACCACCCTGTACTTATATTAAAAAATGTCCAACTTCTCAAGAAGCCTCTGGACAATTTGTTTCAAGAGTGATTACAAAACTACCGATTGCTTAGCTCTCATGCATTCCCAAACTCTTTGAGAGACAAAATATAAGTAGCCAAGTGAGAATTGATTCTCAAACGAAGGGTTCTGCACCGCCTAAGAGAATGCAATTCTATATTTCTTGAATTTTGGCATCGCACATACATATTTACGAGTAATCCAGAACAAAGTAAAAGCTCTACCATATATATGTAGGTCTTCTTGTTATTCCAAAAATAATAAAAACTTCCAGAAATTAAAAAGTTTAAAAATTAAATAAGGATTTTAAACGATCACAAGATAAAAAAATTATTTGATGCAGACTTAGATACTCTAGAAATGAGTGAATCTCTGATCCTGACGTCAAACATGTGGTATAGTTCTGGAAATAACAAAATTTCTTTACTGATTAGTAAAAAACTATGATTGTTATAAGTAAATAAAACCAAAAAAACCGGCCAAATTCGAGTTGGACTCGCGCACCGAGGGTTCCGTACAAACCTGTAGTTGCGAGTTTGAAAATATGCGTCTTAAATTTGCTGTTTCTTTTGTTTGCGTTGACATGGAAGTTTGATTTTGTTACAGCTTTACGGTATTATAGATCTGAGTATTTCATAGGAATTTCAATTTAATACCTCTACGCGTTCATGAGGAAAGGGGTAGTATGTATAAAATTATTAAGAATATTTTAACTGAATGATGTTACTAAAAATGTTTGCTTTTCGAAATTTTCCTTTGCCTGTGTTATAGGACGGAACTTCGTACCAAATTTCAAGATTTTGAGTTCACGGGAAGTGCCCTGTAGATTTTGATTACCTTGCGAGTGTCGAAAATTTGCGGCCTTAACGGCTGAATCTTTTGATTGTGTTAGCTTAAAAATTAGAATTACACTAAGGGACAGTAGACCTGAGTATTTGATTCAAAATTCAGCTTGATAACCTCTACGCGTTCCTGAGAAAAAGGGTCTTGACAGACAGACAGACGGACGCACAACAATGTGTTCGTATAAGGGTTCCGTTTTTTCCATTAGTGGAACGGAACCCTAAAAACAAACAAAAAAATATGTTTCACACACGGTGCATCTTAGTTGCTGGAGAAGTTGTGTTGGACGCAAATTTTCACTACTCAAATGGTAACGAGCAATGTAGCAACGGAAATGAAGCTGAACTAATATGTCAGCATTCGTTAGAATGTCAAGGCGCCATGCCTTCCACCACCAACACCATCATATTTTGCCACGTATAGCAGAGCGCTACAATGAATATGATTGTGCAGCTTGATCTACACCACCCATAGCCTTGTTGAAGCCTTGAAAAACATGCGAAATGCCAACGTCTACCTGTTTTTCCCCACAGCTCTCCATCTCTTTCCTTTCCTAGAGGAAGGACACTGTGGTCCAGCTAACGTATGAATAAAATGTGGCACAGTTCTTCTTTTTCACTTCCGCACCTAACAGATTTTTTCAGATGGTTCTTACTACGATAGATTTTCACAGAAATGAAGATATTTTTTTATTTCCTCAAATCGGATTCTTGGTATTTGAAGCTCTTGACACAATAGACACATTAATGTCTTCGTCCAGGCACCAGGGCAAACGTTCTCGCGGCAAAGAATGGTAACCAGTCAATAAAAGGATATCGAAGAATGGTTTGAGTTCATCGACACATACTTTGAAGTCTTGCTTGCTTTTCTGAGCCGCGTAAATTATGACGAAAACTTCCTCGTCAAATACTTTTTCAAAAATTTGCTTTCAGTGGAAACTCGAGGCTCATTGATAGGGTCTGATTTACGCCCGCCTCAAAATTTCAGCAAGCGGTATGTCATCACTACTGCCCCATTCGTCTTCACCGCGATTCTCGAATACTTTGATTCTACCTGGTATGTCACGCATAATGGCATTGCTCTGAAAAGGGTCCTCATCACCTTCTTCCTCATCGGAAGGCACACTTGGTTCTGGTGGAAATGAAACCATGATAAATCTGTCTCTGTAACATCGCCTTCCTCAAGCATTACAGCATCAAGTGCTTCTTGAAGCTCGAGGTAGTCGTTTGTATGTTTATGAACCGAAACTTATGAAACTTATGAAACTTTACCTTCTTTGAACGATCAACTTTCCTCGAATAATAAAAATGTATTTCATAGCGCACGATATATTTATTTAATTTTTTTAAGAAAACAAACTTGTATCTAACTCCACAAAATGCGTGGCAAAAATACTTTTCACTATTTCTATTTCTGTCTTATAACACGTCAATAGCTTCTTAACCATCTAATGTCAAAAAAAGGAAGAAGTAAAAACTGATATATTAAGAAGCTTACGGTACTCTGTTAGGGGTGTCCGGACTCCTCTTAAAATGACCTGCTAAGTTCTTTTGTTTGATACACCCAATCTCCTGAGACTTAACATCAGCAAATGTCAGGCGATACGCGAACATGTATCACCAGTCTTATTTGTCTGAGCGTCACAAGATCCTGGTATCGTTGCGAAAAGGAAATCCAATTTCGATAGCATTATTTTTAAAGCTCGTTTTTCGCAACTTAGCCTACCCAAACACAGGTTCAAGGAATTTCTCAAACTCTACGTTACAAAAACTCTTCGTTCGAAAGTTTTTTGTTTTTGTAAGCCAAGATTTTGTATCACTTTTATGGAACTCATATACTTAAAGGTCTTCCCTGCATAGGCACTTTTAGGCTACCTCCATATGTGAACCGATCGCAACTAATAAATTTTAAACTGTAACATTTCTAACATAACCCTTCAAAACCACTTGAAATGTCAACCTTTCTGCATTTTTGTCAAAAATACAACTTAACACTTATCCAGCAATTTATGCTTAAGGATTTTTTTTTTCTTATCTAGATCTAGAAATCTGCGAAAGGTAAGCCAAGTGCAGCAGGCTTTCGATTTTCCTAACAACAGGAAAGACCCACAGCTGGGTATGTATATCAAGACGTTTCTGCATAGGCAGCTCTTATAGACATGATCGGATGGAATATAATTCTACGATGCCAGCAAGAATCCTCAAAATGAGGTAATAAATCCGAAAAGATTCGTTTATTTGACGTAATATAGGAGCTCAACATTTCTTACAAAAGTATACAGAGATTGACATAAGCTTGGAACTCAAACAATATTTCAATACCTGTTGGTCTGGAATTTGTTTTCTACGTGTTAAAAAATTTAATAAAAATTCAACTTTAAGCTGTCAAAGTGTTTAGCTACTAACGAGTACTTGTTTTATTGTTGCCTGCAGGTTTGCTAATTGAATTATTGGGCCATGTTTTCTCTAAACTGAGAATAAACTTGGCAATTTTACGACTTTGTTTTGGCATAAATTTAAAAGTATATTCAATTATTTATTAGCTATTGACACATTTAATTTTTTTTTTTTTTTGAGTACTTCAACGCCTCTCCAACTACTTCAAAAGTTGTGTTGGGTTCTTCTTCGTCGTTGGTCGAAGATTTAAAAGAATGCAAACTTTAAATAAATTCATTCGTATGAATTAGATTGCAGCCTTTTGATTTCACTGGAATACTTTATTTTTAAAAATACTTTCCCATTTTATTTTGAAGTTGTGAAATTATGAATTATTTAAATAAATTATTGAGTTCAAATAAATGATTTGACCTCTTTGACGTTTTTCTAATATTTTTAGGTCTTCTTCAAGTCTGTAAATAAACCGAAAAATTAAACGAAACATCTTTCACTCAATAGTTTATGAATACAAAAATTAAACTGCTTCTTAAAATACTTCATTAACCTGCCTTGAATGTTAAAATTGACCAGACTCCATACAGCTGTACAGACTTTCCTTATTTTCATGACAATGTGGTGCATGACTATTGACTGTGCAATTAGGGATCGACTCTTTAAAGTACCTGAATCAGCTAGAAAAATTACAGAATCAACCTTATACATGGATGCTCAATCTTTTAATTAAAAATTCAACGTCCGGTTTACCACTCAAAGGCATTTTTTACCAACCAATACGTTATTAGAGCAAAAAAATTTAATATAATGATCACAAAAATTTGCTGCAGTTTTTTCTTTCTTTTACAAAAAAAAAACTTTAGTTCTTAAGTGTTCCTAATTTTGACATATCTCCACATTTCGAGTCCACAGACTTGATTGCATTGTTTTTTTTTTCAAAAACTTCTCAAGCGTGGTTTTAAAACGGAACTTCAGGCTTCTTGGGCACTGTACCAAAGTTTTTAATTCACTTTTTCTTAAAATTTATACAAAAAAGCTTTTAGCAATCAAATGTCACAGAAATTTCCATGAGATCATAAATTTATTCCTGAGTTAATAATCCTTCAAAAGATGTGTCAAGTTCTTTGAAGTCAATCCTCACTCAAAGATTCAACATTCTGCGTGACATTCTTTACTGATTTAAAAGTGCTCACTTAAAACTTTTCCTATCGTGATAAAATAGAGCAAATATTATCAATATTCCCCTTGCACAAACTGTTTGCATTGAATATCAGACATCCACCAGACGAGCCCCAACGAAGCCTCTCCACCAAGATAACTATCACAATCACAAGGCACCGGTACAACATTGTCGCCCGCTTCCTAACAACACCACCAACACAGAAGTTGTTGTCAATTCTTTCAACCATATCGAGATCAGTGATCAATCGTTTGATAGTGCCCACACGTCCCCACCACAAGCTGTCAATACTGATCGTGTAGTTTGGGTGCATGGTCGGTTACACACGCTCCGCTGCAACACCTGCTACGCAAACTCTTCAACCATGTATGAATTGAGCTGAAAAGCGCATCTGCCTCTGGGGTCTCACGGGTCTATTCCGCCGGATCACCCGAGGCCATGGACTCTAAAAAAAAATGAGCAGCCACACAACTCCCCCCCCCCCCGCTGCCGCTGTCGACCGAAAGCAGTTGGAGCACGAACAAAAGGTATACTCAAATAGAGTCATCGAGCTTGGTGGCAGCTTTATTCCATTTTCATTCAGTTTCTGGTAGCCAAAGTAGACAGACGCTCCACGCTCCAGCTCCGAACGCGGTCTACATCGATCTCAAGCCTAAACCAGTGTTAACGTTTCTTACTTGTGGATTATCGGCGGTGCGCGGACGCAATCTTACTCGAGACTCTCTGGGTTGTGCTGGCGCGTGTGTTGTTCAATTTAAAAGAAGTGCTTTCCTTTTCACCTGCCAGCCATACTGTCGTCACAGTTTTGATAAAAAGTGCACAGAAAAAAAACAAAGTAATCATTACAATCCCAGTACCTGTGGTTAAACCTTAAATGACATACGAGTATAAAGTGAACCGTGTTTGAATGCTTTCCGTCATTCCGCGTGTGATCGTCGGCTACTCTTAACCACCACCACCACCTCCGCCGGAACGAAGGTCAAAACGAAAAGGAAAGAAAGAGAATAAATTAAGATTCTCCAAGAATTTATTTTTCATATTATTTTGTTATTGTGATTTTGAATTTGAATTTGTCCCTCTGTCAAATTTGTGACAGTTGCCGTATGCCCTTTTAAGTTTGTGCAACCATAAGGCGGATCTCACATTGCAACACAAAAAAAAAAAATTGTTTATTTATTTGACAAAAAAAAAAATATTAAAAAAATAGTTTAACGTGCCATAAAATTTAAAATAAATAAAGGAAGAACCATGACGGTGCAGCCAGCATGGGGAGTGAAACTTTCAAAATGTAAGTATTTAATTTTTTTTTTTTAGATATTTGACGTAAGAAAAGCGAAAAAAAAAAATTTATTCAAAGCTGTGCCAATAGGACGCAAATATTTGCGCTTAAATTGTGCATTTTGTTTTTGCCCCCCCGAAAAATTGTGTTAATTTTGAATTCGATTTTTTCTTTGCGAATTGTGCAAATGGAGTTACAAGTTGTTTAACCACATAAGTAGAGGAGGGCATTCGTTTGTTTGGTTGACGGGAAAATTATTCATAAGGCCTAATTCGATTTTAAGTGATTTAAGAGAATTATAGAAACCAATTATCACGTCTTGGCGATTTCTGCGCAAAAATCTGTTTCATCTTTATTGTACAAAATATGTATTCATTTTCATGTGACTCTCGATTAGAAGCAATCGAGATAAGGTGAAATTATGTGCCATAAAAGAATATGTGATAGCTTTACAATTCAGGTTAGAGATCTGGGTGTGAGATTGAGCAAGGATATCTAAACACAGATCTCATAAGGTGGAATTAAAGTAATGGGCGATAGGTTATTTTCAGTTCAGATTTTTAATTAACACTACATGAAATTTCGGTCTTAATGATTCCCTACCCATAAGGATCGATCCCTGTCTTTTAAGTCGTTCGCATTGAACAGCGGAAAAGGATAACTTTTAGTTGTTATCTTACTGCACACAGTATTTCATTCGCCAGCAGCATGTGTAGTTTTAGAAAAATGCACGTGTTTTTTTGATGTAACGAACTTGAAAATACAGTCTGGCGGTTAATAGGGTAATTCCCCTCATAAAGATATAAGATAGGATGAAGTATGTTAGGTTTAACTTCTAGTTTCGTCCAAAAGTTGCTCCATATAACTTTTATATAAGTCGATGATACTACTATCCTCTACAGTCTATTATGAAGAGAGCTTCAAATTGGCGCTCCAGCACTATAACTAAAATTCCTTATCCTTAATAAATCGAAAAAGTATGATTTAAAGATGTGATCTCAAGTACTTTTAATAGATAAGATGGAATGTTAATGGGCATTACCTGAACTTGATTCAAAGGGACTGTAATAGCATTGAAATTTCGTTAATTATTTGTTTCAACGATATCAAAAACTTGAAACCGTTTTTAAGATCAGTGCTGTTCGCATTCGGAATACGAATGCGTTTTGAGAAAATTATATTTTAAAGATTTAAACAATAATAAATTAGATAAATATACATTCTTAAATTAATCAAATTAAATCGACACACTTGTTCAAGTGCACAATTGGACAAAAGTCGTTTTTGCTCGAGTCAATAGCTATGCAATTTTATAAATCGAAATTTAATTTTTGTAGTTTAATAGTTCTGCGCCAAATTCTCAATGTAAATGTTTATTTCAAAATATTTTGAGCAATCCTCTCATTGGGGAATTCCAATTTTTTAACAGTTTTTCCCGATAATTATATAAGGGAAAAAACAATGCTTTGATGAATTTAAATTTGACTCATAAGGGACTCTTCAACGTCTAATTATCAATATATGAAATTTTCAACACCAATTTTTCAAATCACCAATTCATAAAGGTTTTATTAATATTTATGTGCTGCGTTGCATTAAATTTTTAATTTTACAAAAAATGACTAAAAATTGCTAATGAAATGAAATAGCTCAAAAAAGTTAAGAATAAATAGTGTGAAACGGAAATAAGTTTAAGTCCAGTAAAACTAACTACACGATCCACTAAAACAGATTTGTTAAGACTTTTTCTATTTGTCCATAATTTTCAAAAATATGAAAAACACCTTGATGCAGTTTGCTCTGCTTTTATAAATCACAATTTTTTCCTTTTTAACTTCTTTAAAAAAGTAATTCCTTATTCACGATAACCTCTACCCAAGTTTACCTGAAGTGGTTTTCAAAGGTATTTTATTCTTCGCCTCTATAACTGTGTGACCAAACTGTTTTTATTATGCCTTATTTTAATAGAAGAAATTACAAGATTATTGCCTGAGAAAGAGGTGCGGAACGCGAAGCGGACCCTTAAACTTATTTTGATATAGAACCCTTAAAAAGCATGTTTCATATAGAATCGGGAGCTTACAAAATATTGTACAATTTGTGAAATTTCATTAATGGATATTAAAACCGCCTTCAAATCCAACGATGCCTCGAATATCGGATCAAATTTAGCGTATTAAAAAAAAAACTCAAAAATAGAAATGCCAGTACTGATTTTAAGGCACAATTTCTCTTTGAGGATAGCTGATTGTGTTCAAAAATATTTTGAGATTCAGTTGAAATCGACAAACCTTGATCTTATTCGAGCGAGAAAAGTAATATTTTTTGTTTAATAATGACAAGCTTTTTACATCACATATAACTGTCAATAGCTTTAATTTATGATTCCAATTCTTTCGTGAAAAACTTAATGGTCCTCGAACTAGTATTTAAGGAATTGTTAAGACGTGTTACGTTCAATATGTTTAATGGAATTTTTTATTGTCACCAAACACTTGACAGTTGGCAAAACGGAGAGCTTTTCAAAGTGAATATTAAATTCGATTTACTTACTCGTGTACTTTCCTGTAGTCGTGTGAACTTCTCTTCGAGCGATTTCATGTTTAATATTCTTATATTGAGAATATTATTATTCCTGCTCCATGGAAACTAGAAGCAAAATAATTTCATTATATTCGGTCTTTAATGACAAAACCAACAGACACAATAAAAATTTGCATAAATATCTTGATGGAATGTTTTTTTATATTAACAGGTGTACTTATTTTGCTGAACGTGTCGGCTGAGTTAATAAAACAAGCGATAGTTTTTTTACGCATCAAGTAGAGAAATAACATGAAAATAAAAGAGATTCGGAACTCTGTTTATAAATTAGGAAGCGCTAAGAATTTGTAAAGTATTTGACTTAAAAAAGCCTTTGTTTTCATTTTCATACGAATATCCATAATCATAAACCGATCTTGATAAATTAAGCATTAAGCTGTTAAAGTTAAGCGTTCACGCAAATTTTGAAAAAAATTGTCTACGACTTCTAAACCATTTTCGGATATTAGAGTTTTTAGTCCTTTTCTTCCCCTTCTTCTCCGTTAAAGGCCAACTTATGGTTCTTAGCCCAAAACCACGGTTTCGGACCACATCAATCCTGAGGTTAATTAAAGTCTTAAGTGGATCAGGCAATGGGCAGTACAAGTACTCTGTCCTTTTTGGACTTGTGTGATTCCCATTCCCCTTCAAAATATTCACCCATACGTCAAGTGCTCGTAAACGGTTAGTTTCATTTTCACTAAAGATCGTTCCATTCTCCACTACCCATCGTTTATGTCCACAATCATCTGTACCTAGGTTTTTGGAACTACTCGTTTTCTTAGCGTCACGCATATAAGAGCTCTCGGTTATGTTAATCCTTTAAGGAATCACAATGGTTTTCCTTATTAAGTGTCAAAATTTCATTGATGTGGAATAACTGAGCTCAAAAAATATTCCTTCTAAATAATTCGTTGATTTTATTCAAACACATTAAAAAAAACTTATCTTGATTATTAATAATTACTTAATTTAGAAAATTATTTAAAAAAAAGTGATTTATTAACAGCAATAGAATAGGATTTCCTGCAATACTCAACGTGATGATCCAATATTATCCTACTTGTTGCAATTTTGGAAATGGAGAAAAATATTTGTTGGAAAAAAAGGTGTTAACATGATTTTAAAATTTATTTCAAGAATTTTAATCAAACGCTAAGTTTGGAGCGCCATTTAGTCTCGCCAGCGACATCGCCACTTGATACATAAAAATGTTAGAGAAAAATGTTTCGGGTGTGTTTAGTAATAAATTAGTTAATCAAATAATATTTGTTTTTAACGTCAACACGTTTCAATTTGATGAAATGATTTTTCCATTATTTTTTTTGCAAAGGTGGCAGTTTGACTTTATTTCACGTCATGAGAAATATTCTTGCGTTTCTGCTTAAATTGAAATGCTAAAATTCAGGACGTGGCGCACCTTAAGCTATACAGTTAACATTTTTATATTTTGCCTCGTCTGCCATTTTAAACAGACTTGAAACCGGCGGCTCTAGTGATTTGACTCCTTCTAAAAAATGTGACAGCTTTCGTCCACGGTTCTGCTTAAATCATTTCGATATTTCGGCATAGTCCATGATTTTGTTAAGTGCGATTTAATTAATTTTAGAACAGATGGATTGTCTTCCAGAATGTTCAGATTCACAGGGTAAACAACTATTCTGGATAGATTTTAGAGCTGTTTGAATTTTTCAAAAAGTCTTAAGAGCTCAAGCCCTATATTTGTCCTTTGATGAACCATTAAATACTTGACTCTTTTCAAACTGAACTTTTACATAACGTTCAAAGGAATTGGGAAACAAGACTGCGTATCATAAGTGGTATGTGTGAGAGGATCACAGTGGGGATTTTTAGCCAAGATAGAGCGCAGTTGCTTTATTTTTTTTAGTGGATGGAAGTAGTAAAATTTTGGAGGAATTCATTTCAAATTCCTTCTTTTACACCACAGAATTCAAAAACACTAAATCGATTTTAAAACCGAAAACTGTGATTTTTTATTGATATTCTAAGGTCTTGTCTTCAACATTAAGGGTTTGTATAAATTATCTGTAATTGACTCTGCTGAGAAAATTTGTAAAAGCAAACTTTATCAACTAATATCGAATAAATTACTGCGGATTATGCGAGTGCAAATAAGTCGGTTGAAATCATCCATCCCGATGTGGACTCCTCCCATGAGGCTATTAAAAAAATTGATCAGAGTTTCGAACCACCATCTTTCAATTCTTGCCCTAATCCCTCCGTTCGTTCTGTGTAAAATGCATGTGCGAGTCGAACAAGGGTTCCGTACGATCTTACATCGCCTCCTATTTGTTATAAAACTGAGTTGCGTTTTTAATTTTATGGTTCAGAATATACCGTACTATGAATCACGGACGGGCAGCAGACCCTTTGTTAAAGGATACTGTTTATACATTTTGGTTATGGAACCCCTCAAAACTGAATGAAAAGTGAAAAAAATTCAGAGTTCAGGATCAAAATGTGACGTTTACGAGAAAAGTAGAATCGAATTATATAACATATACCAAAGCTTCGTTCCATTTAATAAAGAAGAAACAAATATTTTTCTCTAATATTTAAATTTTTTTCTCGGCGCTTTGAATTATGTTATAGAAACCTTTTTTCTATCAAGCAGCACTTATACAAAAGGACGTTTACTTTTATGTAGAAGAAGGCCACGAGGTTTCAGCAGATTTTATTTTTCGGTTTGCAGGTTGTGCAGTATACGTATTCCTTGGATAATCGTTTCTCTAATAATAACTTATCTTCGCAGTGATTTAAGAACAAAAGATAAGAGTCGAATCGTTTGGAAGAAATTGTTTACAAATGCTACTTCATCCACTTCACTTATTCCCAATTCTTCTAACTTACTTCCAGACACATAACAGCGTCGTCAGACTTCTTGAAAACTAGTCTTCCAGAGTCTCATTTTGGGAATTTAATATACGAACAATGTATATAAAATCGGACTTTGGGTATCAGACTTATACCTGTTTTGCAAATCATTCGTAGTCCCAACCAATTCCATGTGTTCCATTAAAATTACAAATTACACCGCCAAAAAAATTGCATTGATTTTACCAAGATTTTTTTAGACAAGTTCCAAAGTTAAGCACATTTGCAATAGTTTTCAATATCATGCGCTGAACTCAACAGTTTTCCTCTATACTAAAACAAAAGCGCATAAAATTGTATTCATAAATTATTCAAACAATTTATCAATTTGTCAAATGTGAGTAGTGCAAGTTTCTTATGGCATTGTGGTTACGAATGCATTAATTTGTACTGTCGTTTAAAATTATATGTTCGACTGCGAATTGATTTTTACAGGCCAGTTTCAGAAACAGGTAGTTAAATCCAGTTTTGTGGCTGCTAAATTCCATGAATTCGTTGATCCGGATCCAAGAACAAATTCAAATTTGATTGATACGGGTACGAATATTGTGACTGGAATTGTTAGTAGTATAATAGAAAAAAAACAAAAACACAACCATCTAGCTTTAGTCGTAACCAGACATCGTTGAAGTTTTTGTTCTTAAATTGAAAAGAATTTTAAACGACTTCGCTGTGAGTTAATTAGCACTTATTTTTTTTGTAATATATCCGGACACATCGTTCATGGAGTACATAGTCGATTAAGTAGGGGCACAGTCAAGTTTTTTGCCATAAAAAGTGCTAAGTTTTGATTAATTGATTTCATTGATTTACAAGGTCATAATCGTGCTATTTTGTTTGTCGATATAATATTCAGACAACTATGTCATTATTCTTAAAAATTGAAGCTAAATAAATTGTTAAGTAAATAACTATTTCAGCCCAATGTTTATATATTTATGATAAGTTCTTTTTCCAAAATATTATCCACCGATGAAAAGTCAAGAAATTCAGTTTTATTATTAAGATAAATATTTTTTTATTATTTGTCTGCTCTCAAGGGATTTTGACAACCCCTATAGAGAAAACAGAAGAATTTGGAAACGAATTGGAGAACTGTGTAATGGTTTGAAACTCAGATGTGTTTCGATATCAAGTTGAGTGTTTGATATCGTATTTTTTGCATTCGCTCAGTTCGCAGTATTTTTCTCACCATTAAAAAGTGCAGTTTTTGTGGTTTGATATACTGTACTCTCCAATTAGGTCAAAGCGAACTTTCTAGTGAACTCTCGACAAGACTTGGCTTCCATCCTTATAAGAATGTTAAAGCATTGATTTTTGTCTGAACATTAGTTCTCATATCATCTAATATAAATTAGTATTGTTGAAATTGTATGGAAAAAGACAGCTCCTCGACGAGCTTCATTAGGAATTTTGAAATAAGTTCCAAAACAATCATTTTTTCTACGAATGAAGTTCACGGGATGGGGCCATCTATTGGATTCTTTTTTAATCCGCTTAAAGAAATACTGATCGCCACCAAAGAGCTGCACGCCTACTCGTCGGGAGCCAAAGAGAACGTTAGAAAAAAAAGGGCTTGGAGATCTTTTATAAGCACATATGTGGAAGACACTTTTACATAGGCTCCTTCTTCAGCATTGCAGTCCTCAGCGGTCCAACGACAAGTAAGACTTAATTTTTGACTGCAATTTCAGTTCAAGATCGTTTTCAAATCTTAGTCTGCGGAAGAGCTTATTGGTATTCATAACGTGAAGCTCAAGCAAAACCTTTTGAGGTAAATAAGTGCGATTTTCATGTTTTTCGTTTTATCGAAATTTAATTCAACAATTAAGCACCTGCATATTGGACAACAGTAACTAAGCCACTAAAACTTTCTATATGGCAATTAAAATGCTATGTTAATTGATTTTGTTGATTGATAAATGCTGAATAACTTATTTTATTTACTAAAACAAGCTCTTAACCTCGAAACAAATTAGGCAAGGAAACCAGCAAATATGCATCAAATGGTGTCTAGATAAATTCAGGCCAACTACGGTTCTCTTCGGGAGCACCAACCAACCTGACCTACTGTTACTGTCCTGTACGTCAAAAGCATCACTTCCGTTCGTACTTGGCATTCCCAAGTGAGTAACCTCATAACAATGACTACATAAATCAATTCATTGTCACATTGCCATAAATGCCTAAGGCATGTATCGAAATGAACACTGAAAATGTGACGTGCGAAACGAGCCATTAGCATACGTATACATCGTCGTGCGAATTTTTTACTATGGCTGCTAACTCCGGCGCTAATTTGAAATAAATTAAACCGACAGTCTATATTGAGATACAAGTTATAACGGATTTGAAAACACAAATAAAATCTTTCTTCCGGATTGTGCGATATTTAATCGGCTTTGGTGTTGTTAATGAAATTGTTATTTATCGATCGTAGCCACTGATCGGACATTCGTAAATAGACATTCCAAGAGGGGGGCTATTTAAATAGCAAATATGGGTTTAATTAAATGTGGAAGTTGATAAATTATATCTATTTAACAATAACCTTGTACTTTGTACACAAATTAAGTAACCTACATTGGAGTCTTAGATCTTGAACTCAATAGTATCCTCGAAAGGATTAATAACTGTCAGTTTTTGGTAAATTATCTCAGAATTTCTAGATAGCTGAGCATACTTCAAACACATCGCCTTTAAAAACTGGGGAAAAACTGACTAGATAGGATGGTTCTTCTGATGGTTTCTTTTTATATAGGAAGAATTCAGTTCAATATTGTTGAATTGCTTTGTTGTTAAAAGCAAACCTTCCGATTTATTAAGAACTATTATTTCATTGATTTCATCATAGGCCTTTCAACTTGTGCTTTTAACTCCATAATCTATAGTCCAAATCCTGAATGTCACCTCACATGAAACAAGTCGGAGCCCGGTCACGATCAGGCAACATCACAAAACGACTGGTATGCCATGAAGCACCATGGTGCTGAATCCAAAAGCTCGTCTGTCAAAAATTTGTTATCATGCCTTGGTCGCGCTCTTCATTCGCTGTTATGTTTCTTCTCATCTTGGAAGAATAAAGGGCTCATAATGCCGCCACTCCAAAAAACGCATAAAAATGTCACTAGCTCAGGATGCATAAGCTTCTGGTTGACTACAAGTGGATTCCTCGGGTCTGAAATACGGCATCTATGCTTGTTTATGTCACTGCCAAGAGGTTAATGTGCTTGATCTGAAAAGATGTTTTTTTTTCGATGATGCAGCGGATGCTCATTTTGCTTCAATTCTAGAGTCAATGATCTTTATGCAAAATCCCCTCTGGGTACAGCGACTCATGATCAGTCGCTACGATCTTTATGAGCGTTTATGTTCTCAGACAGAGGCGAACACTTTCGGCAAGTTAAATTTCCGTGGATTGCACAGGACAAACACGGCAAGTCCAGAAATCAAACAGCAGAGCAGTCTCGCCTGCTTCGTGCGTATTCAAATGGCATCTATTCTTATGTCTTAATTAATCCTTTCTCTTACAAAGAAATCCTTAAACTCAGCAGAATAAAAGAAAGCTCGTGAGCTTCCTCTCAGGCCACTGACGCTCGAGATCACATCTAACCAAACTAGGGCTCAGGACAACCACCGAATGCCGAATCTGTTTGGAACACGACGAAACGGCTGTACACATTCTTTGTGAATGTTGAGCTCTAATTTGGTAAAGCAGGCGTATTTTCCGCAAAGAGATATGCTCCCCACAGTCCAATGCTAAAAACATTCTGACTTTCATTAGAAGGATGGAATGTCTGTTAGCCTTAACAAACTCCCCAAGATACAAAAGGTCTACTCTTTCAGACGACATTGTCCGCCACTTGGTCTGAAGGCCAAGATCTTTCTGGAAACTGCGGTGCGAATTTTTTGCGGAATCGCGCAGTATCAGTGATCATCTCGAAATGGCCACACAAAAGGTTTTTCGTCACATATTCTTGGAAAGGGCTCTAACGTTTTCACCTTTCTGAACTTAATGGAATGTTTCTGCGATATTTTCACGGTTTTTGTAGTGGGTGGGGGTGAGTGAAAGAGTTCAGTCACACGCATTACTATTCGGCCGGTGATCGTCGCTCAAGATTTTCCAACTCGCTCATCTCTTCACGGCCTTTAGAAGATACCTTTAGCCACCCAAATATTTACTTGGATTGGCATTTTGATTGCCATTGCAGAATGAGATATTAAAAACAAGCAACGCTTAACATCATTAAGATGCTTTCTTACCACGGACAACAATTGTCAACTTTCCTTAAGATTTAAAAAAATCCATGTCTATCAGAGCCTAAGCCTAATCTTTTAGCAAATTAATAAACATTTTCATTTTGCTATGTCGACACAATTTAAACTTGAAGCTGTCAAAACTTGTCATTTGAACGTCACTTCTGCTAAGAAAGAAGTGTCACTAGTTGTCAGTTGGATGTCAGTTTTTGACGCTGTTAGGAAAATATCCATCTTACAGTACTTGTCTAAACATCATTCACATTGTATACAGAGATTACTCGATAAAAATGCATTAAGATAGTTATAGTATGACAGCTTCTATGACAGTTAGCAGCTCCCAGTTGTAAGCGAGTGTTGGAAAAGTGACAGCAAAAGCTTTGCTTGAATCTTTTCCTGTCAACGCCATGTTGATATCTTTTATCCATACAACGCACACGTGTTTGAACTCCACAGAATCTTTTTTAATCCTCAAACAATTTTATCGCCTAGTAGATTCTCAAATGAGGGTCATACACATGCTAAGTTCGTATTTCCTCAGAAAACTAATGAAAGTTAAAAAAAAAAAATATATAAAAACATCTCCCTTATCAGTTAAGTTATTGACATTTTATTGTTATAGCACTCGTTATCTTCGACGAATGTCGTCAACTTTATAAACGCCCCTGCCACGCACAAAAGGTAAACCAAAGTCCCGTAATAAAATTGTATTCTCAAGCCTCACAAAGATAAATCTTCTTAAACCTAAACCCGACATCAAAGTTCATTGCAAATAAAACAATTACTACCAGTGTTGGCATAATATTCGTAGAAACAAAAAGCCTTTATCTACAAGTGCCTTAAAGTATTTAGAACCTAGAAGTTTGCCGAGAACGATTTCGCATTTAGTTTTTCCAAAAATTGTTTGCTTTTGATCTTTTCCCCTTTTTTGCTGGGCATCGAAAATTGCACATACTTTGTACTAACATATATGAGCTTAGAAGGTATTGTTAAAATGATTTACCACGAAGGCTATAAATTGAGCTCGTGTAACTTTATTGGTTTATTGTGTACCGACACAAAATTCATATCTTTACGGCTGCGATTGAGCCTAATTTCGAATGAAGTGCACGCTTTGGCACTAAGCGCAAATAAAAGGTTTCTATTTTTAGCCAAACATTGGGTCGTGAATTTTGCTACGGGCGATAATATTACCGGAACGGAGTCAGGCACATTGTTTTGCGGGTAATTGGAGGCAGTGCAAATGTTTGTATATCACCGATCGGTTTTATGATCTTCAAATAAATTGCAAGCAAGTTAATTTGTCTTTCGTTTTTTTTTTTTAAACTTTGAATAAAGCTAAGAACTTTAGATGCATTAGTGTTCAGAACAGTTCTAGTAAGGGTAAATCTGTGACTTTTCAAATTTTTGAAGTACATCTTGAAGTTTAAGGAGCCCTAATCAAATAATAGCTTCGATATTCAAATAACCTTGCCAGGCTGCTTCTATTTGAGCGAGCTTTTTAAATATAAGATACTTCATCGGATTTTCCATTTCTTACGTGAATGAAGTACATGGGTGTGGGAGCATTCAGCAAATGGAAAACAATGCTCCAATTAAGACCTTTTTTAATTTTTAATTTTTCAAGGGATTAGGATTAGGAGCAAGAGTGCAAAGTCTATGAAGTTGTTTGAAACTAAGACGTAGTTCGGTTTTTGTTTCGGTTTCGATATGGTTTCGGGATTTGATATTTAAACATTTGCATTCGCCTGATTCGCAGTATTTTATTCGCCATTATCATCCACATGCATGTGCAACTCCGTTTTTTTTTTTAGAAATACTGTGTCATCACTCTTCTGTCAGTGCATGACAGGTTATCTATATATCTATAATTTTTTTGACGACCCGAACTTGGAATTCCAGCTTAGAAGCCAATATAGTAAGCACTACAACAAGGCCAACTACTTAGTCAGATTCCAGTCATAGCACCGTTAATTTTGATTCCAAGGGCAATTGGTAACAGTGCCTATGAAAGAAGTAAGCTCAGATCCGACGCGATAAGATGACCAAACTTTCGGTTCAATAATCCCAGAATATTTCATCTGAGAAAATTGCAGCAATTAAAAACTTGGGACGCTGTTAGTGTTGCCAAACTTATTTACTTTTTGGAACTTTTTTGAATTGCTTCGTATTCAGAAACCGGTACCGTTTACCACTTTTGGAACACAATGGGAAGGATAGTTCGTTAAATTTTTCATACATCATTTTGAGAAAGACTTCTGATAAGCACATTTCGGCCAATCGGGTCAAGAATTACTGCCTCATCTACCTGCTTGGAAATGTGAGTTGCTGTCATTTCCAAAGTAGCACTTCATTACCCTATCATTATCGTTCGTTCACGGGGAAACAATATTCCCGCGAGCACCATGAGGAGGTGATGATGATGAAGCTCTGAACGTCTTACCTTTGGCTTCCTTCTTCCTCGGTGAATCCTTGTTATAAGAAGATCGGTGCAACACTTAAATCCTTCTTAGTGAGAATTTTGCCTATTTTTTCCAGTAGAAGAACTAGTAATAGAACAAGTAGAATTCAAGCAGAGATCAGTTGCCTTACTCTCCTTGCCACTAGTTTATTTCTGACCTGCCGGTTGGACTTGAAGAAACATTCTCATGTCTTTAGTTTTCATGTGGTGTCGTTTATCTCCAACGTTTCATTAATTCCAAAATTACCATAGCAGGTTCTTAAGGCAAGGGTAAGCAAGATAATTTATTTAAACGGGAGATATTTATATCCTATTGAACGCGACGTACACAAACCCCTGTGTCTGGAATTTTAGCGTTCGGTACGGTGGAACCCCTTATTAACTATCGATAAAAAGTTCAGAACCAGATGTAAATAACTTTCGAATAAATTGCGTCAGTGCTGCGCAGGCAAAACCGGCTTCACGGTTTTTCTCAGATAAATATAGACCAAGGATTTTAATCTATTGAACAGAACTTGCTGCTTAAATGTTCATATAAGATGGTATGTTTTGAATAACTGAACTGCGGCACGATTGAATTGAAGTTTCTGACTCTACATTGATCGCAACTAACTATTGAAGCTTTCTGGAATGGACATTTTTCAAACTGAAAAATCAGCCAATATATTTCTCAGAAATTGAACGTTCCCGAACATCACTTTTTGGGTTTGAATATCTTTTCGAAGAGGCTATAAAAAAAGTAAACAATTTGATGACAACGTTGTCTAGATAGGAGTTGACCATGATGCCTCGGAAAATCGATGATTCATTGTGAATCTCTTTTTCTTTTTAAACGATTTTCAATAAAATGTCAGACCTACTGATTATAAATATTGAAAAACACGTAGTGAACTGAATTAAAAAAAAAGACTTGCTTATACCATTTATAAGAACAGAAGCCTAGAAGACACGGCTCAAAAATGAAAATATTCGGGTTTCTTCCCAAAACGCTATTCAAAACTTTGAAACTATGATCTAGATCCAGTAAAAAACTCTGAATTGGTTTTTAGCAAAAGACTCTTTTTACGACGATAGCTAATGGAGGAAACAACACTTCCCCAGCTAAGAGGCTCTTCGAATGCCAGCCACAAGGTTTACAAAAAAAATAGGAGACGTTACCTCTGGTTCTTGAATCAAGAAATCACGATTGCCAGAAAGTAACATTTGCTAGTTCAGAATCTCTACAGATATTAGTAAATAATTTTTTAAGTGACGCAACTGTTCAAAGCCTTTTTCGACAATCCGGAGAAAGAGGCCAGAATAGAATTTGCTGGACAGACATGTGGGCAACATGTTCTTGCTCGGGAAGTGAGAAGATAGATTGAAAAGCTTCCACACTTCCTTATATAGATTATCCCATGGATTATGCAATAGGATCAATAACAAATTTAGTAAATTTTGCAAGTATAGACAGAAAAGTAAGTTTGCAAGATTATCCTAAAAACAGCACGAAATCAGAAATCAGCCTTGTAAAAGCATTAATTCTAATGGGAAGATTCTTCTTCTTAAAATATCCAGAACGTTTTAAAGTCTTTTTGCTTAAAGAGATTGCGATTCAAAAAAAGGCCTAAGTCACCATTCTTTTGAAGTCAGTTATTTCGTGCATTCAATTTCAACCAATCATTGAATGGAATCAAGTTGTCAAACACATCGCCTGTGGCCCCAAACAAATGCCCGTGGGACATGGCTGATCGAAGAACGTTGTTATTTCACCAAAAATCTCTCTTACGATCTTTATTTCTTCCATGTTATACGTATTACGAGTGTGATCTTGCTCCGATCAGATATTTATTCGACAATGTTGAATTCAATCCACTGACTTCAAACAAAAAAACGTGAATTCACTAATGACTTCAAAGAAATATATGAACTTCCCGCTGAATTCAATTTAATGATTGCTAAAAATTTAATGCACCATGACTTCAAAAGAATAGTGTTTTAAATCTATTTAATTTGCAGTCTTTCTTGAATTCAACTGCATCAATCAAAAGATTGAATTCTTTGATTGAATTTTCGTGAATGCAATCCCAAAAGAATGTTTTTCCTTACAACTCTGCCAGAAATGCACATTACTTGCATACTATTTTTTGCCACAAACTCTCAATGCCCCTTTATTTATGAACGTAACAATTATGATTGCTTTTGCAAAAAACAATTATTTTTTTTATTGAACTACTAACAATTTATTAGAATATTCAATGCTCATAATACAGCTGAGTTTTATGTAATTTCGCATGGAATTCCCGTTGTGGTTGTAAAAATGTACTTATTAGCTTTCAACTTAACCCTTGCTGTATTATTTTTAAATCAATCGAACAACTGCGAACTTGGGGTTTTTTTTCTGTTTTTAAATGGAACCCGTATAATGTGGTTTAGGTGTGATGAAACCTTGAAGTTAATTACATTTTGGTTGCCTTAAAGCTTTTGAGGCATCAAATCACGTTCATCTTGATATTGTTGTTATCTTTAATGTTCTCTAGTCATAGTAAATTCAGGGTTGGGAAAACATTTTAGTTTTACAACGTTTAAGCTTGAATATATGCACCAGGCACGAGCATGTCAATATTTTCATTATTTGAAGCTACTTTAAAAAAAAAATCTTCATTATTCACAATATACAAAATTGCGAAAATACATTCAAACCAGAAATTTTGCAAGTTTCATAATCTTCGGAATTAAGTTTCGAAAATTTAAGAAAGGCACTAAAAAGCAACTCCAAAGTGCATTGAGAAGATTGTTTTTCCTTCATTTATTACAGAGTTAACAATTTTGGGTTAATAAAAGCAATTAACAATATTGGAATTTTGAGATTAATTCAAACTTGTTATCACAACGTCATCAAACCCGGTTGTATTTTTTTGTACGAATTTGATATTATTCGAACTTAACAGCTCAAATTCAACCTGTTTTTTTTTTTAATTAACCGAGACGGTTTTAAAAAGAGACAAATGAGATCGGAAACGATTCAATAGTGCGCAATGATTTTTTTTTCTGGCAGATTCATAAGTTTGTATAAATTCGTAAGTTCATACAAATTCGATTCTTCGGACAGTGTCTGATTGTCATTAACAGAACAAAGAGGACTTGAGTTCAAAATATCTTTGTGAAGTGTCGCGAATAAATATCAAATAAAGTTGCAGTTCAGGTTATGTAAAGTTTCATAACTGAATTTTCATATAGAATGGGTCTTTGAACGACTCGCCCTTCCTCCTCTTAATTATTTAAAAGTATTTGCCTAAATATGTATTTCCTACCGCTACATGCGATACATGCGCTACATGCTCGCATGCAATGCGTGTACCTGAAATATACTTCACGCCAGTCCTAGCTATCAACCATCTTTCTAAAGTAGACAGTTTCCCCAGAAGGGACCTGCCAACATTCTGAGGTTGAGCAAAATAACTAAGCTTCCCAAAAGCTCTCACTCACTAGAGTATTCTTCATTTTAACAATGATTAGAACTAAACCGTGGTCTTCAGAAGAAAAGCATTCCATGGCTTGTCCAATCGTAATCTGCGTCTTAACTTTCCGTCTCTTTCCGGCTTTTATTTTCCGATTGAGTGATAGATGTCGAGCCCTCTTTTGATAATGGCGCTGAATGTTCAATATGACTTGTGATAACTAAATCATGTACCCTTACACTGCAAAATGGAACCCCAATCTTGATCTTGTGAATAGGTATCCAATACAGCCTGGTTAATGCTACAGGCCACTGTTCAGAACATGTATCCATTAATTTTGGTTGCTTGATTTTTGTTTAAATCGGGCTGACTATCTGTTGCAATATTTCATAAACTTTTGGGACGTCCAAAATCTGTGCCCAAAAAACGATATACTCTGTGTCCAAAAAATAAGGTGACATTGTATTTATTTTGAAAAGTCTTTATTTATTCTTCCAAATCAATTTCATCCCCTTCAAAGTAATCCCCTCCCGACGCAATGTACTTATGCCAACGGATTTTCCAATCTTTGAAACACTGGTTGTAGTCACTTTCCGGGATGGCCTTCAGTTCCGTCTTCGCTGCGGCTTGACTCTCCTCTATCGTATCAAAACGGTGTCCCCGGAGCGGTCTTTTGAGCTTGTTGAACAGCCAAAGGTCGCACGGCGCCAGATCAGGTGAATACGGTGGTTGCGGAACGATATGGATTGAGTTTTTGGCGAAATGATCACGAATTACGAGTGCGGTATGGGATGGTGCATTATCGTGGTGTAAAAACCAAGAATTGTCTTTCCACAATTCCGGCCTTTTTAGGCGGATAGCGCTACGCTATTCCTTGTTGACTGTTTGGCCGGTTGGAAGGAATTCATAAAGCGAAGAAAACAGTCAACATGACCTTGATTTTTGAGCGACTTTGGCGCGGTTTTTTTGGTCTCGGCTCTCCTTTGGCACGATATTCGCTCGATTGATCGGTTGTTTCGGGGTCGTAAGCATAGATCCAAGTCTCATCGCCAGTTATAATGCGTTTCATGACATCCTGGTAGTCGGAAAGCATTGTTTTACACACTTCAACGCGACGCCTTTTTTCCAAAAAATTCAATGTTTTCGGTACCAGTCGAGATTTGACGCGCTTGAGGCCCAAAGCATCCTTCAAAATGGTACTGACTGAGCCTTTCGATAAGCCAACTTCATCAGCAAGGTCTCTAATCGTTAATCGATGGTTTTTCAACACCAAATCTTTGATTTGTTGGACGTGAGATTCATCGGTTGAGGTTGATGGTCGCCCAGAACGCTCTTCGTCTTCGACACGTTCACGGCGGGCTTGGAAATCACTATACCACTTGTAAACATTTTTTTAGACATAGCCTCATCATCAAAGGCTTTTTGCATCATCCTCAACGTATCCGCAGCAGAAAATTGATTCCGCAAACAAAATTTAATGCAAATTCTTTGCTCAATAAATTTCGACATCGCAAAAAACGAAAAACTCACTTTTAGCAGCTCACAAAACGACGCGTATCTCAAACACTATGAATATATTTTGACATGAAATTTCACATAGATGTCACTGACAATACTACCAACCTAAAAAGAAAAAAAAAATTCCAAATCCTTCGACGCACGCAGTTTAAATTCATATGTCACCTTATTTTTTGGACACAGTAGTAAGAAACCTTTGATTTTGGAACCACCTTAAGAGCCACACTCTCGAGAAGTACCCGAAACCCATGCTATTTGTTATTTTGGGACCATCTGTATTCTGGTTAATGGAAATGTCTTCACTGTCATTCTTTCCCGTCCCGTGCTTCTTCTTTCACATCTATTATCAAGTCTATGCAAGATAGATTCCCGAATTCGTTTAGGACCAAACCAAGCCCAGTACCCACGTTAGCAAGACTGACCGCGCTAATTATTCACATTTGTATTTCCCCGTTAATGTTTAAAGAGACTACTCGACGTTCTTAGAAATGAAAGATGCGCGACTTATTGTGGAAGCCAATAAACTAACTTATCCTGTCATAAAAGTCAGTTTAATTGAATTCTTATCATTCTGGAGTTCCATATCCATATCCAAAAAACAGTCGCGAATTAAATACTGCGAATTATACGAATGCAAACATTCAGGAAGAAGAGTTGTTTATCTTAATTCGAACACGAAAATAAAATGAAACCAATGTACAAACTCTCCATCCTGCTCTTTTTCAACTGGGTCTGTGAAAATGCATTTTGAGAGTAGCCATCGCCCCATGAGAGCAAGATAATCACAAAAAAGAGTTATCTGTGTGTCACTTTATGTACATTTTTCATTGTTTACTAGCAGGGTCCCGCTCTGGCCAGGGTACTTAAACTGTGAAACGGACCCAGTGTCTCTATTATTTCTTAAAAAGTGACTGGCAATCCTTCGATGAATACAACTGTCAAGATAAAGCTCCATAGAGCCTTAAAAGAGCTGTCACGCCATCAATTTTTTACATTTTATTCTTTCAACTTCTTTACCTTATTTCTTCATCTAGGGTTGCTGGCTGATATCTGAGATGCGTATTTCGACCGACACAGTCTACCAAAGCCACCTGTGCACAAACTTACCTAAAAGCCTCCATAACAATTCCAGTCATAATAAGCACCGGCAAAATCTATAGAACGTCGGCTTGTCTCTGTTAACAAATGTCTTGCCATGTTCGATCGATTGAGTAACTGATTCGGTCATCCATAACGCCTACACTTGGCTAATAAAAAGTGACTATCTGTCACATAAATTAATTTTTCCCCCTTCCTTTATGGAATTATGTCTAAATAGCCGACGAGTGAGAGGAATTTTTAACTGCCAACAACAAATTAACGTGATGTACTAGTTAATGGATTAAGTGAAGGTAGAAGGTGCAGGGTGTCAATTTTATCACATAATACTAATTTTTCTTTTTGAGATTGTTTAACCAACTGAGGTGTGAACCGACCAATTCTGTGTGTTGTAATAATTTAAATAATTGTAATTGCAAACATTACAAGATTACAATTACACGCGATGGTGTTAAATGCATTTCATGGGATTAATGGAGTGGTGAATTTTCGTTTAGCGAGCGTACAATTACTTCCGATTGCATAACCTTGAAGCGATGCGTCCTGCCTGTGAACAATGCTTGTTTGTTCTTAAACAATTTTCAAATATTAGCTAACGTGATTCTATTTGCAAACAATGATTGCTGGGATTTTTTTTCGCTTAAAAGATAACACGAGTAGCTAGGTAAATAATAATAATAAATGCTGTTACTATGAAATTTTATGAAACTTTAATCAGGCAACAAAGTGGTTAAGTGACTTTGACAATTTTATTTTTTAAATTTGATCGTTTGGAGTCGGCAGCAAAGAATATCAAAGAATATCCCGTGAATCAGCATGTAAGGTGTATCTTGCGCTAAGAAATGGTGAAACTGAGGCTCCTAAAAAGACTTTCAGACAAGAATTGTATTTTAATGTACCTTAGAGAGGAGACGGAATTTTATTGCAGGTGCAATTGATAGCAAAAAGCAGCTATCTTGCTGCATAATGCTGGCCTCCACAATTTATAACAATTAATAATCCCTTCAAGGCAGCATACATTTCACAAAGAAAGATCCATGATCAAGCACTGCGAGATGAAAAAGTAGTTGAAATTATTACCACTGAATTTGACTAAACTTCTATCAGATTTTCCCACCAAGATATCCTCTTAACGTTTAGCAACCTTTTTTCACCTCGTGGATACGATCGACAGCAAAGAGTTATCTTTGCATTCTCGGTGTCTGACACTTTTCTCAGATTTCATGCTGTCCCTCAAGGTTATCACATAGGCACATATTATTTCCATTCGATTTTTGTAAGTTATTCTACAGTTTGTCCTACAAGCTTGAAAAGATCCTGCACTTGTAGCATCGACACGTTTAAAGCAATAGCTTAAACAATAGCTTATACTGTAGCTATAGAATGGTCACAAGAATTCTCAAATCCGCATGTAATATGGACTCTCTATTGTTACTTTTGCTAGACTAGTTCTTTTATATGAAGTCCAAGTTTGGTCATCCTTTTACTATATTCATTTTTGTATACTCGAAACTGAATGGCATAGATTTTTCCGGTTTACACCCTGCGAACTATCATGGGCTGATAGTGTCAACCTACTTTCAAACGCAAGCCGGATTTAACTGATAAATCTACAAACCCTTGAAAAGCTGTGTGGTAGATAAGGGCTATACTTGTCTTTAAATAGGTTATTGATGTTGGACGCGAGCTAAATGCAACATGCCTTAACCATTAAGGAATACATCAACCAAGATGGCTTGTGCAACTCACGGTGAACGTCTCCTGACCAATTTTCTCAACAACTATTTTAAACATTGCTCAAGTCTATGTTGATGATATTGCCGTTCTCTGAATTGGATTAATATTCGCGACTATCTGTTCCTAGACCGAGTTTTGTATAAAGAATTTGCTTTAAATAAATTCTCATAATAGGACTACCGGTTGGAAATGTCGTTTTTTTTTTTCAAAAATCAATGCATTATTGAAGAAAAATAGATATAAATTCATTATTCATAGTATTGCCCATCGCTAGCTACACATTTTTCCCATTTTTTTGGCAATTCATGGATACCTGTTCCGAAAAATTCGACCGGTTTGGCCGCAATCCACGAATCGATCCATTTTTTGACATTATCGAAATGACGGAAGTACTGGTCAGCCAGGCCATGTTGCATCGGCCGGAAGAGATAGTAATCGGATGGCGCAAGGTCTGGATTATACGGCGGGCGGGGTCCTACCCCCATTACCATTTGAGCGTTTCAAGGTAAGTTTTGACGACATTTGCAACATATGGCCGAGCATTGTCGTGTTGCAAAATAACTTTATCGTGTCTTGCGACCGTTTCCGGCCGTTTTTCCTTCAGTGCTTGGCTCAAACGAATCAATTGTTGTAGGTAGACCTTGCCTGTGATTGTTTCATAATATACAACACCCTTCTGGTCCCACCAAATGCACAGCATAACCTTCAGGCCATGAATATTCTGAACGGCCGTCGATGTTGAGGCATGTCCGGGGTATCCATACGTTGTCCGACGTTTTGGATTATCGTTATGTACCCATTTTCCATCACCAGTGACGATCCGATGCAAAAAGACTTCTTTTTGTGGCGTTGAAGCAGCATTTCGGACATGCAAGATCGGCCTTCGACGTATCGTGGCTTCAATTCATACGGCACCCAATGTCCTGCTTTTCGGATCATTCCCATTGCTTTCTTGATCGAGCAATGCCTCCAATTCATGGTCTTACATTTTTTTCACCTGGCCGCGGCGTTCTTTGTCTTCGGTGTCGAAATCACCATCTTTGAACCGCTTAAACCACCGCTGACACATTCTAACGTCTATAGTATAGCCCGGGTAAACTTCGGTAAGCAATTGATGCGCTTCGGTTGCATATTTAAACTTCCCGCAAATGTTGTCTTGATGGCACGAATGTAGACATTTTATGGCTTTTCAAAAACTTGTGTGTTTTCACCAATAACCTAGATTGAAATAATTAGACAATATCTAGACTGAAATAATTAGACAATGACATGAAGTTTCTGATGTGACAGCTGTCATGGTCAAAATTCACCTCAGAGTAATAGATATGAAGTTGTCTGCAATAACGACATTTTCAACCGGTAGTCCTATTAAGTAGTCACAACATTTCGAAACAAAGCCTACTTGAGTGTCGTGAGTTTTCTGGTATAAAAAATTGTCTTTTGTGAGACATTTTGTCTTCAATCTATGCGAGAACTGTATACTGTTTTGTGCAGCTTTGAAAAAGCTGCTGGAATTTACTTTCACGCTGTCATGGCAAACCTTAAAAAAACAGGGGGTTTCTGCAGTTCATCGAGCTCTACCATCTATGTTCTTCTTGAAATTCATTATGGAAAGGAATAATTTCTTTTAGGTACACGATGTTTATTACTACAGTTTGCAAATTAGAAAGGCGTTGTCCTGCCTTATATTTTCATCAATAGTGAGAGCCGTGTTGCACGTAAGGTCTTGCTAATCACATTTTAACTTTCAAAACTCAGTTAATCTAGTGTGAAAGCTGAATCTCATTCAGTTTCCGAAACTGATAACATCTTGCTAGTATGGACGCTAAATAAATTCCTTCTATTGCCAAACTGATCCTTCTCTGAAAAGAATACTCGTCTCTATCTGAAGCAAACGTACCTCTGACAGTGCATTAGACCAGTGTGGGTTCGTGGCTCTCTCTCATTATTCTGAATCCATCGTGCAGTTCATCGTTTTCAAAATATGCAAAACTACCATAAATTTCTATCAGTTTACTCATGATAATAAGCAAGAATAAAAGGTCCATTTTACAAAAAACCAGAGGCTAAAATTTCCCTCTGTCAATGAGAAAAGCCAAAAACGCAACTCAATTATTGGAAAACCATAAGCAAGTAGAAATTTCGTAGCTTGGATAACTCATTAGCTCAGGCTCGACTGCATAATCATATTTGTTTTTTTAGTTCCACGAATTTTGGAGGCAAGCTTGTTGTATTCACTCTTGAAGCCTTGGGGAAAACACCACCATAAAAAGCAAAACATTCTAACTATGTACATTACTTTACAAAGTAATTTACCCACGTTCTTCAAGTCGTGCTTCAGCTTACGTAACCTGTTAATATTTAAATAAACAGTAGTTTTGAGACCTAATAAGAGGGTGTCCCCTATAATGCATTCATTAATTCATACCTGCTCGTATATTATCTATGAAGACTGTGTTAACAAAGCTAATCACCTGTGTTGATATAATTAATCATTTGTGTCTCGACAATCGTGGGATCCCAGTTGAGCATACATTCTTTAAACTACGAAAGCATAACCTCAAATTAACTCCGAAAAGTTTTGCTTTTGTTTTTTTTTTTGATGAATTGAAGTACGAGACGTTGAAACCTTCCTAAACTGATAATTGGAAAAATGCATCGTCAGACCTTGCGCTGAATTTTGGTAAGGTTTAAGGCTCTCAACATAATGCGTGGGAATTACACTGAGCGATCTTAATCTACGCTTGATTTAAGCTGATTATCAAGTTCAAAAATTTAAAGATCATGATCGGTATGGCAAACAAAAAGTACAAACTTACTTGCAGCTGTTATAAGAGACTGTAGCTCTCTAGTCTAGCAGGTTGTTCAATGTAGCCTTGGATTTCTGAGAAATTTAGCAAAGTATTGCGCCATTAAGACACGTTTTAAGACAGACACAATTTATTGTTCAACAATATTTCATTTTTGTTTTTAAATCAATCAATAGGCAGACATTAAGATACACAAAACACAGTTTTTGCAATTTTTTTGTTAAATTGCCGAAACAATTTTTCGTGTATATTATTTTGTGAATAAATAATGGCTATTATGTTAGTGTTAATTGAAAATGTTTGTGTTTTTTTTCGATAATAAACTGACGGTTTCGGTTTTTGGAAGCAGCACATCAATTTTTTTTTCATCAGAAATTTCATCTCATTCATCCGGATTTCGGTATTCATCTCCTTTTTTTATATTTTGCCCGATCGGTTGTTTGATTTCTTCATGTGTGTAGTTTGAAAAGAGATCGGGAGTTCAATACGGACTTCTTTGCATTCGCTCAGTTCGCAGACATTTTTTTTACAAGTGCAGTTTTCTTTTTGTTGTGCTCGAAAATAATGTTGATCTTTTAATTATTGTAAGGGTGCTTTCGAGAATAAAACTTCAATGCATGAAAGCTAGGTTCTTTAAGTCTATGTATAGCTGCGCCCAGTTTGAATTCCCTTTCACACTCAGCCTTATGAAGACGAAGCAATCCGCCAGAGTATTGATACCACATCCATTTTTTATACGACAGTCTTCTTACATGAAAACTAAATGTGTATTCCTTTATCATTTATTCCTTAATTAACGTGTCTCTACAACGTCAATCAATTAAAGGTGTCACCGATTTAAGGCGCTAGATATAAAAACTATCTACATTTAACGATCTTCATCGTATATTGTAGTTTCCTAATCTAAACTGTCAACTATTAGCTCTGAAGTGCCATCCACTTCAAGCTAGATTATACTCGAATGATAGCATTAACTATTTACAAGACATTCCACCACTATGTCCGCATTTTTTCAATTGTTAATCAAACTTTACTAGTTTATTGTTTTATTGATCATTATTATTAGATTATTGAAATGGATATTCATTTTGGAAAATTCTACAGGCATATTTATGTACGAAATTACTAAAGGATTTTGACTTATCGAAAATTTGGCGAATTTTTCAAACGAATTTTCTGGATTATAAATAGATGACTTCGCATACGTACAGTGATTGGATAAGAATAAATAATTTTGGAAGAAATGATCTTTTAAGTGTACTACTTTTGACATATTTCTTTTCGTGTTTGTCGAAAACTGTCGAAACGACACAATCTACATCGCTTAACATTAGCACCACATTCTATATCCTGTCTTACTTAGATCATTTTTCTTAAAGATGCAAACCTACATAAAATTTTTAAGGATGTTAAAGTCCTATTTATATCTGAGAAACAGGTCTTGGATTCGCGATTAGTATTTATTTTTAATTTTTTTTAGCTATCGATTATATAGAAGTGAAGCTAACACTATCAGCTAAGAAAAATATTTTTATACGTTCTGGAAAAGTAGCTGAAAAGTCTATTACTTCTTTTATAAACTTACTGTTGAAACCATAAAAGAAACAGCTCTCTTCGCATTTACAGATATTCATAGAGCTATAATACACTTATGCATAACTATGAAGGATGCCATGGGCAGAAGGTAGAAAAATTTACGTGTGTCATTTTACTTATAGAAAGATAGATATTTATGCGTACAAACTTGTTGCCACACAATTTACAGTACAAAGATACGATATGTTAAATTATCTTTCAACTGAACTACAACAGTTTTGCAATTTATTTTACAATGTTGAAATTGATAATTTATCCGATATTGATATTTAAGTGGGAAAGTACGAGAACACTATGTACAAAAATTTAATAAAAAAAAAAACATTTAAATATCACAGGTTTAAAAATTCTAGAACAACAAATATAAATATATAAATAAATATGTAGATAAATAAATAAATAACTCAATGAATTGGGTTGACAAATATAAAAATAAAATAAATAATTGAACAAAAAAGATAATTAAATAAAAAGATACATAAATTAATAAGTTTATATATAAATAAATAAAAACCAAAATATTTAAATAAATAAATAAATATGTTAAAAAAAATAAATAAAAAAAAAGCCGAAATGCATAAATTTTCACATCTATAAACATTTCGACAAGTAAATAAATCAACACTAGGTTAATAATGAAAAATTATGATAAACGTGAAATAAAGATGGTGATAATTCATGTGCGTGCAATTCAAATAAAGGGTTATTCAATTGATTTATCAATGGATTATCAGGGAAATCACATCTGACCAAGTAAGTATCGGTAAGTTTTTGAATTCTGACAGAGATCAATTCAACTTTGGCTTTATCTTGAAGATCTGGCGTCATTTCACTTATGTGGGGCATATATTGTAGAACGCAAAACGGATTGTGCTATTTCCATTTTGTTAGTTTCAGATAAACTTCCGGAATTGCTTTCAAACTCTGGTTTTAGAATAGAAGAATATGCGAACGACGTTGTTGTTATTCTTGTGCACCAGACCAACTCCACAATATCGAAGATGCTGAAACGGTCCCAATGATAACCGCATATTATCTTTATAACCAACCTTTCTTCCAATTAGGGTGTCATATTTAGTACTCTTAAGTTTCCAAGTATGTCTTGTCTCAAAGCAAGCAAGTTGAACATCTAGAAATATTTAAGCCGTTTAAAGGTGGTCTTATAATAAAGACGCAATGCTGTCTTATGTCATCAAAGCAAAACCCTAACACCCAGCCATTGTCTATGAATAGCACTTGTGTCGAATACAAAAGCGTGCGATAAATCTTATAAATGATGATAACATAGTAAATTCAATACACTCGCTGGAACATCGTTGAAATGTTTCTTGCTTATCGTTGGTCTACCACTTCTTTTATCACCAATGCTCCGTCGAATTAACCGATTGCACTACGCCCCTTCAATAATTCACCCGCACTTCATCGAATGCAAACCAGTTTAACCTAAAGCCTATTTTCGGACGTACTTTGAAATCTTGAGATTCTTTAATAAACCGAACACTGCGCATGTGAAATGCGTTACCTCACTCTATTTTTAACCCGCACTACAACCTGCAACAATTTAAAACCAATGTGATCTGGTACCTTCTTTCTATTAATTTTATTTTTGCTTCTGAACGTGCTGTGTAAGTAAACAATCACTTTAAGGGTACCCCAAATCCCTTGAGCACTTGCACAATTAAAAAAAAAAAAAATAACGATCCCGCTCAAAACATATTTATTAAGACAGGTGAAGCTTAGACATCTACGAATCATCGACGAGCTTCTTCTTCGCTCACTCACTCCTTCTACCACCTCAGCTGCCGTCAAATAACTCTCCCACATTTTGTGTGCCCTTTTGTAAACGAGCAGTTTCGTAGCGTACGCATATGACTTTACATCATAGCCCCATTCAGATCTGAGCATGAAGACGATTTTACTCAGTTTTTCATTACAGAGGTCATCTAGTCCCTTCTGTTCCTACTGTCTTCTGTCTAGAGATCTCTTTCTTCTTGCAGCCAGTGGACATGCTTAAAAAATTCGAAACAATTGTACAGGAAGCTCCAAACTCTAATTGGAAAGAGATAAGTTTAAAGAAATTATAGTTTCAGTATTCCAGTAGGAAAAGGTCTGATATACCGGTGGCTCCATCTGGTGCTGGAACTCGTGAAACCAATTTTCAAAAATATTCCCAGCGTAAATATATGCTCTTATGTTCTTATGAATGGCTACGAAAACGAAAGTGCTCTCATCTGAATCTTGTCAGACAGTCAAAGGGACCTAAGTGCTCTTAACTTGTTTAAGGAAACGGAAGGTAATCCTTACTCTCACACTGTAGCTTGAATCTGCTTCAAAAGAAAAAAACATGAAAGGTTTTCAGAGTAGCAGTCGGTACGAAACGAAAGCGATCTCGCCCGATGAAGAACGACAGGAAAAGAGCTTGTTTTTGTCTCATCAAGAATGGCAGCTTATTCAAAGATATTGTTTTTGAAAACTTGTTCAAATAAATTGTCTCGATGAATGATTCAACTGTAAACTGTTGTTAAACATTCAGATTAAGACTGTATCAAATGTGTTGACATTTTGGGGTATATTTTACAGAGTATTGACTCTTGTGTAATCGATTGTTGGCGGTCAGTCTCAGTCATCTTGGGTCTATCTTTTAAGGACCCATTAATATACTATTGGCGATATGGCTATATATCTTCTCTCCTCATATATGCCAGCACAGTACAGACTGTACTGTTTCTGACATTTAATTATTTAACTTGGGGAAAAAAATATTAAATTTAATTAAAACCAGTGATGTCAAAGGCCGACATTAATTTCCTGGAATCCATGAAAAAATAGTCATGTGCAACATTTATCCTTCTCTGAAATCCATAATCACAGATCTTCCTTATTCAATCAACCAAAAAAAAAGTATTCGGAACGAAAGGAAATTAATGATTATTTTGGTTTTAGTAAAGTGGACTATCGGCATATTGATCGGTTTTCATGGTAAATCTGGAAACTACAGAACATCAAAACAATCTAGTCTACTCCAAGTAATTGGAACGCAGTACTCGAAGTTAATTTTTTAAGTGACAGAACATTTCTTTGGAAATCGGGGCGTATACGTGATGTTATCTTTGTTTACCTTTAATACTTTGGTAAATAATAAAAGAAATTAATTCCATTATTGAGTGTTTAAGCCATGAAATATCCAATTAGTTCGATAAGCTGCTGCATGATGTTTTGTCAATGAAATTAATTCTGTTTTAGTGGAATGATTTAAGATTGCGATACTGTGTTATCCGATTGAACCAATTCTTTTTTAATTGAAAGTCATTAACCATGTGTTCTAAAGAAGCGTACACAAGACTTTGACATTGAATGCTCATCTGTGACCTTCTTAAGAAACCGATATGATTCAATCTTTATGATTTGACAAGAACTCGATCCTACAAACACTAGTTGGAATTATACATCAAAATCGACAGCTATAAGAATGAGTTAGAAAATTAATTTGTGTTCGAGTATGTAGCTTCATTAGAGCTCTGCTCCTGCTACTTATTGAACCATGTTTCATTGGATGTTGATCTCTATTTTCGATAAAAGAATTTATAGTGGTATTCCGAAAAAACTCAATGATCTCGGTGCCATTCAAAAAAGCTGTTAAACAAAAAAATTGTGAGTAGCTTCCGTTCCTCATCAAATGTTTGTTGTCTTACTGTCATATTATTAGTACCTCAAATGGGGGTAATGCTGAAAATGGGGAGCAAAAATTTAGAACATACTACAAAAATGCCATACGGATGTTATCCTTGTGAGGAAGCCATGCTTTATAAAACAAACCGATTTCTAGTTTAACTTGGAATTACAAAGTTCTTTTGGGAACCAGAGTATAGCTTCACTATTTGTGAGAGCGCGCTGAATGTTTTTTCTGCGAGAAGGGGTGGAACCCACAATATATTGGCCCTTATAATAGGAAACCTTATTATATAAGTTTTGCCCGCTTCTTACAGAAAAGCTTACAGCTTCTGAGTCACGTTTAAATTTTTTTATAGGGAAATCTGAATGGGAAATATTTTAAGGCAACACCTTTTAAACCCTTCGAGTCACAGTGATACTGCCAGAGTACCACCTATATAAACTGCTGTCAAAAATGTTCCACTGCATATTTTGGTCTGAATTTTTGTACTCGGGAGTTTTAAAGATCGTTTAACATGAATCTGAGGTTAAATTGACGGAATATGTGAAACTGAACTTATATTTTAGACTTACTAGACAAACATTATTTCACTGCATATTTAAGTCTGAATATTTGTACACGAGGGTTTTCAGGTTCGTAGATCACAAAACCAAAGTTATATTTGCAAAATTCGAAATGGCTGAAAAATGTGTGAAATTGAACTAATCATTTCGACAAACAAATCAAACTTTACTCTACTGCATATTTTAGTCTAAATATTTGTATATTGGATCCGCCATCTTGGACATGAAAAGTACCGAAACACTAACATTAGACTCGTGATCTGTGACCTGGAAAACCCCTATAAACCATTTTTTTTTTGGAATTTGATTGAATTTACGAATTTAGTCCGCCATCTTTGATCCACCATTTTATAATTTGTAAATCTAACCTTAAATTTCTTATTAGTCACCATGAAAGGACAATCGAGTACAAAAATTCAGATCAAAATATGCAATATTGTTCACAAATTTCTGATCGGTTGGTCTAAACGATTCAATTGCACAAAATATGGGCCGCCATCTTCGATTCGTCATCTTGAATTTTGCAAATCTAAGTTCATATTCGTGATCAGCATCCCCAAAAACCTCTGTATCCTGGATTTGAGAATTATTAAAATATAACCTCAGAATTGTGATCAGCGACTTTAAAAATCACCGAGTACAAAATTCGGTCAAAATATGCAGTAGAAAAAAGCATGACTCAAAGGTTTAAAAGTCAGGGCTTTGGAACAGTGAGTATAATGCACTTTTTCCGTTCAGTCCTACTTTTCGATCTGATGTTTTGTGATCGTCACTTAGCGTTCTTTCCGAAATCGCTTCAATCTAGCCTCTTTGTGTCCTGCTTCAGACCTAAAAACAAATGTTATATGGGTGCCTAAGTACAGACAAACCGCGAGCGTGACAAAATGAAGAATCTCTCGGCTCATCAGATCACCTGAGAACATTGGTGCAATGAGATCTTCGATCTGTTCGGCGCGAAAATATGCCTCCGCCCTTGGAATTTTTGATCGTACAGTGAATCAAGGTGAATCAAGTGGCACTTGTTCAGGAATTCTCCGAACGCGACTTCGATTCTCGTAAAAAACGCAGTTCTTTTTTGGGTTCCGTACGCAAAAGATGCCAACGGAATCCTATTATAAAGCCTCCGCTGTCCGTCCGTCCGTTAGTTGTATCTGACTGTGTACAACTATGACCGCTTTAACAACAAATAATAAAAATACTATATTATTAATTTAACACAAAAAACGTATTTTTTAAAATTACAACTCAATTTTCGACAAGAAGTTGGCTATATATAAACGTGTTCGACTCGCAATTGGCCACTTCACCTGAGTGGATGGGAAACAAAATAAAATATGCGATACCAGGCTGACATCAAACCCCAGAATTGGATCGAAGCCCTTTGCATTCATCTAAGGTCATAGTGTGGTATGCAATGTCTTAAGCTCGGGTTGTTGGACCCTTGTTCTTTGAAGAAAATGCCTTAACAGTTACAATGTATTCTGACCGGATGAATTGAACCTTGGGCAGAAATAGCTAACATACTCGCTGACATGATAAATGACAGAAAGTCGGTGAAAAATTTACAAAAGTGCTCCAAGAACTATTTTTTGCAACAAACCTAATACCTCTCTTTCACAAGAAGCCCAATTCTTCTCATCCATATTTTGTCCAAGGACACATTTCAAAAATCTGCGATATTTTTATAAGATAGTTTAAATGTTAGTGACAAGGCTATTAAAACCGTTTTCGATTGTCGTCTGTTTTCCAAAATGTTATATTATTTGGATATGGATTTGGAAACCATTAATGATTACTTTTTCTTTCGTTTCAGACTTTATCATACCGCAGCGAGTGATCCTGGCGATTATGGGCTTCCTAGCCATTTTAAATGCTTACACAATGCGGATTTGCCTCTCGGTGGCTATTACTCAATTGGTGGCCAGTAAAAATCACACCGATGATGGTCATAGCGAGCTTGTCTGTCCCGCTAGTGAAGATGACTCTGCGTCAAACGTAAGTAGTTTAATATTTACCCTCGAAATTTTGAACCTTATTTAATTTCATTTTCAACAGGTTCCAGTTGGAGATTACAAGTGGTCAGAATCGCTTCAGGGTTTGATTCTTTCTTCCTTCTACTGGGGCTACATCATCACTCATATCCCAGGTGGAATTCTTGCTGAAAAATTCGGTGGCAAATGGACCCTGTGCCTGGGTATATTCTCCACAGCCGTATTCACACTCCTAACTCCGCTGGCTATTCGTGAGGGAGGCTCGACAGCCTTAATTATTGTTCGAGTGTTTATGGGCTTGGGTGAGGGTACCACTTTCCCAGCATTGAGTGTGCTTCTCTCTGCATGGGTACCGCTAAAAGAAAGGAGTAAACTGGGCGCTCTAGTATTGGGCGGTGGGCAAGTTGGCACGATATTAGGTAACTCAGTTTCTGGGCTTTTACTCGATGCCTTCGAGTGGGACTGGACGTTCTACTTCTTCGGTGCTATGGGAATGCTGTGGTTCGTGATTTTTGTAAGCAAATAAACAAAGTGATATTTTTGTTTTTAGATTAACAACGGGTGTGGTTTTTTTTTAAGGCTGTTCTATGCTACAGTGATCCAGGTTCACATCCCTTCATCAAGGAGAAGGAGAAGGAATATCTTATGCGAGAAATGGGTGCGATTACCCGCAGAACAGATCTGCCACCGACACCCTGGAAGGCCATTCTTACCAACGCTCCAATGATTGCTTTGGTCTTTGCACAAATCGGACACGATTGGGGCTTTTACATCATGGTCACGGATTTGCCAAAATACATGGCTGACGTCATGCAATTCTCAATCAAACAGAACGGTCTCTACTCATCACTGCCATACCTGATGATGTGGATTGTATCACTGAGTTCGGGAGTTTTTGGCGATTGGTTGATCACGAAAAATATCATTGGCATCACAAATTCCAGAAAAATGTTCACTGCAATTGGTAAATCAATTCAAATCGTTGCTTTTAAACATTTCTTCATTTGACATCGGTTTTCTATGATTCCAGCTGCATTTGGTCCGGCAGTATTTATAGTTGCTGCCTCCTATGCTGGATGCGATCGATCAGCGGTTGTGGTACTTTTCACCATAGCCATGGGTTTGATGGGTACCTTCTATGCTGGCATGAAGCTCAACCCACTCGACTTGAGTCCAAACTACTCGGGAACCTTGATGGCCATCACAAACGGTATCGGTGCTATAACAGGCATCATAACACCCTACCTTGTCGGAGTGATGACTCCAAATGTAAATTTTAACCCCACCCGGTTACAAGTGAACAAATTCTTTTAAAATTTCATCTTCTTTTTTAGGCCACACTCCTGGAATGGCGACTGGTGTTCTGGGTAGCGTTTGGTGTACTTTGTTCGACTTGTGTCGTTTATGTTATTTGGGCTTCTGGCGAAATCCAACCCTTCAATGATCCTCGACCGCCTAAAGTAATCGAAGCCGAAGGAGGCAGTCAGAGGAAGAGCAACAAGAGCACTAAAAGTTAAACCAATCACAAGTCCTTACAGAAGTCTCGTTGATAAAAAAAAGTGTCCTTAAGGCGGACTCAAAGTGACGTAAAACGAATTTAAGGAACCGTTCGCTTATTTAACTCTAAAACTTAATTTTAATTATTCTGTTAATTGTTTGTAGAATAAAGGAAAAGATATTTCGTTTATACTATATACAAATAGGTAAATTAGTAAAAAGCTTGCCTTCGGTATTTAATTTAAATTTTAACAAAACCAGTTTTTCTTTATACAAATAAACATTGTTATTTATGACTTAATTTTATTGATGTTAACCTTTAGACTGTTTTGGTTGATAAAGAGGAGTAACATTTTTTTATAAACATTATATTATTTGTGAGCCCAAAAATATTGAAAAAAAAAACAAACAGAATCGACATCGTTTAATGATGTGCTGTAGATTCTAATTACACAACTGTATTATATACAATAAATATAAAAAATAATGGAATTTTTATTGTTTTTTTTTCCGTCAATGATGGCAGTGATACTTATTCGCATATCCCTTCACTTAGAAGCATTATTTCTGTTTTATTTTCGCAGCTGTGATTTGTTTTTTTACAATTTGTTCGTGCTCAAGGGATTGTGACTACCCTTATAATGAATTTCGGTATTTAAGACTTTTAATGAGTTCTATTTTGATTTCGCTTGCTTCTCGGGTGGTGTCTGAACTGGAACGAAGAATTTGACTTCGATTATTTGCATTGGCTTAATTTACAGTATTTTATTCGACATTCAATGTCAACATCTTGTAAGATTGGTTCATCGTATTTCGGTCAGTGTTATGACAATTAAAGATAATCAACACAAACCACTAGTGTGATGACACGAACTTAGAATGACGAGTCGAAAAAGTAATCAATTCAGCATGGACGTCCTCTTGATCAGATCATTATTAATTGTCTAGTGATATTGCCGTTAATTTGATACCATGATATAGGAGTTCGAGACTTTCTGTAGGATTCGAACCTGCGACTCATCAATTGATGCAATTAAAAGTCAAGCGCTTAACCAAAACCGAGCTACTCAAATTCTTGAAAGCGAAGCGAGACGCTGCCATAGCGACAAAATTATTTTGAGTTAAATTTATTAGTTAAAAAATTCCTTATTTATTTTTGAAGTGTCAGTGTTTTTGGAAAAAAAACTTTTTACAGCTTAACTTTTAATATTATTTAATATCAATATTAAAATAGAAGAGGCTTGGAATTTGACGAATGTCCAAAAGAGGAGTTGTCTAATCATGTGTTCATACCCTCTGAGCGAATTCCATTTTGGTGGCCTATTTCAATTGTTACAGTTTTATTTATTCTATTCCAATTATTGCATTCTTTCCAGCATATCGATCCTTGTAGGATCTGAGTCTGAGCTCAGGCTGCTTTCTTTGCTTCAGGAACGCAGTACAGCTCGCAAAATTTGTGTGTGTCCTCTTTTCTATTCGCATTCCCCACAGACAGGACTGTATCTATCCTATGATGAATATTTCTTTCGAAAGTCCTAAAAATCTGCTATGCTGTATTGCTTATCATCCAACATTTGGCTCCATATAGAAGAACTGGCAAGATGAGTGTTTTAAAGAGTATATTGTTTGTCCTCCGATCAAGAAGTTTCGATACTGGTTGTTTGGACAAACCAAATAACAACGATTGCCTTGGAAAAGTCCTGGTCAGATCACCACCAAAGTAAAGTTTTTTGTTGTCGGTATTTGCCCTAAGAAAGATACCCTTTGATATCTCAACGTAGAGGTTGTCGATTGTGTGTGTTGAACATAGTCAGTACAGACTTGAAAAAGATATTGCCTTCCATGTGGACACCTTTCCGACGCAATATCTGATCACGAATCAGGCCGAAGAAATCACACGACAGCTCATCAAATTGCTGGTGTATGGTACAAGGCCGTTATGATTGAGGTTCTTGGTTCAAACAGCACTGTTCTCGCAGATGTATCGTACGCGATCCTAAGAGTATGCTCGCATTTTGCTTTACAAAATGCAACCAAAACGGTTTGTCTTTGGACACTGGCAATATCTCGCATAGGAAAAAGTAGCGCGAATAGTCACAGTATAAAAAAAAAAGAAGAGAGCGTGTTGGCAGGACTTTAAAGCTTCACCCTTCAGACTGCGTCGTGGACAATAATGCTGCAGCAGGCATCACTAAAAAAAAGGGCGGAAATCAAGCCCAGATTCACCACCATTTATCAGTCAGTCCCACGAAGCCCTTGACGATCCCTCGATCGATCATTTGGTAAAATCCGAACAGGATCTCTTTTCAATCAGGAAAGATGAAGAATAAAGATCACAGACTGTGTGATTTCCCACAAAAAAAACTTTCTTTTAAAGTCGCTACTAGGAGCTCACAAAAGACACTACTGGTGGACATGATTAAAGAGGTCATTCGACCGGAACACCGAAGTGCGCTCAAATTCAAGTAAAGATAATGACGAGTCTGCATCGGATGTTCGAGGACAAATCCTCAGCCTTTGGTAAAATCTCCAGATCATCTTCTTGTATTTGACTTCGAATTTGAGGGTAGTATTAGTGAAGCTAATTTTCCTGATATTTTAAAATTCTTACTGACTATTTTTCGTCACACCTTGGCAAGGCCTTGGGAGACATCTAGAAATATTGAAGAACAGTACTTCTTGTCGTCATATGCTTCATTAATGTGCCTGCTCCAATGCGCTGTGTTATTCCATTAAACCGAATTGGTGAGTTGGAATTTTTTGGATTTCTTCGAGGAAAAAAATGTATCGGGCTTATCGGCATATCGGAGCCTACTTGTACCTTTACCCGTTTTTGATATCGATTCTTGCCCGTGATACATTTGAGAAACGAAGTGGAATTTTGCCCGGATGCTGGTTTTTTAACATCTTTGGTTGCCTTCCATATAGAATTTTGTGGTTTTTGTTGGTTGAGTCTTCGAAGGTACTGTTTACATATTCTTGCTTTATTTTCTTGAAGTACCGTGCAAAGTTTTCAAGTGAAAATATTTAGTTTTTTTTTAGATATTTTTTTGTTTAAAAAGCTCATCAAAGCACTCCGAATGGCTTCCTTATTTTGTTGGTGTAGACAAAATTGCAGATTACACGTTGGTAAGTTTCTTAACTTACTTAGTTATATGGCCAATGAACTTGGAAGAATCAGAGCTTGTAACAGACTGCATTCCAGGACCAGACCTATCGGTCCTGAGCGCGCTGTTCTCTATTGGTTAGATGAAGCTGGAGGTTCGGTCTTCTCTTGGCTCAAGCTTTATTGTATATTCGCATGATTTGGCCGAGCCAGTTAAGCCGACGAATTTTTACCTTCCCGACAATATCCACATCATTGAACAACTCGTAGAGTTCGCGTTTATTCCTTCTCCTTCGCGCTTCAAGAAAATAGGGCCAAATACCCAGTGTAGGGCTTTTTCTTTTGAGTTTTCCAAATATGTGCTCAGCTGCTTTACTTATTGTCCCTAATTGGACACCGAAAGCAGGATCGGCAAAATCAGTGTCTTGTACAAGAGTATTTTTATCCTGCGTGTTACGAGTTCTAGTTGTCTTGCCAAGCCGAAGTAGCAATGGTTACCTGTACATATAGTATTTTGATTTCTCCTCATTCATTTTAAGACCAACCCGTTGTGCCTATTCTTCAATCATCAATATCTGCTCAAAGAAAATATTGAAGAGTGTTGACTATAATATAATATGCGGCTTTTAAGTCGATGAATGGATGAAGGGTATCGACTTAAAGCTCTATGTTATTTTCCATGATTTGGCGTAGTGAGAAAATTTAGTCCATCTTTCATTTTCCGGGCCTTAGGCCAAACTGGTATTGTCTGATTTGAGTAGAGCAAAAAGGCTTCAGACGTTCACACATCAGTACGCTGGATAGGATGATGTAAGCATTATTTTCACCCTCATTAAACTTCAGCTTTTTGATAGCTGCGCCGAACTCCGCTTGGGTGTGTGAAAGAACTACTTTGTCCACCAGATTTGGGCTCTCATCATGGCCTCTCTCTTGGTCATACCCATTTAATAGCTGTTGGGAAAAGCTGGTTATATATATCTTCAATTCGATGTGAATCGATGAGAAGATTACCATCACATTTCGATTTGTAGACTCTTCTAAGTCCTTGGGCTGGAAGACTGCAAGGTTCTTTTCTTTTTTCCCAATCGTTTATTTGCTTTTCTGCTCATGACTTAGTACTCCTCCAATGCTGCTCTCGTTTTTCGTTGCAGTGTTTTCTTATATGGCTTGATATGACGTCTAGTCCCTTCCCACTTGGTATGACTGGCATTATAGTCCCCTGCCGCTATAAGTCTAGGTCCGAGTTTAGTGAAAAATTTTCTAAATTGCTCTTCCGTTGTTTTGTATTACGGAAGGTATTGCTTGTGAAGTGCTTGCGCAGTTCGCTTGTACCATCAAAATAAGAAAAAACTTTTTGAGTTCATTTAAATTTAACAGTCTACTTAACGGTTTATTATACTTTACTTTGTATATGTTAAAAAGAAACTATTTTGACAACAACTAAAGATATCCTTTGCATTCAAAGTCCTAAAATGATTTCAGATCCAAACAAAACAACAAATTTAATTCCTTCGACACGAGTCTTCCTCGTTACAGGTTTTCACGTATCAAAAACGAATTCAAAAATAGAATCAAACAAACTCAGTACAAAAGAAAAACAATGTGAAGTTACAGTGAAAGGTGTGGACTAGGTCTAGATTTTGATTATTTATGTTGCAAGAGCCGATAACGACGACAAATCGATTCCAAGTTTGCGGGTTACATTGATCTGGGCGACGGCAGCGTTTCGCAACGCAAATAAATGCGACATTTCTGATTGACTCTTTGCAAGTTTGATTGCTTTTTCGAATAATTCCACAGCGCCGTCTAAATTTCCCCGCTGCACTTCAATTGTTCCCAATGTTTCGTAGGCCAGTTCACATTTCTCATCGATTTCAATGCTCTTTTTCATTAATTCAACTGCTTTTGCGATTTCACCCTTCCACTGGAGCCACATTATACCGCGGTGTACATAGAACGAGGCATTCTCCGGCGACATTTTAATTGCCTTCTCAAAGAACGAGTCGGCTTGGTCAAACTGCCCTTGATCGGCGAGCACTTGTGCCATTAAACTGTAGCACTCAACACAATCTGGGAACTTTTCGATGGCGTTCTTGAACTCGTTCATGATCATCATTATTCTCATTTGATCCTGTGTCATAATAGATAAACGATATTCGGCGTAGCACTTTTGTATGTAAGCGATGGCGTGTTTGGGCGCCAGTTTTACTGATTGTTCGAACTCTTGCAACGCTTCCTCGAGCTGGTCGAGCAGGATGTAAATTTGGGCTCGCTGATGGTAGATGTCAGGATTATTGGGCGCCAGCTTTTGAGAGCGATCGAAGTCAGACATTCCCGATTCTTTATCATCCAATTGTATGTGAAGGCAGGCGCGTTTTATAAGCGCATTCGATCGGAGATTCACATCGGCGTCAGCTTAAAATGGACAAAAATGTTATCAAAGAATGAATTATACACAAGGGAGCCTTACTATTATTTATAACAGCATCCAGGTCCTGTTGCGCGTCTGCAAAGTTAGCAGACAACAGATGGAACGTCCCGCGCATCAGCAATGCTTCGGACTTGTACTGTGACTCTGACTCACTGGACTCGATTTCCTCGGTGCATGCAGCAATCACATTCTCAAAGTCTGCATTATCGAAAGCTATTTTTGCCCGAATGTATCCCTTCGGTTCGTCAGTTTTGGGAACCTGAATTTAAAAAAATGTAAGTCAATTTATTTCAGAAACTTTCTAATCAAAGCAGGCCACCTCTTTCACAACTATCGGATCCTCAGAAAATGATTTGAAGAACGTCTTGATAAAGTTCTTTGAAGGCAACACCGGTGTCCTTGTCTTACTCGCCTTCACGGCGTCATCCTTTCCCGTTTGCTTCAGAACGCGATCGGCAAAAGCAATCGTACTATGATTTTGGAACATTTCCAGAATACAAGTGGCTGTCACATCGTCTAGGCACTCCAACATATCATTTGTTGCTTCGCTAGCTTTCGCTCGCCGGAAATACGCCTTTGCATAGCGCGGATTGTGCTCTATCGAAAGAGTGCAGTCTTCTTTCACTTTCGACCACTTTTTAAGCATCTCGTAAGCAGCTGCTCGATTCTGGTAGAATATCGCTAAATCACTCTTATTCTCTATAGGACACTTATCGATGGCTTTATCGTAGAACGAAATTGCTTCATCGTACTTGCCCTTACGATAGCAAACGTTACCTTCATTCTTGTACATGGTCGCCTCTTTAAGTGGTGACAGTTTTTCGCTCTCCAGTTCAGCGGATTTCTTCTTTTTCTCCAGATCCTTTTCGCTTTCGGTACCATCTATCGATATTGATTGATCTTTCAGATCACCGAGAGGAAACTTCTTCGAATTCGATGGTTTCCCATCTTTCACTGATGGCTTCGAGTTCTTTTTGTAAATATAATATCCAACGCCGATGACAACCGGGGTGCCAATTATCAGGGCCAACTGCAATTTGGATAGACCAGTCGAACCTATGTTTCCCCTAGCCATTGTGTCTTCTGGAATTACATAAACGAATCTCTATAAAAAAAAAAAACACGATGGAAATTCACATGCACATGGCAAAACCCGCCGCAATGGAATTATAATACAAGCTCCCAAAGTGAAGGTTAGAATTGTCGGTGCGTCGTTATCTTACACGGTGCTGATTAGCAATGAGGCGTAAAGTCACACTTCACGAATGAAAGCTTCAAAACCGAAAAGTTATGTAAATAATGGCAATAGTTGAAAGAAAATCAATTTTGAAACATGATTCCAATAATTTCATGGAAAATTCAAAGGCACCACCCGGCGAGCAAAGCCGAAAATATTGATTTTTCTTTCAACGAGTGCTTGAATTCGGATTGGATTTTTACTAACCAGTGGAGTAGACTGTTTCTAGCTTCCGTTTTATGAGAATTAAAACAGTTTTTTGTTTGGTTTTATTGAAAAAATAGGAATTTTCCAATTGGGGGGCGATAAGCACCACGAAACGGGTAACTTCTTTTCAATTCGACAGACACATTTTATTTTTTTTCTCAGCATTTGACATTTCACAATGAAGAAGCTGTGAAATGAATTTACAGGGTGTTTGATTATTTGAGATTTTCATTTTTCTCATAACACGAAGGCTTGTTGATGGTTCGGTGACCTAAAGAATTCGTATTCCCCATGAAAATCAATCAGCGTTTGGAATCCAATTTCAGTGTTATCCTTGGGTCACTTGCTTAAATAATTCTTGACGGTAATAATACACTGGCTGCCACATGTCAACAAATTATGTCTATAAATAGTGCATCGTTATAATTGCTGAAATATCTCTTACCCAATGGATGCCTCGAGAAGCCTGAATTACATTTTTGACTGGAAGAGTGAAGTCCAAAGTTTCAGCAAGTCTTAGCTTTGCAGTCATTCGATGCATAGATAAACGATAGAAATAGCTCTGCAGCTAGGCCTTTATGTGTATACAAACGATAGCATTTCTTATGTAATTAGATAAGCACTTTTATTGCGAATGTCAATTATCAATACGATTATTGACTTTTATCAAAAGCGATAGCGGCCATATTTTATTAAATACGGGCCAATGATACCGCATACAGTTGTAGCTCTTTTATTGCCTGGGGTTGCTTCATCAAGCTTTTCTTAGGCCACCCCGCCGAAACTTCAACACTGTTCACTATTTGTAAGCATTGTGCCGATGTAAGTCTCTCCATGTTGAAACGTCTAGGATAACCAAGCAAGTTTAACTTTGACACCCCTCACGAATGAGCAACCAAAATTAGAAAGCTAAAAACCAAACTGCAAAATACATGTAAAATGTGATATGAGGGCATTCAAGAGCCCTCAAGACCCTAGTTGAATGGTGTTTTGTCCATGCAAATATGTTTCAGCTTACAATGCCATTTCACAAGCCTTCGAATTTTTTTAAGTCGCACAATAAGTTAGCGAGGTATTCACTTTTTTAAAAAGTGTAGAACAGCTCACATGTAGTCGTATTCATTCATTAAATTTTCGTTAAAATGTTAAACTTTGGTCCTGCACCTGCGTCATAAATAGCTCTCGATATTATTAGAATATTATTTAACAACTTGTAGCCATATCAAAGCTTAATTTCACAGGACATCAGGAGAAGTGGCTATACTCATGTGACACTTCAATTGCAAATACAGTTAAACCTGGATAAGTGAGAACTGGATAAGTGAGAAAACTCTATAATTGAGAGTAATAGCCAGGACCCGTCATTTTAAGCCACCAAAACCTCTATTAGCGAGCAACAGGAACCTAAACCAAGAGAGAGTCGTTTTTCCCTCATAGATCTCCGTTAGTGAGACTGCTACCTATCTATACCTCTATAAGCGACATTCGAGCTTTATTCATAAATTTAACGTGTGCTATTTTATGACTCATTCTTAACTTTCGTGGAACTTCCTACCATTGTTTTTGTATTCTCGTCAAAATTGTATTTATTCTATTTCGTGGAACTAAATAATGTTATTTTATCGCATTCTTTTCAAATGGACACGTGTGCCTGTGTACCGTCCTGTTTGTCGGACTTACTCAGTTATTAGTTATCAATTGCGAAGGAAAGTTCTGTTCTGCATCATGTCAAAACGGAAAATGAAAGTACTGTCATTAAGTTATAAACTTAAAATAGTGAATGCGTTTGAATCCGGAAAATTGCGAAATGATATTCAGAGCGAGATAAATTTACCAGAATCCACCTATTATAAAATTATAAAATCAAAAGACTCTATAAAGTCTGAGTGCTCTGATGGACATGGAGATATTAAGAGGGCTAGAGTTTCTGAATTTCCCAATATCGAAAAGTGTCTTTTGGAATGGACAAAACAAACTCTCGATAAGAATATTCCCATTGATGGACCTTTGTTGAAAGAAAAACCAAAAGAGTTTGCTACAAAACTGGGAATCCAGAACTTTTCTGCTAGCAACGGCTGGTTAGAGGGTTTTAAAAGGCGTCATGACATAGCTTTCAAAAAAGCAGCTGGATAAAGTAAATCTGTGGACCAAGGTGTGTTCAACCACTGGACTGAAGATCTGCAAAATTTTTTTATAAGGGTATGAACCAGATGATATTTACAACGCGGATGAAACTGCTTTGTTTTTTAAGTGCCTTCCGGATACAACATTTACGTTTAAAGGCGAAAAATGCCATGGAGGAAAACAAAGAAAGGAACGCCTTACACTTCTGCAGTGTGTAAACATGAGTGATACGGACAAACTCCCACTTCTCATCATCGGGAAATCAAAGCGACCTAGATGTTTTAAAGGTGTCAAGACTGTACCCGTTGATTATGCCAATAATACAAAGGCTCGGATGAACAAGATATTATTTAAAGATTGGTTGAAAAAAGTTGACAAACAAATGAAAATAAACCGAAAAAAAATTCTGCTATTCATTGACAACTGTGCTGCCCATACGGACTTACCAACATTTGCAAACGTAAAAGTAATGTTTTTACCTGCTAACACCACTAGTTAACTTCAACCATTAGATCACGGCGTCATTCACACTTTTAAACACTTTCATCGCAGAGAAGTCGTTAAACATATTCTTACGAGTCTGGAAGAAAACAGTAGCCCTGACATTAACGTACCTCTAGTTATGAAATTTGCTAGAAAAGCATGGTACTAAGTCAGTGACGTTAGTGTCAAAAACTGCTTCAACAAAGCTGGGTTTTGGAAAAATACAGATGAGCAAGACCTGCCAGAGGAAACTGATGTTGAAGTTTGACCTAGCAACGAGGAATGGACTAAGCTTGTGTCCCACGAATCCAATATGTTAATGCCGAGCTTCGAAGAATTCGTTCAAATTGACGACGACGTAACTACCGCTGGAGACCAAACCGACGACGATATCGTTAAAAATTGTGTGAACACCTGTATTGCTGGAAATGACAGTGGAGACGAGGCACAGATTCCGGAAACAGAAATAAAGATCATTCCAATGAAGCTAGCTTTAAATGCGTTGGAGACGGTGCATCAGTACTTTGAATACGCGCTAGTTGCTGATCAAGCAATATTCGACAGAATTTATGAGTTAGAGAAAAACATTCAAAATACAAAGACAGAAACCCAAACGAAATTGACGGATTTTTTTGACTGCAAATAAGTTCTAAATAAAAAGAAATTACATAGTACATGAATTTTTGTTTTGTTTTCGTAAGCATATAAAATATATATAATTTTATCATATTACATATTTACTACATTTATAATTGCTGTGCCTTGTTATTGCTGCGTACTCCTATAAGAGAGAAACGCTACCCATGTACCTGCATTAGCGAGAAACTCGGGTTAGTGAGAAACCTCTATAAGCGAGAATGAGATTGTGCTCCCTTGAACTCTCGCTTATCCAGGTTTGACTGTAGAACATTTTTCCACTATCCTCCTCAATAACGCAGTTTGAGATTCAAACTATGACTACCCAACAAAGGAATCGTGTTTAAATTTATTTCAAATGTATCTAATCCATTCACTCCGAACACATCCGACTGTGAATTGCAGTTCAGTGTGAACATCAAATTTTGACATCCAAGCCAACTGTCACACGGTGCGGAAAACAGCAGTTTCTTTCAGAAATTTCTTCATTGTTTTACCGCAATCGCATACGATTTTTAATCCATTGAAATCGACTATTAAATCAAACGAAAATAATCTCGATTCGTGTTTAATTGATCAGTGATAATCATGGCACCAAAAAGCAAAGCGCCTGTCGGACTCAAGCCCAAGGGAGCCGCATTCAAAGACAAAAGCAAGCCGGCCGATGTCCGGATGAGCAATATCCAGGCAGCCAAAGGTAAAGAATCTATCTCTGCCTCAAATATTCCCACTCGGAGTGTTCTTTATTGTTTAAAAAACATTGTGATCCGAAAAAATCTGTGATTTAAGTGAATTTTTATTGATTTTTGGCCGGTAAAAGTGACAGCTGCCCAGAGCAAAAGGTGTAAACAGACTCGGTCTGGAATATTCTCATGAGTCACCTGATTGATTTTCCTTTTTTTTTTAAATAAATTTTGAATGAAAATCACCGGAAATTTTGGCGGAGAAAAGTGCACGAAGCTTGATTGAGCTTATTTATTTATATTTCTGTTTCCATTCATTTTTGATTGCAGCTGTTTCGGATGCCATCCGCACGAGCTTGGGTCCCCGTGGTATGGATAAAATGATCCAATCGGGCAGTGGAGAAGTTTCGATTACCAATGACGGAGCCACCATTCTAAAACAGATGAATGTGCTTCATCCAGCGGCCAAGATGTTGGTTGAACTATCTCGGGCACAAGATGTCGAAGCTGGAGATGGTACAACCTCGGTTGTTATCATTGCTGGAGCCTTGTTGGAAGCTTGCGAGAAACTCCTTCACAAGGGTATCCATCCAACTGCGATCTCGGAGTCCTTCCAGCGTTGTGCCATCAAGGCAATTGAGATCTTGAACGACATGTCCAAGCCAATTGAGTTGAGCGACCGCGAGACACTAATAAAGAGTGCTTCCACTTCGTTGAACTCGAAAGTGGTTTCACAGCAGAGCAGTCTTCTGGCTCCCATCGCTGTTGAGGCTGTCATGAAGGTGACCGAACTCGGTAAGGAGGGTGCCGTGGACCTCAAGAACATCAAAGTCATCAGAAGTCTTGGTGGAACTATTGAAGACACTGAATTGATTGATGGTCTCGTATTCACTATGCGTTCGTCTGGAACTAACGCGCCGAAACGCATCGAGAAGGCCAAGATCGGCCTCATCCAGTTCTGCATTTCACCTCCAAAGACAGATGTAAGTTCACTTTTTGGCCTGAGTGCTCGTTTCGTGAAATTTTGACAATACTCTGCTTCCAGATGGACCACAGTGTGATTGTATCTGACTATGCTGCAATGGATCGTGTATTGAAAGAAGAACGCTCCTACATTCTAAACATCGTCAAGCAAATCAAAAAAGCTGGCTGCAATGTTTTGCTTGTCCAGAAATCCATTCTGAGGTAAATTCTCCTGAATTTGTGTCTTAAAATACAAATTAAACTTTCTTTTCTCTACAAAAATAAGGGACGCTGTTTCCGATCTCGCTCAGCACTTCTTGGACAAAATCAAGTGCTTGGTGGTTAAGGACGTTGAGCGGGAAGACATTGAGTTCGTTTGCAAGACCCTAAACTGTCGCCCAATTGCTTCTCTAGATCACTTCGTGGCTGAGAACCTAGTGAGTGCTGATCTTTGTGAGGAAGTTGCCAGCGGAACTAGCAAGTTTGTCAAGATCACCGGAATTCAGAACCCCGGCCGCACCGTGTCCATCATTTGCCGTGGCTCGAACAAATTGGTTCTCGAGGAAGCGGCACGTTCACTTCACGATGCTCTGTGCGTTGTGCGTTGCTTGGTGAAGCAACGAGCTCAAATCTGCGGTGGTGGAGCTCCGGAAATAGAAATGGCCCTGCAGTTGGCCGCTTACGCCCAGACCGTCGAGGGAGTCGATGCTTATTGTTTCCGTGCCTATGCTGAGGCCCTTGAAGTCATTCCCTCCACTTTGGCTGAGAATGCTGGTCTCAATCCAATCGCGACAGTCACCGAGCTGAGAAATCGTCACGCTCAGGGCGAGAAGAATGCCGGCATCAATGTGCGTAAAGGTGCCATTACGGACATCTTCGCTGAGAACGTGGTGCAGCCATCCTTGGTCAGTATTTCGGCGATTTCCTTAGCCACCGAGACGGTGCGATCAATCCTGAAGATCGACGATATCGTAAGTTGACTTGCGTCATCTGTCAGCGCCGCAATTGCAATTAATTTCTATTCTTTTCTAGGTCAACACTATGGGCTAAGTAATTCACTCATCCTCACTCGAGATGTGCTGCGTATGAGGCGCATTTCAAGCGGGAATTATCGTAACTCGTTTGTCCCCTCTCATTCATGTTTTTTCGCCCTAATTTTGCATTTTAATATTAAAAGAACAAATCACAACAAATAAACACAAAACACTTGCTAATCTATTAACAGCAGTTGTAAAGTTGTGTTTTTCTTTTTCCTGCTTCCTGGTTGCTCGCTGGTGGTTCCTTGGCCAAGGCTGATGGAAAATATATTTTCAGAAAACGAAAAAAGGAGAAATCTCTCGCGGTACTTTTGTATGAACCCTGGTATTGGGAATAGATTGCGAATACGATGAGATCTACGAACTACTGGACCGTACCAGGCGTCAGCCTCGGTATTATTATTTGTAAGACGATTTCTGTCCAAAGCTCAGACAGTTCCATCTGCTCATTTTATTCTAGGAGGAAAAACGACATCCTTAGGACCCGAGTGCTTAAGTAGATTTTGGAAAATTGGAAAATGGCAGAATAATTTGGTGATTTGAAGTCCAGCTTTTGCAAATCAAGAAAATATTCACCCCAATTACGTTCGTCGTTTTCGACTTAAAACCGACTCAGAACATATCACATTCATTGTTGTAGACTAGAAAATCTGCCCAACTTTTGTTGGCATTCCGCTGTCGATCAGTGACAAAAAAAAATTGTTCTCTAGCGTGTATCAAGTGATTTTTTAATTTAACTTGTTAATTTTCGTGAAATAAAATCAATGGTTCCATTTTAATGCGAATTGTCGTACACCAACTATTTTAAGCTTTTAAGATGAAAATAAAATGAAAAAAACAAGCAAAGGGGGACGGCCCATTTGACCTAGAACTTCTTTCTGTTGTGGAGGAAGCTGGTGATCTCGGTGCAGATCAACTCTATGAAGTGTTGGCCCCTTCAAACACTTTATGATTGTTTTGTCACTCAGAAGCAGTGCACGAACTTATTTTAAACATTAAAAGATTGTTTTCGATTTGATTATTTATTGTTAGGAGGAAAAATTTACTCTCCGACTGACGAATTCGCAGCGTTTTCATGTTTTTAAAGAAACCAGTGTAATGCTCATCTATTTTTCTTCTTCGCCGCTGCAGTAAAAACTCAAAATAATGTCGAAAATAAACTCCTACACATCTTATCGACCCGATCCGACAAACGACTTGAATCGTGCAAACGTTATTGGGATGATTTAATGCTGTATTTGTCGAATGTGCTCCCTTGAGGACAACTTTTAATGTGGACTGCTTGGTACACCCAAAAGAGATGAAAATGCGCGACTACATTGAGCTCGAAGGCTTCGCGTGCGAACGAGGGTAGAATATTCGGCAAAAGAGTTACGTCATGAGGAGTGCTACAGTTGTTCTTTCCTGACTTAGCAGTGCATGAACATAGTGATGAAACAAAGAGCTATTAACACCCACCGGACAGTGTTAAGGAATCGAAACATTGGATTTTGTCATGTGAACATGCTGCGAACATGTCGAATGTCGATGGCCAATGTTTTTTTGAGCTCTAAAAATCTCTTTGATCTGCTGCTTGAGTAAGAGATCACCGGGCTCTGTAACGAGGAATTATATATCCGTGTCGCCGCGGCACTGAAATGAAAATACGACGTGAAAGTCATCTTCCACCACAACAACACACTGACTCAAATACCTGCAGATGCCACTTCCAATTCGCTCCTAATTGAATGAAATAACTCCTTTTGTTAAAATGTATTTTGGCCCCTTGTCGTCCTTCGGAGACCAACTCTAAAATCATCCTCTTTACATTTCGCCTACTTTTGCCAGTAATAAGATTTGGCCCTTCTCCGTGCTTTATTTGGTAACAGCAGTTAAGGCAATTAGCTTCAGTTTTTGCCGTACGTTCAACCAATTTAGAGCACCCAGCATCACTCCCATTGGCGTGTATAAATTGCATTTCAAAATGCTCCGCATGCCTCTGTTCTATAGCTTTTTTTTCTTTCTATGTGTACCTGGTTTCATCATGTATACAAAATTGTAGCGCCGTATTCAAAAGAAGGTTGTTTATTCTACTCCTTATGTGTTTTTTTTTAGCGATTATTTTACATGTGGTATCAACGTGTTCATTGATTTTCTATAATCAGTCCCAAATATTTATTGTTTTTTACATTGTCTAAATATTTTCCATTTATTTCCGTGACCACCCCAATATTTGACCCTATTTCCATTATTTTTGTTCATTCAACTTCAACTTATTCATATAAAGCCATCTGATCATTCTTTCCACACATTCTTCCTCGTTTTTCCCTTTTTTATATATTTTTGAAATGAAGAGCACCAATAGTTGAACCTTGGGGCACCCCTATATCTAGTGTTCTATTTGTAAGGTATATTCAAACCACATTAGTTCTACGTCGCCAATGCCATGATTATACAATTTTTTTTATTAATTTCGAACGCACTTTGGAATTCCAGAAACATCGCAACTACTTTCATTTAACCTCTTCCTTTCCATTAATTTACCGCATGCTGTTTCACAAGAGCAGTTTTTGCGAAAACCCAACTGTGAGTCTGGAAAACAGTTTTTATCATCAACGTGCGCTTCACAAGTGCTAATACTTCATAAAACTTCTTGACCTTCCTATAACAAGATTTAATTTTTCAGTATCAGAAATATCTGTGAGCATGCCACAACAGAAGAAAGAAGATGACTTTGCCAAAGATAATTTTTGAGTTGTTCCTCGACAAAACTTACGAGCAATGCCACAATGAATAATAAAATCGTTTTCGTACACATTTTGTTGGTAAAGATCAGTAAGGACTCAAGTTGCAAGGAACTCAAGATAATATCATAGTATCCTGTACTTGAAGACGACCACTACTTAGGATTTCCCATAAGATGTGAAAAAAGTCCCAATCCGAAGACCATTTTGTGAAGATCTATCAGCGATGCCGCTCAAGTGCAAGGCACTACCCGGACTATATAACGAAATCTATAGTTTGATGAAGATTGTGGACAAGTGCATGCAGTGGACATGTAAAGTGAAGGAAAGCTTAAGTTACACGACTTAATATCACTAGATTCATTTGTAACAAAACCAATACCTTCTTTGTAAGATGCCCAAATCAACCTTCAAACGGAAGAGGCATTAGAAATATAGGATCACCATGTATCTCAGAGGAAATCAGACATCATTCATGTAATAAATTCCGATGAAAGTCTGTAAATTCCAGAACCGAAATCACCCTCAAAAACAATATAAAATAAAACCGGTATTCCACTTCCTTAAATGTATACTTAAAAAGAAAATGTATTTATCAAAAAATTCCGTCAAATGTGATTGTCAAACTACGTCTTGATGCCATACGCTTCAGGCATCCTTTCAATCGTGTACTTATGCCCTGCCACATACATAATGGGAACTCCTGGAACCTTGCGTACTCGGTTCTTTAGGTCCTTATCGTTGGTGGCCACAATGTAGCACTTGTGCTGAATCACACGATTCACAATGCAGTCATCGGCGTATGTGCCTTTGTGCAAGCAGGGCAATCTCTCAAACCGAGGATCCGATATGATCCTCAATGCCAGTTTGTACTTGCTTCCAAGTTTCTCCAATTCGGCTCGAACACAGTCGGAAATGTATGGTATACATTTAGCGTACAAACAGTCCATCATGCCTTGGATTATGTCGAGTTTATTCTTGATGCTGAAGTTGACGAAATTCGTGTCGAGAATTATGTGGTAAGGCGGACCGAGCTGTGTATTGTATTGGAAGAAGAGCGCCGAACTGGCTTGTGGAGCTTCGTTTATTTTAATCTTTTGTGGATCTACGGGTACTTTGCGCTTTTTACGAAACTCTTCCTTGAGGCGACTGTCAGTGGGTTTAATTAGGCGTTTGAGTGACGCATTTCGCTGCTTTTGGATTTTTCTCGTTTTCTTTTTCTTGCCCTGAATGTAGAAAGAATTACATTTTATTAATAAGTATTAGAATAAAATTTATAACAAACCATTTGTGAGTTTTCTTTTGCCGCAACGGTTTAAATGTGAAATGAAAACAAAAACACGTGTGACTTTTGTGGTGACAGATGTTGAATGTCATGGTGGGAAAAAATTTAACGAACGTCAAATAGTAATTATTAGCAAATGTTTGAACCAAATGAATGTGGACAAATGCTTGTGGATTGTAGTCAAGAGTTTTATTACACAGGGTGCTTTGCTTACACTTAAAATTCAAAGTAGACATTTTGTGTGATAAAGTTATAAACAATGTTATGAGGTGTATAGCAGTGTACAAAAAATTTATTCGACTATATCTTGTCAAATCAAGGTACCTCAGTACACCGATCTAAATATGTAACACATTTCTATAAGATATAAGACAATCGTCTCTACACATTCTTGCTGTGCATTTCTTCAGTTTCAAAGTAGGAACACAATGCAGCGCTTTCGGGCTCGCACTTTGACAGATTGAGCAGAAACAATGAGATCTTATGTGGTTACACTAAATGTGACGTTGCTTGTTTGGTTGGCGTTTGATCGTTAATATCGTAAGCCCGACCTCAACGTCGAAGCAGAGCAACTCACTACTTTGGTGGATAGCAATTATTCTCGGACTTGTCCGACTTTAACAACAGGGTCAGCAATTGTGTTGTAAATGCGTTCATTTGTTTTGACTTTGCTGCAGAAAATGATTTTGTGCTAAAAATAAATTTCAAAAAGGTTCAAAAACTCGTTAATTGAAATTTATATTCTGTTTTGAAAAATCAGAATAAGGATCCACATTATATTTGCGTTTCCTTATCTTACCAATCAACTAAAAAGTGAACATTCCTACTCTTATTATTCCTGCGAAGTTGTGCCCAACGAATTTGAGGGAACATTACATTCCCAAGAATATGGCCGAATATATTCCTAGACTCTCAACGCGCGACCGTCATGAAGTCACATAGTGTGTTACAACTTTTGAGGTCGTGAGTTATGACAGAGTTTCGCGTAAATTGGGAGAAAGCCTGTCAAACGCGTGACTGCAACGTTGTGATTTGCCCATGTTAAAGTCAATATCTTTTCTCACAACACATATTTTTACTCTCAGTGAATCATCTTTACGTTCTGGTCCTGATGTTGATCCATTTCTGTCGAGCTTGTCGACATTTTCATTGCCCTTCATGTTTTTGTGGTAACAAAACACTCATATGGGATTCTGTTCAATTATGTAAGGAGAACAAGACCCATTTTTGCATGATTGGCTTGCAAGCGCTGCTTTCATAAGGCCAATGTTCAGAGGAAGGAACTGATTTTTTTGACTTTGTCATCGCCAACATTAAAAGAAGCAATAACACGAGTCGTAGCTTTTTGTAATTTGTGAATCTATCATTCTACTCTATAGTGAAGTTGCAGTCTACGGGTTGAAGCTTGGTTTTACTTAAATTTCTATCCAGGCCTCCTTTATGAACTATGATTTAACATTTTAGTATCTGTATCCACGAATGTGTTCTTAAGGTGCACATTAAGATACTCTCTCATAGATAAGTCTAGCAGTCTTAAATTTACTCTAGATTTCCGGTTTGTTGTTTGAGCGTATCATGCCGCAGTTCATTGATGTTTTAAGTTACTTCTCTTCTCCTTTGAAAGAAAGTTGTATCTTCCAGATCGCCAAATTATTGGATTTGATTTCCTTATCGATCTCAAGAGTCATAAATAATTGCATTATGATAACCGGCAGAGCATGCTCATAGTTGTCTGACAATCAAACTCAATTAAAACAACTTGCATATTTGTATCTAAACTAAGTTTCCAAATCAAGTAGATCATTTATTTGCCAGGGAATCGTCCAGTACTAGCATATGCCTATACCGACATTGACTATTCCTTATTGATCAAGATCAAATGGGTTTGTCATTTTAAGCCTGGGTCTAAAGTTTTTTTGTGACCAAAATTCGGAGAAGAGAACTGTTACAATGTTGACGAACTCGGATAACAAGCTTACGAATAATTTTTTTTCCTCCCTGCACGAAAATAATTTCTAAATTCATGTGGATATCATTTCCGCACTGAATATGTCAGAAAGTATGTCAGAAGGCCCTGATTGATAAACCTTTTACTATTTTTTTAAAACATCAAGAAAAGCATAATTCCGATTTCGATGGTTATTGTTTAATACTTGCGCTTGAAATAAGTTGATTGTTAAAAAGACGTTTTTACTTCAAGTTCGTTTCTAACCGCTTCAAAATTTATTTTTTCAACACTCTCGACATAAATCTTATCGTTAAGCGATTTTCCCTTATCAATTGGGAGACTTTCTTCTGGCGTGTTCCAATCTCAGCAAGGCATTCTTTATATATAAGAATTTTTCTTAACCTTTTTTCACTGTTCGGTCTTTCGACACATGAATAAAATTTGCGGTCTTTGAAAACTCTTCGACTGCCATCACTTACGCCCTCTCCACTTTTCATAAACTAATTCTATAAGATCAGATGGAAATAAATGCTAATCGGATTTGGCTTGTTTTTTTCTGAACGTGCAACGCTCTAATAATCTGTGGGATATTGGGATTATGATTCCCTTCATACTCCAATTTTTGCCAGAGCGAGCAGAAGGATTACAAGTAGAATTGAAAAATTGTCTAGTCGTTTGCAAATCAAGTATTTAAGTTTGGATTGCTACATATGGATGGAAAATTTTTATATATTCGACCTATTTGCATTCTCTCAATTCGCAGTATTTTATTGTACGTCATTATTTGAAGTTTTATATAATAGAATGGAATTGATATGTGTGTTACTTGTTAACTGCACCACTCGGGCCTACCTCAGTGTTTCCCTGTGTTTCTTATAAAGTGTTTTCGAATGACAACTTTGAATTTAATTTTTAAAAGTTCACTTTCACTAATCATCGAACTGTCATTTCCAATTTATTCAATAAACTCAATATTTTCATCATGGTAAAGTACATGAAGCTCTGATAGGGCTATGGGGAAGATGCGCTAAGAATATGAATTTCATCGCAAAATCATTTTCAGTGAACAGAAACTCGTTTTTGGCTCAATGGGTTAGTCAATGAGCAAAATATGCGTTATTGGTCGGGAGCTTCATGAAACACCTCTTCATCCACGTAAAATAACTGTTTGGTGCGGCGTGCATGCCGGCGGCTTTATTTGGCCATATTTTTTCGTCGACTATAACGATCGCCACGTTACAGTGAATGGCCAGCGCTATCGCTCCATGATAACCGATTATTTTATGGCCGGAACAGGAAGATATGAACTTGGACGACATGTGGCTTCAACAGGATGGTGGCATAAGCCAAACAGCACACTCGCAACACGGACCGAGACCGGCACAGTGATGAAGTGATCCCGAGCCGAGAAGCCTGTTGAATCTTCTTGAGGTCAAAGCAATGGAAGCCTCAATCGGACTGTAATGGAATGCACTGTTTTGTTTGTCAACTTGCCGATAAGTAAGAAGAAAACGATGGAGAAAGGGACAAATTTAATGAAGGTATATCAAGTTTCCCTGCATTCCAATAAAAGTGAGTATTTTACTGGAGTGCTTGATAAAGTCTTTGATGCACAATGCAATCTGACATTTCCATTGGAAAGCTTGACATTTTTAAGCATAACATCACTCAGAACGTGTTGTCATTTAATCGTGAAATGTTTTATTTACAGAGACTCGAAAAATTCATCTCGGCAAAAAATATCACGTTCAGTCATGGCCGACGCTCGCTCAAAGACGAATTCCGTAAAGGTCGTCCAAAAATGGCCGTTGTGCCAGAGAACATTGATGCCTTGCGTGAACTGATAATGCAAGATGGTCATGTGACATACCGTGAGGTAGAGGCATTCCTGGGCATTTCTCCCACCACCATACATTCGATATTGCATGAACACCTGGCCGTAAAAAAGTTTTGTTCTCGTTGGATCCCTCCCAATTTGACAATCGCTCAAAAAAAGCTCGTGTCGATTGGTGCAAAGAAATGTTAAAAAATACGATCGCGGTGCTTCAAAAGACGTTTATAAGATTGTTACAGGTGACGAATCATGGATCTATGCGTATCAGCCCGAAACAAAACAACAATCGACCGTGTGGGTCTTCGAAGACGAGCCAAATCCAAAAAAAGTTGTTCGTGGAAGAAGCACTTCGAAGCAAATGGTCGGTTGTTTCTTCGGTAAAACTGGTCATGTGGCGACTGTTCCGCTTGAGCAACGTAGGTCGGTGAATTCTGGGTGGTACACCACAATTTTTTTGCCTGAAGTCTTCGGAGGAATTCGAAAAACGAACAAGAGAAGACGAATCATAGTTCACCATGACAATGCGAGCTCTCACACATCAGCTCAAACCAGCGCCTTTTTGACTGGTCAAAACGTCGAATTGATGAGTCATCCGCTGCACAGCCTTGACTGGGCACCAAATGACTTGTCGCCAGAACATGCTGTTGAAGCGTTCAAAAACCATGTTTTGGAGGTGTCTCAATCGGAGTGGAAAAAGTGTTTCGACAATTGGTTTGAGCGCATGCAAAACTGTATAAATCATGCTGGAGAATACTTTGAAAAACAATAAAACCACTTTTGATGAACAATATTCGCATTTTCATTTTTAAGCCAGAAATACATTTAGCAGCCTACGTAGTATTTTTTGAGTATATTTTTTGGTTAAGTTTGTATTGTATTCTTAAAGTTATAGACAAAAGTTGATCTCTCATTTTCGCCTGTTATTCGCTTGAAATACACTTGGCAGCGCATTTCGAAATTGTGCACAAAAATGCACGTCATGAAAACTTTCTGTTTTCGTTCATTTTGTAAACCCTTTAACCTCGAGTTCGTTTAAAATTTCCAATTTTCGACACGAGAGTTGAAGTTCTTTTGCGATAGCACTAAGTGATATGAATATTATTTAAAAATCCAGTACTACAAAACGCAACCCAACGCCTTTCAATCCAACCCCCTTATCAATGGCTGTGCTCCGTCAAGCTAAATCGGCGCAGTTATGCAAATCAGGGTTGAAATCTCAACATTTGATTCGCTAAAAAATATACCCATGCTTTTTTTTTTATTTTAAATCATGGCAGTCTAAAATCATTGCACGCAAGACCAACCCTTATTCAAATGTACATTTACCACCATATTTCTCCTCGGGGAGTGATTTTCTTCCACAGACTACTCAAAACATCCAAATAATAATAATAAAAAAAAAACTCCTCCTCTGTGCAAATCATTTTAACATCCCTGTTCCATTTTCTGGTAAAAGAAAATAATATTTTGGATATTTCTTTTTTCGTTTGGATTTGTGTTGCTTTGGAGCGTCCAAGACTTGAATCCAAAACGGAGCAATCCCTCTGCCACGTGAAACAAGAGAAAATTTATTTAATTTTATGTTTCATCTAGAACCAGAGATGTTATTTAGTTTGGAACATAATTTTCTGTTTGGTCTCCATATTTGTGTGTTGACTTTTTGTGTTGGCGTTTCCTTTTCTACGTCCTTTTCATCATTGTCCCTGTTCTACAGTTTGCGAGGAGCAGTTCTGTGCAAATATTTTCGAAATTGGGTGGTTCCTTTTGGGTTCTGACATTTTTTGTTCTGTTTTTTTAACTTCTTTGCTTTTTTTGGATCGTCTTTGTTTTCGATGGGAATAAATATGCTTTAAACAAATATCCAATTTGTTTGTGTTTCGAGGAGGGGCCATTGTTTACTTGATTTCGAATTGAATTGCAAAAGATGCTGGACTGTGGGGGATGGTGATTTGAGCAGTCATGCATTTGTAAATGGGAATTTAACGAATGAGTTTTTGGGCTTTAAATCTCAATTCTTAGGTAAAACCGAGATAAGAGAAGCGGTTTATTTAAGCTTATTTGTTAACTTACTTTGATGTAACACCATGTATAAAATTGACCTGTGGCTCAACAAAGTCTTCTCATTTCGATCTTCCTCTAAAGGCGTCTCTGAATTTTTTCAATCCATTTTGGATTCGGCTTTATGACTATATTTCTTCTAAGCGCAATGAATCACTTACTGTGTCCCTTCTCGCCGACACCATATTCGCTGTTGTGCATTCATTTATTACCCATGAGTAGCATCTTTGACTGTTCCGCATTAGTCTGCATAGATTACTGGTTTGTGGATGATGATGACAACACAGCACTAAGAACTGTGATCAAAGGTCTTTGTTATATCGTCCTCGATCCAAACGGAGCAGCGTGCGTCCTTCAGCTTCTTTCTGTAAAGGAGGACGAGCTTGGCAGCGCTGTCAAAACTAAGGATGGGCTTATACAGGATTCACATGCGGTTCTTAAATCTCCTGCGTTTTCTCCGAGATCTGCTGCAGTGTGTTCCACATTTCCTGAGGAGCAGTGATAATTGCATATATTTGCATGGTTTGTAGTGGTATTTTTTATTTTGAAATAACGTGTAAGATTTCTGTAACTAGACTCTTCCATGTTCCCGAGCTGGGGGACAACGTAAGATCTTTTATTTCTTGCGCAGTCCTTTTTTCTCTCTTTCATTACACTGTCTTCTTATGCACATTAGCTGTTACATTCTTTTTCTGCCAGCACTCGTTATTATTTCACAAATTCGTCTATTTCTTTAGTTATAACTTTAACCTAAGTGAACAGAAGGATAACGAGAAGATTGTGTAGTGGTTTGAAACTTAGTTGTATTTCGATTTCAATTGTTTCTTGGCTAGATTCCCGAATAGTGACGGAGAATATTTTATTGACTTTTTTACATTGGCCCAATTCGCAGTATTTTGTTTATTATTTTTTTAGTCTTATTCAAATAAAGTTGAAGTTGGTAAATGGGTGGACAGTTTAGTTTATAATGGATATGGGTATAATTAATTTATTTCACCATTCCGGCATAGATACTCCAGACATTAAATGCATTATAGTGTTTCTCAACAATAGAAGTTTTTAAACGGTAGGTATATTTTCAGAGCTTGTGTTATACTCTAAAGATTAGCTAGGCGTGGTTGAATTAGAAGTTCTAAAATAACGAAGCTCGCAAAAAACAAAAAGCGACCGGCTCAGTGAAGAACAGATTGCAAGCCGAGATGTCTGTTGAATCTCTTTGATGTCAAATTGAATAATGTTTGATATACAAAAACTCACAAATATACTCGTAGTTCATATGGGGAGCGGTTTGAATCCACTTCAATTATTTTTGCGTAATTCGTTCTCTTCTTCAATTCTTCTTTCAATCCTGCTGCCTGTTTTGTTTCGTGAGGTCTTGCTTTAGAGATAATTTCTTCGTAAACGTTTTAGATGAGGATCTAGTGAGTTTCATTTAAGATCGCTGTTCTATTTTTTATGTTATACGAGGCATTAACAATCCTCTTGAGAGCTGAATAAAACTATCTTCAACACACCCACTTCTCTCTGCGCACATACGACTAAGAGAGTATTTGCACTGGCAGTATTCCAAACCATACCTTGCAAAACAAGATTTGGAAGATAAAAAACCGTGGCTAAGTTTTGAAATTGTTTTCATTTTTTTGTAAGCCCTAAAATTCCAATACCTATAATCTTCTGATCACCGTATCTCCTAACTCAAAACTGCGAGTACTCTTAGTTCCAACCATTTAAGTCGGGATCCGTATACAAATAGCTTGGAGCGAGCCTGTGTATAACCTGGCGGCGTAATGAATGATTAAATTTTTACAAAGTAAGCCAACTACAAATGTTGCTAAAAAATGTCAATCAAACAAATTGATTAAACAACATACAAGTCTTTGACGACCGTCCCAGATTGCATCGCCATCACCGCACCCGTATTTTAATTTCTAAATCGAATCCTATTCAAACTATTCTCCCGCTGATTTTTTTTTTCTAATTCAAAACCAACAACAAACGAAACCACCCTCACCATCGTAATTTGAATTGAAGAACGAATGGAATCCGCCTGATAAGGACGACTACCGACTAAATTTTATCTCTACGCCCTTATCAAGCTCAAGCAAGACCCCTCATCCAGCACGCATATGGCGAGAATCTCCCTCCTCAAGCGCCAATGGAAAAAGTTTAAAGAAAATTCAAAATGGGATTTGCTAGTTAGGATCAACTGCTATATCCCTCCCACTCTCACAATGTCGTGTGTGTGTGCGTAAAGGAATTAGGACACTTTAATCATTTTAACAGAGAGTCAAACAGACTCGCAACTCCAACCCACAACCACCCCTCAGCTTTTTTTTTTGTTTGATGAAAATAGGAAAAAAAATTAAAGAATTGTTAAAAAAAAAGTTTAAATCCACACCCCCGTGTGCACACCCCCATTCACCTTTTGTTAAACTGACGTCAACTATGAGAACGGTTCGTTAGACACTAATCAAAGGGACGAACAATGCTTGAGTAAGTAAATTTGTTCACTCAATGGCGGCAGCAGGGGTGGAATTGTTCTTCAAAACTCCTTTCGCACTTCCGGTAGCAAATGTTTTTTTTTTCTGTTCTCTTTTTTTTTTGATTTTTGCTTTTTCACCGAAAGGCGAGATAACATCAGGAATTAATTAAATTAAAATCAAATCAAACGAAAGAATGTGTTTTGTTATTTTTTTTTCGCTAGCCATCGTCCTGTCCATTCTGATGGGTATCGGGTATTTGTTGATTAAAAAAAAAATCCATCCAAGGTCTCTGTCGTTTGAGATTCCAATTACACGAAGAGTCAGGCGTCTTAAACAAAGAGTAACCCAGTTTTTTTTTCTTCGTTGGTACAAAAAGCACCCCCATCCGTGCAGTCAAGTCAAGTGTTTCTGTACACCCTTAATGATGTCAACTTAATCTCGAATTTCAGTTTTCCAACAATCTTGACCCGGGAAGATATGATTTCAAAAGGGAAACTTACCCAAATACTCTTTTACTGGATGATGGCATGTAACATAACATTTTGCGACCGTTTATTTCATTATATCCTTTTTTTCGAAACGAAAGGGTTGGCCTAAAAACAGACGCAATATATGACAATTTGGGAGGCTCTTCAAATTCAAAATGGTGTGAATCGGATATGCTTGGGGAGCCTTATGTTTGGAAGATGATAATACAGAAAGGAATCGTCCTTTGAAAATGAGTGTGGCAACAAGAAAAAAAAACCAATTGGTCATTGGTAGAGTTTTATTTTTGGGGGAGGGAGTAAGGCCTGATGTTGTGTAAATAAATACAAGTTAGCCCCAAGCAGTCGAATGGAAAGGGGATACGGGTTTTTCGGCTTTATCTGGATATTTGCTTGCTGGGGTTGTTCGTCGGTTGGTGTTGGTGGGTTTTCTCGATTTCGAAAAGGATCAACAAATTTCATCGGTCCTAAGGGCTATTTGAAGTGGGTGCTAATCATTTTCGCATTTTAAGGGTAATTGATTACTGGCTGTGAGGTAATAGGGGTCACTATACAATTCTAGACAGTTTTTTTTAAGATTTTTTTTTCATACTAAAAAAGTATCGTTTTTTTTTGTTAGAAAATCTTTCATCTTAAATTTTTTGAAAGATAATTAAACTTAAAAAAAGAGCTTATTTGTTCAAAATTGTGTAAGAGCTTCAGCTTTTTTGAAACAGATAAAACAAAAGATATGCCAGGTACTATTTTATTATTTTCTTTATCATAAAAAATTTGGTTTTAATTTTTAATTCTTTATTTTTTCCAAATTTCGCAAATTTAGTTTTGATTTGGTTTGATTTTTAATTTTTATTGCAGTGAAATACTTATCTATACTAATAATTTTATACAGTAGATTTGCGAGAAAATTGGCAACTATAACAAAAAAAAAATAAAATCAAGCAAATAAATCCAAATTTATAGAAAGAAAGGAAATGCAACTAAAAATAAGTGTTTAAAAACTAAACAAAATTCTTCTTTTATATAAAAATTAAATTGGGAAAACATGTCTACAGAAAACAAATTAATGTAAATTTGAGAAAAAGCAAAGTATCAGTAGAAAAAAGGAGCAATTATTTTTAGTAAACAAAGGGCTTTTATATAAATAAATTTAAATTTTAATAAATTTAAGGTTAACTTATTAATAACAAATGAATAAATCAGAAGTTTAATCAGTATAATAATTATTATTATTATTGTTGAAAAACTAACTAGCCGGCTAGCCTCAATATTTAAGGCCTTCGGCTAAAATTGAATAAAGTAAAATTATGAAAAGGTTTGAGTAAATAAATAATATCACATTTTTAAACAAGTCAGCAGCGACGACAGTCAGTACCACAGTTTCAAGATTCGAGTCGTATTTTAAAATTGCTTACTCTGACTGTGCCAAGTGACTTCGTCAGGCTCTACTATATTTCCCTACGTTTGCTTCTTCGTGAATTTTTTCTGATCAATAATGACATGGTAGGTCCAGAATTAATCATCAATGTGTAAGAAATTAAATCTTTTTTCTTTTCCAACTTTGGATTGCGAAGCAAAGTTTTTTGAAGCAATAACTTCATTTATTCAAATAAGAAAGCATATTGCACCTGAGAACGGTGGAGTATCGTTTTCGTACAGGAAGAGCTCACAGTTGCTAAGACGAAGGAAGTCGTATTTGCAAAATAAATAAAGTGAAATACTCGTGGCAGATTTGCCATTATCCATGAACTCAAAGGCTGGAATTCTAAGTACCTGGATAGGTGCTTTCAATACGGTCCTAACGTCTGCGTCGGGTCCTGTAAATCGCATATTTTCATAAATAGTGATTCAGTAATATTATTATATTAACTGGCTCTATACGGGCGCTCTAAGTCAAACTTTTTGATTAATTCTAAATAAACGTCTTTCGACCAAATGAGCTAAATTTATTTTTTAATAACTGCAGATTACTTCGATAACTATGAAATTTTTGCTTAATAAATTTGCGATTGAAGCTACTAAACTATCTTAAAACAATAGAAACTAAAACTACACTGCCTTAAATGCTGTGCTATATTCATACCTAAACCTTAATGTCTAAATCTTAATTAACCTTAATCTAACTGAGCCGACTTCAAAAAGAAGACTCTTAAGGGAGTATTTGTTTAGGAAATGACGATGGAGTTTGTTGTTCTGGTACCAACCACCAATATTGTTGGTGTTGCTTTATTACATCTACTTAATAACGACCTACTAAGATAGATATTTATTTCGTACAAATTACAATTATGTAGACCTGCTACCGTACAATTTACAGTACAGAGATAATTTATTTTAAATTATCTTTCAACTGAACTATTTTTACAATTTATTTTACACTGTTCAAAATGGTAAATTACCCGATATATTTGAGTGGGAAAGTACGAGAAAAACCCACTATGTGCAAAAAAAAAATAAATAAAAAATAATAAATAACGAAAGAATAATAATAAAAAATAAAAAACCCACCATGTTTTAAAAAAAAAATAAACAAATAAATTAATAAATAACGAAAGTATGTATAATAACAAAAAAATAGCGTTTAAATATCACAGCTTTGAAAAATAAAGAACAATTAATATAAATATATAAATAAATAAAAAGATCAATAAATAAATAATATAACTATATAATTGAATTAATAAATAAGTTGACAAAGTTAAAACTTAAATAAATAATTAAACAAAAAAGATAAATAAATATATACATACATTAATTAATAAGTTGATAAATAAATAAATAAAAACCACAAAATTTAAGTAAATAAATAAATATGTTAATAAATAAATTAATATAAATAAATAGATAAACGAAATATATAACTTTACACATGAATAACATTTCGACAAGTTAATTAATAAACACTAGTCTAGTAATGAAAATTTGGACAAACATGAAATAAACATGATGAATCATGTGTGCAACTCAAGTGAAGGGTTATTCAATTGATTTATCAATGGATTATCAGGGAAATCACATCTGACCAAGAAAGTATCGGTGAGTTTCTGAATTCTGGCAGAGATCAATTCAACATTGGCTTTATCATGAAGATCTGAACAAGAGTGATGCCAGGGAAGATTTAACATCATTTTTAAAAGTTTGTTTTGAGAAATCTGAAGTTATTTATATAAAACTTTTGGCACAGTTGCTCCACATCTGACACCCATATAGAAGTAAGGCTTGAAATATAACTTTGTGAACTATCATTTTGAATTTATTTGATAGTTGTGATTTTCTGTTTATTAACGGATACAACATTTTCATAGCCATATTAATTTTTTTTATTGTATTTGAGGTATGTGCACTAAAAACGTTAATTTTGAGTCCAAATATATGCCCTAATATTTTTCCACGATATTGATCACATGATTAAGTATCCTCCCGATATTGAGACCGATTTCATGCGATGCAAATATCGCAATATCATCAGCGTACATTGCCGATGCGTATCCTGGCAGTTTTGGGAAATCCGACGTGAACGAATTATACAGATCTGTGGAAAGAACTGCACCTTGTGCCAGGCCGTCATAAAAGTTTATTAAATTTGAGGTACTATTATTAACATACACTCTGTGTAGGACAAGAAACTTTGAACGTTTTACATAGGACTTGATTCCGCCCTACTTTAACGGAGGTTCTCTTTTGAGTTGCGTACAACGTCTCGACTGTAGCTAATTCGCCTAATACCACTGTTTTGAGCAAAATGGAAGATTAATGGCACCGCTGATTTATCCCGGATCATCCCATTAAGATCTAAATAAAGGAATGCTTCTCGGGGAATTAGGATGTTAAGGCGCACAGTCTCATGGAAATTTTCCACTTTGATTAAATTGGCCTCGTTTTACAGGACCTCATTAGAATAGAATTTTTTTTTTAACTCCGTCTCTACATATATGTTCTATATTAGTGAAGACAAGCCCAAAGGCATTGCCTTTCAAAACCCGAATCTTTTCCATCAAGTTTGCTCCCACGCTGAACCACACTGACACCCAAAAGCAATAACAGTCCGAATGATTGCCGTGTAGCAGATCACATTTACCCTGGCATTGGGTTGGCTGCTGTGAAACAGTCTCTTTGTCAAGGCATAGGCCACTTTGGCTCTGGCCAGAGCAGCATCTACATGTTTATTAAAATTTAGATACTGATGAAGCCGATAAAAACTTTCGCCAATTATTTCTGGAATCCTTGGAGGCCCCAAGACAACGGCGTCCTAAACAGAATGGTTTCACACTTTTGGAAGTTGATCTTCAGTGTCAGGGGACACCTCTTTTTTTCCAACATAATATTATTTGTTGTTTAAGCGTAACAACAGATTTTTTAAATTATTTTTTAAACATGTTATAATTTCATACTTTTCCGACAAATGTTCGGATCTTAATGCTTCGATCGTTATAGAATATTATGAGATAAACTCATTAGTTTGGTCGATACGGTCGGCATCATTCATTGTTGACATGATGACCTTGGGCTACACCTAAGGTGGCTGTAAATGAATACGATTTGGGGGACATAAAGCGGATGATGTGTTGTCAATTTTTTAGATAGGATCTTATCAAAAGGATTAACTTTTAGTTAAAGAAGGATTATTTCATGTGTAATTCTATCAAATACTGAAAGTTATTTTTCTTTTTAAAAAGGGCACTAAGAGTTCGAAAAACAAATTCAGTCAAGTTGGTGGTTCTTGATATGCTCGTTAAATACAAGGAGCTCGCGTTCAGGAATAAAGGTATGAGAAAACCTACTTCGAATAGTTCTGTATAATGACTCCAAAGTCGACCTTAAACTTTCTCATCTACTGTGAGTGCCTGAGAACATTTGCGCTGTTGGGAATTACATCAATTGGAAATTTCTATTTTATAATCTAAGGGGATGCAATTTATAGATTGGCACGCGGTCTCGTCTTTTATCTGCTTATTCAGGCATACTTTTATATTATTCCATATATTATATATACATATGTTATGCTGATTCCTGCAATGGTCTTTTTTCAAAATCATTATACCCTCCAAACATTTCGAAATATCTTGTTAACATGCCTCAAGCACCTTGTTGAAACAACTGAAAACAATTCGCCAGAGGATTATGAAGGACCAAGACGATTCGTTATACTTCCTCTGTGCAAATCCAGCAAAACATCAACATAACCCCCCTGCCCCATAATAAATCTCGGCATCAGATGTGACGGCAATTTAAATGATTTCATAATAGTCCTTCTATCCCTGTTAGCCCCGCTCCCTTCTACAAGATGCTTTCATAAAAACATAAAACCATTGCCTGATGAAAACAAAAGGACATTCCCATAAGGAGACAGGGCAAAAAAGGTGATGACAATAATTTAGCTCCACATGTCGCCATGTTGCATTGGCATTCGTTTTTATTTATTGAAATGGCTTTATAAGATTCCCCCTGTACCGGCATTTTTAGGGGGAATAATCCTTTCTGCTCCATGCCGGTTCAAAGGACTCGAACTCGAGCTCGAACTGGACAATGTGCCTCTTGGTCTATTTGATTGTTGAATATTGAATACTTCCTGATTGATTGAAGTTTGTTTATCGAGGAAACAATATTCTGATTCACAACAAGCAAAAGGATCTTGAGTCGCTTTACAAAATATAATAAAAAAAAAAAACGGAGTTAGAAATGGAACGGCACGCGCCTGTGGCAATAATATCCGAGTAACATCCGCTGTGTAAGGACCAGCCAATGCCGTAAGGATATATAGTATGGCAAAGAAATCTAAATCTCATCATGGCACCCCCGTTTAACCCTTATGGTGACTTCAACCCTTTTTTCACTATGGAAGAGGGTGAAAAGGGAAGAAACAATTTACTCCAACTGTCGTATTTGTTGTCGAGTTGACAGCTTGTTCTGCCTACTCCCGTTTCTTTATTTTATGTGGCGGTGTTTACATCGTTTTTTAAGTGAAATTTGTGACGTTTATATGCTTAAACGGGACTCGACAAACAGGCACTCTTCTTTCTTGTGAATTATCGGGGTTGCAATGATTTACTTGTGAGTTTGGTAAATGTGAAAGGACGGCCTATGCTACATTGAAGGTAATTTAAGATGTTTATTTTCTGCTTTATACAAGCTACTTTCTGAGGTAGGTCCTTCTCCACCTCAACCCAATATTTAAGCTTAAATAACAAAAAAAAAACCGAAATACTAAAAACAAGAAGTTCTCAATTTTTAGTGATTTAGCTTCTTCCACATAACTAAAGATAACTTGAAACTCATAAAGTGCCATAATCATAGGGTGGGTCATCTGTTTGTCTCTTTTTAGAAAAGTTTTAAAAAATACAACTCAGTATTTTCCAACTATTGGTTTTTGGTAGAATTTATTCCATTCAATGAGTGATGCCTTGGCAATAGGCCATTCTGAGAACCATATTTTTAAAATTTTCACAAATAACTCCACTAATCACTTTCCATTTGCCGTTTGAATCGAATTAATGGAGATATCATTGAAGTAATCTTCCAGCGATTAAAGTCTGACCTAGGGTGTGGCCTTGCTGTTCATTTATCGGCTTCTAGATTAAAAAGTGCGTTCATTCAAAAATGAAGGTTTGTTTTGTGTTTGGTAAATGATCTGTCATCGACTCTACAACTTTCTTATACATTATTTAATGTCGAAAAAAATACTGCGAATTAAGCGAAAGCTATTGAGTTGATATCACAATTCGGACTCCGCCCATGGAGCAATGGTTATAATTTCTCGATAGCGAGCAAATTATTCAAAACAAAATATCTTTATTATTTGCGAGCCCTTGCGTAAGTCGTCATTGGGTTAATAGCAAAGAACCGATGTTAAATGATAAAACAAAACTGGCGTCAAATCGCAGTTCCGTGGTGGTTAATCAACATCACCAAAACGATTGATTATACGATCATTGAATGCTTCCGACGACGACGAAAAATCGACGACTTTTATTGCTTTTCTTTCTGGCCATAAAAAAATTTTAAGCCATGCCTAGGTGCTGTTTCACTTTGATTGTAACGTGTTGGAAAATAAATGGAACATTCAGGCTGCATTAGCTTCTCTATGACTACTTTTGGTTATTCTGAGCCAAATATTCGCAAAATGTGCTTGCTTACCAAGCCGCCGATTTTATTGAAAATTGCAAATTTTTCCAGCTCCTTTGAAGCCAAAAGATAGAAGCGATAACGACCAGATATGTTTAAGCTAAATTCTCCTCAGATACACGCAGTTGCACGAATTTCTGCAGTTAGTGCATTATTTTAAACTAAATCTGTTTTTAAAATTCGCACTGTTGCAGGAACAGAATATCCATTTTCCAATATTTCGCGAAGTTGTTCAAGAGTAATTCCATCCATTTGTTGCGGTGAAATTCAAATTCATCTGTATCCAAATTATATGTTGTAGAAACAGAAACCAAGAAAAGGCTGACCCTTTACAGTCGAATTTTTCAAAACCAAATTCGTCGTTTTTTTTAATAGAAAATTTTTCGCCGATGGAGACAGGTCATCTGTGAAAGAGGCCACTAAAATTGCTTTGATTAGTTTTTTGGATTGATTTTTGTTCTTAATCTAAATAAATATTTTTGAGAAACATATAAAATTACGTCAAGACTTTTGTGACAACCCGCAGAGGTGCCCCTAGTCGATCACGAAAATACTATTATTTCGCCTTTGCATTCTTGCTTATTATCCAACGTTTGGTTGCATATAAGGGAACTGGCAAGATCAGTAAAACATTATTTTTGTCCTTCGAGTAAGGTTTCGAAAAACTGGAACAAACACCGCTTACCAAGAATGAGATGAGTGTTGTGAAAGCTTCAATTAATGCACGTTAAAAAAAAAACGTTTGCTCTTTTGGGACCAAGATATTTTAGGAAAATAACGGGGGTTGGACCATGTTTCTAACCGGAGTTGAGCCGGAGACGATATTCTTACTTACCAATGACCCACGGGCACCCAACAGCTATAAAGACTTGAAAATGATTCCTACCCATAGCAAGAATAAAGTTGCAAAGGGTGTTTTTTTTTGAGGCATACAAGTTCAATATAGAATAAAACATTTGAAGCTAATGTGAATGCCTATGGTATAAGCTTTATTTAAAAGATAATTTTATACAAATGACTGTTTAGAAATGATTTTGAACATATGCGCACTACAGCTAGCTCGAATGAAGCGTTATCGTGAAGTCCAATTTTCGTCAATTTTATCGTCCAACTGGGGCCGTATAACTGTAATAACACAGAACATATGATCTTGGAGACCAGTGCACAGGTCCATTACGCGATAAATTGATGGTGTCGCGCGCCGTGTGCTGAAACCAAATCTCTGTCACATCAATGCCATTCAACTGAAGAACGAAGAAGTCAAAAATCATGTTTTATAGTTCTCTGCACTGACGGTAACATTTTTGCCGGCATTTTCCTCAAAGAAATATAGGCGGATTATTTTATCAGCCCATAAAGCACACCAACCAGAAATTCTTGTATGGGCGTCTCGAGGGTTTTCTCCACTCCAAATTCAAATCCATTTAACCAAAAATGGGCCTCATTGGGGCAAAAATGTTGCTTTGTTAATGAGGATCAATCATGTTTTCGGCCTACCGAACCTACGACGCGTATATTGGTCACGCGGTTTCAACTCTTGCACAAGCTGGACCTTAAGATCGTTTAAGCCATGATCGTTCCGTACAATCTTCCACAAAGTGGACGGGCAAAGCTTCAGATGCTGTGCACGATAGCGAATCGACTCATTCGGATTCTCCGCAACACTGTGCTCCACAACGGCAATAACTTCGTTTGTTCACACTGTTGGTCGTCTTTGGGGATGCGTTTTATCCTCTACAGTGTACATGGTGCAAAAACGATTCATCGTGTTCCAAATAATTTGCTCTGTTGGACAATTATGTCGACAATAAAATGGACATAGCGCACAATAAGTTTGACGAACTATTATTTCAGAATAAGTATGCACAAGTTACACGCGTTGTTCTGGGGTGAATGACAAAATGGTTAAACATTTATTTATCACAAATCAACTTTCAACTGTCAAATTGAAAAAAAAAATCTGTAGAAGAAAAACACCACAACGCATCTCCTGGAAGTCAGGAATATTTTGGAGGCTCGTCGTCCAAAGTGGACATCACGTTTTTTCGAGCCTTGTCCAACCGGATTTTTTTTCTTGAGATACCGATTTCGGCCATCACTTTGTACAATTCATGAAAGTGTTTTCTACTTTCGGTTTGTACACCAAAGAAAGACTGCTATTGGCGGACTTGTGTGCTACAAAACGGCTTTAGACCCTCGCATTAAATACTCTGAATAGGAACTTGTGATCCATGCTAAGCGGAATCTGGCCCAATATTTGAGCGACACATAGGATCATAAGCAGCTCAAAAACACGATACATGGTCCCTTCCAGAACTTCTCTATCACATTTAAAAAGTTAAGCCACACTTCCTGCGGATCCTTGAAAAGATATCTTTCCGATTATGGAGGGGCTGAGTTCACGGTTTGTGGCCTACACAAGGCTTTTACCTTTTATGTAGGTATCACTTGTTGGAATTCTGTTCATAGTAGTTGTGTTTTCAAACCTTGTAGATTGGATTTTTGACAATTAGTTAGAACGGGAATTTGGGTATAAGTTAGGGATCAAACTTAAACACCATATTGAGGCCATAAACCAACTGTTAAATAAAGTTGTCGCCAGAAAAAATATCCTTAACAGCTATATTTTGTACTCCAACTGTAAAATTTCATCTAGATTTGTCAGAGTCTTTACCAGGTCATGGCTCATGGCTTAAGAGAAATAGAATATCACAGTATCATGGTACCTTAAAAGCTTACTTACTTACACCGACCTCGAGCCCTTCTTGAGCCGAGACAGAACAACCACTAGACTGACAAAAAAAACTCCCTCAGCTTAAGATTTAGAATGATTCTTTTCAAAAGTCTGGAGGTCGGACCCACATCCGCGCTCCTACTTTCTTCGCTTGCATTCCAAAAGTGGATGTGTGCTTTTCCCCTTGATTTTAAAATGAAATCGAAACGGTTTTAAAAATAGTCCATCTGACGGTAAGTAAATGAAGGTTGCAGGAAAGGAAATTGTTATTAATAAAAATGAAACGTCAAGCCACAATAGCCTTCGGAACAAAGGTCGGTCAACAAAGCTTGAAAACGCTGTTTTATTTTCTAATGAATCCGCCTCAGTCAAATAGGAATCCTTTCAGTGGCTGAATGCCAAATGGAAGAGAGATTGGAAAAGAAAACCTTTACAAGTCCTTTCGACAATTTATCCTGTTTACCATATCTTTGTGTTGCTAACAATGGTTATGAAAAAAGCCTTCCCCATTCATTTGTTTGACCTTTCTTTTTTACTCAACAACTCTCAGACTATATACGTTCACTCGACGACTTATCAAATGTAAACGAAAAAAAAGCTCAACCACCCCACAATGCGTGCGCGCCAGAGGGCTGTTGCCTGGTCCAGAACGGCTGAATAAATTCCAAGGGTAATGGAATCTATTTTCCATTCAAATGACCATTTATTTACCTTTTCTACATTATTTTTTTTTTCTAGCCATTTGAAATGTGTACACACACAAAATGGAGTAAAGGGGATGACATATGGAGTAACTTAACAAAGGTACCCTCTGTCCCGGTCGACTTTGGGGTGAGAGAGAGTGCTAAATGGAAATAGAAATGGAAAACGAGATTAAGATTATCGAAAGTGGCCTCTTAAGAGTTGTTTACGAACACGAGCACCGCACCGTAAGGAAATTCAAGTCGAATTTGGGGGTGGAAAAAACTCATTTACTATAAAGTTCCACTTCTGTCGCCATTCACCTGAAAGACTTCAGCACTTAAAAGGAAATCGAATTCGAAAAAAAAAAAAAACAGAATTGGATTGAATTGTCCTGCAGTGGTCGAGATTGTGACCAAAGAAAAGATGGTCACAGCTCACCATCGAATCGTCAAAAGGCTCTTTGAATAGGCAAACATAGCTTTGAGTCAACCACCACTCGGTCTTAAGGTTGTCCAGTGCAGAGCATCTGCCTTTGTCATGCCACAAATTTCCAGTCAAATTAATCCTATCGATTCGATTGGTGGAAGGATGCTTACATTTTAATATTTGTACCCGATTTATTAAACTGGTAGCGGAACTCGTGTGGAATTGGGCTCGTGGGTTGGATTTTAAAATGGACTCCAATGGAATAAAGTTGAATGTAAGGCTGCATATAGAACTTTAAAGAGTTCAATTCTTCGATCTGAAGTCATGCGGCCACAAGTCTGAGGGGATATAAGAAATATGTAGGCTTGTGAAAAATCTAATAGTCCCCAGATACGGATCGGACAATTACTTACCTTACGTGACCCAGCGTTACAAAGTTACCCACCAATGAGGTGCAAACTGAATTTATGGAGCTTGAGAGTAAGCTTGAACGAGTCCAAGCTCTGCATATTGAAAGAGCTTGTGGTATATTCTGTAGCTTAGGCATAACCGGTGAACTTCGGGCTAAAATATTGAATTTAACGTATTTTTTCATAGTGAACTAATGATCATCGTATGTTACATGGGCTAAGCTCAACTTCTTGTAAAGTACCAAAAGCTAGACTTACACATAGGCATAGAGAGGTCATGTAGACCATTTTATGAATTATACGCCCTCCATGTGAGGAACTTATCCTCAGAATGAATCATCGTCGAAAAAATAAATCATAATCCCTTGATATACGAGGGCCTAAAATTCATAACCAGAGAATAAAGTAACGCGATATAAAGTGACAACAGAGAAAAGGATAATTAACTGTTGTCAACCGAGGACATCGAAAAGAGTACTACGAGCCTTGGATACGCAGGTGGAACCACTTAACGAGGTTCAACGTGCACAACTGGACCAAGAAGTCTCCAGATGAATATCAAGTTAATCTTACTGCTATCGATGCAAGACATTCTTCAGAAATTCTGTACGTCTGGACATTCCGAGGAGCTAGCTTCGACTCGGGCTACGCTATGTCATTTAAAAGATTCAAGACTTAAAGTCACTAGGCTGCAATGTCAAAAGACCGTTTCAATTGGCCACCACAGCGAGATATGTATGTAATTGAAGCTCATCGGAAGAAGAAAGGTAAAGCCCGGGATTGAATCCATTTAAAGGCTAAAGGAACATGCTGAGGCTTAAGATCCACCAGAAAAGATTGAAGTAGAGGAACATAGTCTTTTTTTTTACTTTTTGCAAATAATTGTCCGATGATAACGAACCAACCTCAGGCAGAATGAGAATGAAGGGAAACCAGTGTAAGCCAAACTCAATGCTTTAGATGCTTTCTACTTTACAGTGTATTAAACGTTCGATAAGTTACTTCAAAAGTGGAGGTCATGCGAATTTTGAAAATAAGTCAGTGTTATGCGTTCACAGCAGAGCCACAAACCACTATTTTGACAACACGAACTAGGAATTAAGCCAATACAACTACCACTACAATAAAGCCACCCATTAGTGAGACTACTATCGTTGGTCGACCAATCCAGTGGTAGTGCCGTTAACTTTATCCAAAAGGCAAATGGTGACTGGACTAGAGAACTATAGGAATCGAACCTGGAATCTATCAATTGAATCAATTGGAAGGCATTCGTTCTTCCGACTTCGCCACTCAGCTGTTCAAGATGATGTAAGACAGTCTTTTCGAACTCATTTGTCATGTTTCTGAGAAAGCAACTTTCGTGTTGGTTGAGTATGCATGCACTTTTATGTTTTTCAGTATGGCGTTTTGTCTCCGTCAAAGCTTGCAGGAATTTTTTGGATATGAATGGTATGAGGTCTCAAAAAGCGATGCTTAAGAAACATGCCCAGAATATTGTGGGACCACCACACCGCTTGACTGTTGGGAACAATCAGCTAGGGACTATTATTTTTTCATCAGTTGATCCTCGATCGGTATTTTAAGCTTAGCCGCGCACTTTATCCTTCTTCGTATACAGTCAGTTTTAGATTTTCTTTGCTTCTTCCCATTTGAGGCTTTATTCGGTCCAAGTAGTGCCCATTTGAAAGAGATTTAAACTGCTAAGGATTAACATGTCACGGATGAGCCGATAACATTGATCAGAATTTAGAGAAAGAGTTCAAGCTGTTCCCCTACGAAGTGCAGACAAAGAAGAGGCTCAGTTTTGTCTGAACGGAACCGTAAACAGACAAAATCTGCACTTACAGGACATTGAACATCCACGTGGGATTGACGGAAAGTGGATGGTTCCACGTCCATGCCAAATTTTCCATCGAGCATCATTTTTTCGAGGACGCCATGGGATACATTGTTACTGTGACTACTGAGCGGTACAGAAACATATTCAACGAATTCTTACTGACGCGACTTACGAACTTGAGATTCAGTGTGGTCTTATAACTCATTGTGGCAATGTTGAATTCGCATCAGGATTGCCCGATTTTACCAGTCCACTGGACCAGGGGAGCAAGTCAACAACTTGCGCCAAGAATTTCTGACTAAACGATTAAAAATCCGTTACAAAATGCCTTAAATGTCATCAACAAAAGGTCCGTTTGGTTTCACTTTAGCAAGGCAACATTAACCGAGTCTTTTTGCTCCACCCTGTAGGTTAAAACTTTTAAAACAAAACAGCAAAAGCTAAAATTACAAGCCAGACCCTCAGCATTACTCTGACGTTTGAATTTGAACAAACCTTTAAATTTCTCATTCCATCTACAGTTGTCCGGGCAAGTCCAGCTAATGAAGTTCATAAACAAAAATTCGAATTCAAAACCAACCACAAAATTTGTTAATTAAGTTTTTCTAAATTTATTTTTAATCATATTTTTTTTTCTTTGTTTATCGTTATACTCACATTGATACATAGTGTCACTAGAAATGTCAATTTGACAGTTGTTTTCCTATTTGACAGTTAATTTTAAATATTTTACAACCTTACATCTACGTTAACAATTAACTTAAATTTATTCAAACTGGGTTTTACATTTAGTTAATAATAATTTCTTCTACTAATAAATTCGATAAATATTTTTTTTATTTTTTTTTATTGTTTATAATAATTATTTGGTAAAAATGGACATACCTAAGGGTTGTTGTTTTCACTGTTTTCATTTACAGTACAGCGTAAAACAGTTAATGATATGGAATCAAAATGGAGGAATGCAAGAAGTATGGCTACAAGTTTTATAACATTTACAACAATCAAGGATTACAAGACTCGATCCAAAATGGAGCGGGGGCTGATAAGTTTTTTACTTTGTACATAGATGAGGGGGGCCTGAGTTGGTGTCAGTTGGAATGGCATGGCGGAGCTATTCGAGGAAATTCTCAGTTGAAGTGGGCATAAAGTCGACTTCGGTTGGATTCGCCGATGGGTACCAACCGCTCATCGTCTGTCATTCGTGCTTGACGACAGTTATTGGCTGGTAGTGCGGTGACAGACTGCCCATTGAACTTGAATCTAAGCCGTTGATGGAAGATCGACTGATGGCTGGAAGACCGTAGATGTTGCCATGGCTACTGACGGGTGTTCCCGTGGGGCTGTCCATATCTAGGGCGGGATTAATACGCTTCTCTTTTTGCCGACGATTGCAGAACCACACCCGTACCACTTCTTTTTCCATACACAAGGAGTCGGCGAGGGCTGTGATCTCTTCGCTGGTCGGCTTGCAGTTGATCATGAAGGCTTTCTCGAGGGCACCCCGTACATTGGTCTCGATTGAGGTTCGTTTCTTACGCCGACGGCCCATATTCTCGGGCGTCGTCAGCGGATTCTGGAGGGCACTCAAACCGAATATCCTGCGAAGGAGAAGAAGATGATTAGTAGTTGAATGAAAGTGCGTGTCAAGCCGGTGGCTAACTCACCCCCCTGGTTTGGTAATACTGGTATCCGCATCCTCGAGCCACTTTTGTAGCAGCGGCTTGAGTTTGCACATGTTCTTGAAGCTCAGGTTGAGTGCTTCGAAGCGTGATATGGTAGTCTGAGAGAAATCATTTCCGTATAGCTTGCCCATGGCTAATCCGACGTCACCTTGAGTGAAGCCGAGTTTGATGCGGCGCTGCTTGAAGGTTTTGGCGAATTGTTCGAGTTCCTCGAGGTCGGTGGTTTCTTCGGGCGATTGATCCAACATTCTTGGTGTATTCGCGGACACAGACAGCGTTGAAGATGTGCCCATGGGTTTGGAATTTTGTGGGGCGTATGCGCTCATGCCGGGCGTGTTCGGGGTAAGCATGCCCGAGCCCATGTTTAGGCCGGCTGAGTTGGGCGGCGTGGTATGGGTGGTGGTTTGAGTTTTTGACATTGGCGTTGTGTGACGGCTAACTGGACTCAAAGATGGACTGCGCAGCGGAGACTTGTTCATTGAGGCTGAAGCATAGCCGCTCATTTTAGGCTGCGGCGTTGAGTGCTGGTGTTGTTGCTGCTGCTGTCTTTGGAGTGCGTGGAATTGTTGTTGTGCAGCTTGTGCCATCGCATGGAGAGAATTCTGCAGTAGGAACTGTGATGCGGCGGGACTATTGAGATTCCCATCTGGCGCCACACTGCGCATCATTTCAATATAATTCTGGATTTGAACTTGAAAGGCCTGCTGAATGTCCTGCGGGCTAAGGGTGGCTGCTAGTCCGAATTGGTTTTGCATTAGCAAAGGTCTCAGTGGATTTTGCAGCGCAGCTAGAGTAGCTTGTAGGTTATGGTGACTATTGGGACTCTGGGGTGCTGGCGGCATAGCCTGAGGAGGTGGCAACGAAACTGTCGAATTCTGTGGAGTAGATGACCTTTTAATCGATGGCGCGTGCTGTACCAATGGAGATGGTGAACGCTTTGGAGTACGGACTCTTCTCGGCGATGCGGCGCCTCGTGCCAAATTCAGAGCTCCCTCGATCAATATCTCCTTCTTGCTTAGATTCTCGGGTGATGGCGATCGTTCCCTGTCACTCAACTCATCGCAGCCTGAAAATATAAAAGAGAAAACCAGCTTTGAGTCAAGAAATGAAAAAGGATATTAGGATACAATATTTTGATTTTTAATTTTCCAATCGACTTGGCCGAAACACACACTCGCAGCACACCCCTTCAATGCAATGTCCTGATATGCTATGTATTATTCTTCCTTACCAATGGCCAGGATAATGAAATTTTCCGTTCAACCCCATGGAATAATTTGATTTTGGTTAGAAAATTGAATGTGCTCCTGTCAATGCCGATATCGCTGTTGTTGTTGTTGTTGTCAGTGTAATTTATACATAAACATTTACCCTGTTGAAGAATACCAATGAAGAAGGAATAAGCCATCGACCGACATCCTTTGAGGCCGTAGCAGATGAACGCAAATTTTATTCAATCTTCCAATTGAGTGAGTTTTGCGACTTTTTAGAAGCTTATCAAGGCTCGGACATACGTTTTTGTATGGGAAAAAAGGTTCATGTGAAGGAGTTTGGTTGTGACAGTCAAGTGTGGAGTCAGTAGCAGTACGGGACTTGGTTAAGGGAGAGTTTTCATTTTCCCTTTAAACCTTGATGGGTCTGTTGTGTGGGCTTATGCTTATGGGGAGTTAAATGGCTTGTCTGTTGTTGTGGCTGATAAAGGGAATGGACAATGTTAGGAGAGCTGATTGTAATTCTGTAAAATTGATGGCAAAAGAAATTCTTTATTTCCTTTTTTTCAGGATTTTTTTTTTCGAATTTTATATAGGAATTCCGTTTGAATAATATTTGGGCCTGGTTCGCTGTTTGAGTTGTGAACATTTATCAGTTGCCGAAAGTGTGCACTTTAACCTGAAAACCTCAAGCTGGTCGCTACAGTGGCATAATTGATTATCAAGTCTTTATGGACAGAAATTCGAAATCTGAATCTGAGTGAGCTTTGAATAAAGATAATATCGATGATGTTAAGTTAAAAAATGGTGTCAATCTTTTTGGTGATGTTACTTGCCCTAAACAAAGCTGCGGTTTGACGTCGGGGAATTATTTTCTGTGAGGTGCCATTAAAGAGCGAGTAATACGGAGATGACTTAAAATAATATTGGTAAAATTCGTTCAAACAGAGTGCAAACCCATTGAAATTTCATTGAAAAATTGGGTTCAGAGTATCGTCCACTGACAGCCCAACCGTGCAGTCGTTTTAATGATACTTTCCAATGTTGTTGATCCCCAGGCTACTTCAAGGATCTTTTAAATTTCAATTCCTTTGATGTTGGACGCTGTTTGAAATGATTGCCCGAAGCATATCTTTTTGATTGAGTTCGGGTGATTTGGGAAGCCATATATCATATATAAGTCTTCCTGGACCTTTTAATCGACAACCTGATGGTAAGGTGCATTTTGCACATATAAGTCTATGCTTCTCATCATTCATCGATGAGGATGGCTTTCCCAACACCCGCGGGAGAGCAAAATCCCACAGAAATGCCGAAGCAAATCTGACCCTCTATGCAGCAGATTGATTAACTAGTCAGTTCTTTATGTTTTGATGTAGGTTTGAGTTTCTTCCTGGTCATAAGGGTTTATGATTTGCGAAAATACTAGTTGTCCCAAAAAGTATTTGAACTCTGCGCGGGTTTTATGGTCAGTCAATGATGTTTGCAGTTCTGCTTCAATACTCCCTACATTAGTTTTAAGCTTGATTGGGCATGATGGAATAATGTCGGCCGTAAAAGAATTTCATTTGCTCTCCAATATTGTACACAGATCAATAAACTAATATAATGATTGTTTGACAGTTTACAGTTTGTGTTCCAATAGAAATCCACGCCTGCCTACTCATCGAATTCAATAATTTTATTCTCCTTTTAATATGAATACAAACGCATCTATTGTAATTCAACACCCAAGGAAACTCTTAACCCTTTATTAAAATGATTCAATCACACTACTTCAGTGTCGTTCCCCTGCGGCCTCGAGTCAACAACACTCCAAACTACCTCATAACAATCAAGTGTTTTTAAACCCCTTATTTCATAACGTTTTAATTTTCAACACACCAAAGACCTCCCCCCAGAAATTTAACTAACAACCATTTAATAGTCAAATTAGAGGGTTCAAAAAAACCACACCACACCTCAATCCTTTCATCTATTGTCAAAACATTTGAATACCACACCCAATCACCCGATATCATTTACATCCTTAAACTCAAAACCACAATCGAGCAACAAGTAACACCAAAGGGTACCCTTGTCGACAATACCTTCATCGTTAAACCATGTAATTTAAATACTGATATGCTAAGTATCCCTTTATTCGCCTTTTCTCACCTTATAATAGTTGAATGAATAAAAAACCGTTTAAAAAGGATCCTGCAAATCACAACCCTTTTGCATACGGCACCCCTTTCGATTTACCGACAAAAATAAAAAACACTCTTAAGGGTGCTTCAGGAATTCAATTCAAAGGACAAACCGGAACAAAAAAGCGCGATAAAATTTAAATAAATTTGTTTAACGCACCCTTCACCTGAGTAGTATCGCAGGGATGATATCGCTTTTATGCATTTAAAATTGCATTTGTACTCGTAAGTGTCATAGTGACAGTCACAGTGGTTGCGCAATAGAATGGAATTCAAATGAGGGCAGGAGTAGAGAGCGCCTGTTGAAGAAGGATATTTAAAATAGGGGTTGGGTCGGGCTCGAGCAACAAGGTATGACGACAATGGAATTTGAATGCGCATTAGTACGCATGTTTATGTAAAGTAGATTGTGTACCGTGTTCGTGTTAGCTGTGTGCGATGACATTGGCGGTATCGGTGACAATCAGTTTAGGGTTGTACGATTTTTATTGCTTGACATGACGTGTTTGTGTTTTAATTAGAATTTGATTAATCATTGTTTGGATGGTGTTTAGTGGGAAATTTAACGGTGAGTGACTTTATGCTGACGGATATGTTCATAAGGGTGGGTTGTGAGTTTTTCGACAAATTCGGTTCATGCCATTAGACAGTTTGAAATTTTAAAGCAAAGTTTGTTACCGCTAAGAAAATCTTTGGGTAATTGACTATAGTTAACGAACATCCGTTTAGAGCCGACTTATTGTAGAAGGCCATCGTCATTGATATGGGCTGAGATCATTAGGTCATTTAGTGACCTATTATCTAAATTCAAAGCAGTGGTTCTTGCAAAAGAAAAAGCTTTGAGATGTCAATATTGTTTAGCTCATCTCACTACCCTGCCATTACTTTTTTACAAAGAATGATTTAGCAAGAACTATCGAAGGATTTTTTAGTGGTTTGAAGCTCAGCAGTTTTGGTTTTAATTGGTCTACGGTTGGGGTCCAAATATTTACATTCGTTCGATTCATAGCATTTTATTTGCCCTTAATTTACAAACTTGCAATTGCAGTTTTTGCGCTTTTTCGAGGACGGCGTCACATTTATATGTCATTCTCATCTTCGTCAACTTCACAAAATATTTTGACGACACGAATTTGAACATGATTAAAGAAAGACTTCTATCGCTTGTTTTTAACTTTATGATAGTGTCATTAATTTGAACTTGTCGGCAAATGGTGACAGGAGCAGATTCTAAAACTTGACAATAGTTCAGTTCTAGAATCCAAACCTGGACCAATCGATAGATCTAATTGGAAGGTAGATGATTAGCCTACTGAGTCACGGGAAGATGCCCTACAATTAGATTAAGTCTTAATGCAGATGCATTTGAGAAGATCAGCTGAAGTGAATATTAAAAAAAAAATCAATGTTCAGGTTGATGTTAAAGACGGGACGTTGCTCAAATTGACAGACACCCATCCGAATCAAAAGAAACAACGAGGTCGAGTGTTCCGTTTTCATTTCTAATTGCATTGTTTGGACAAGATCTCCTTCTCAGAACTCCTAGTCTGACTACGCCCATTTTGAGTACGGTAAAATGAAGACTCCCATGACAATAATAACGTCACAATGATCCGTAGTTAGAAGTAGAAAAGAAAGCTGATTGATATTGCAAATTCGTATCGCAGGATTTGTTTTTAATATATAGACGACGTCAGATTGAAGCTGTTGAATGAATCACAAGATTTTTGTTCCATGAACTTAACTTAACGAAATGGCACAGGTTACTAAGTTAGTGCAACCATAAAAATAAATTGTATAGCATAAGATGATCATTTAGGAAAACTAAAAGGAGAGTCGGGCACAAAGCAGAGCTCTGCGGCACACCAGCACTTTAGTACATATATACTGAATGCGAGACTTTAAACTTTCACATACTAATTAGAGTAAATAGCCTGAGAAGAAGATTCTATTCAGTTTAAGAACAAATTCGTCGTTTGAAAAAAGGGACGGGATGGACGAAAGCTGTTTTATTTTTATGATATTAGACCAGGCAATTGGGAAAGAGGAAATAGCCAATTCTTAGAAAAGAAAAATGAGTATTCAGCAAAAAGAGGTCATACCAACTTTGAACGTGAAGATCTTAGATGAATACTTTCACTATGATAGTGCTGCAAGTAGATAAACTTTCTCCAATCAGATGATAACTGGACGTGACTACCTTGCACATATCATTTTGTTGTTTAAAATAAATACATATATATAAACTATTTCAAAGAATTTTTCATGCGAGCGTCATACTATATTATTATTCTGACGATAAAGTTTATGCTTCGTTTTTATTTTTTCTGTCACATGCTCAGAATCTTAGAAGCATCCAAGTGTCTTCAATGTACACTCGCGAACATAACCAACCTTCAACCTACGATATCTTCAATAATAATTAAAATACAATGAATGTTCAGGCGTATAAAGGCTGCTGTTTAAACTTACTGAGTTTCGCCATACTTTAAGCCTCATAATTTCTAACAAAAACAATGCATTTTGAAAGCTTGGAGCCAAACTAGCACACATGTGTTCATGTTCATCTCATTGTTAAGTGTAGCACTCTCCTTTTGCTTAAGCCCTCGTCTAAAAACCGGTAGACATTGTAATTGCAAATAAAATTGTACAATTCCCAACCGAGCGTCTCTTGTCACAACACATTCCAATTTGTTATTTTTCCACCTTTCAATACACAATGCACTTCATCTTTTGACTTCTTGACTTGCCTGCATTGAATCCTTTCAACTGCATTCTTAAGCAAAAAACAAAAAATCAAAGAGTTCATCATTCTTCATCACAACCATCTTAAATGTTAAATCCAAGCCCCCTGGCATCATCTAACATCAACGAAACACCGAATTCAACCATGTCCCCCGGGGTATATTCTGAACCAATTTGCGTCTATACGTTTCCTACATGCCAGCATACCTACCATGAGAAATCAAAAATCAGGAAACCATTGTTGATGTCTGAACGGTTATATACATAAATTGTAAAAAAAAGTGAATTTCCAAACAAGGACGAAACCAACCCCTTATTCATCGCGACATCAAACACAAGCCAATCAAAGTTTACCCCTATTAAAAAATTACAAACCGTCAAAGGGACACTACACAGTATCCTTTTGCATTTTTAACCCCCATTTGAATGTTTAAAAAACCATTCAGTTTAAGGGTTGCTAGTGGCTGTGCAATAATCACCGAACCAAATTAATGAGTTATGCGTGCATTTTTGCATCGTAATCCTGAATTTCCATCAAGGATACTGTGTAAATTTTTATTATGTCCTTGCTTGGAATGTTAAAAAAAAAACAACACACCATGATGGCACCACAAAGATAGCGCGATACATAGTTGCAACTGCAGCAGTTATACTGATTTGTTGCAAACTCATAAAAAAGGGTGATGTCCTGGAAGCAGATGTCCTTAATTTACTTTGAAATATATTTGATTTTTCCTCTATTTTTATGTGCACACTCAAAGGGACACAGATAAGAGTTGAAATTTTAAATGAACCTTCAAAAGAACTTGCGAGCACAGTACAAACCCTAAAAGCCATTTTGAATAGTTTTAATCGCATAAAGGATTTCAAATCCTTTTGCTATGTTTGGAGCAGTTAACCAAGGAGAACAAAATTAAATATCCGCATCAATCATGATTGTTCAGTGGGTGGAATCGATTACGACTTTTCGTTGGCTAACTGCATACAATATGGCGGCAATAGTACAACTGTATTTGTGTACAAGGACGAACGATGGTAACCCTTATTGAAAGTAATATTTATGATTTTAATTGAAAACGAAGTGCGCAATAATTTTGATGGATAATTGTATGGTTTCTGGAGGTTTCTACACCCTTTTTTTTGGACGTATTGCCAAAGAACTAATTTGGTGGCATTTGTTGTCTATATTAGGGAAGGATAATTGTCGAGAAGTAAGGCGGGATTTCAATATTATTGTTCAATATTTCCAGCGTCATGATCAATCAAAATTTTCTGCAATGAAATACGTACTCAATGGGACGAGTTGCATATGGCTCGATTGTCATATAGATGTGGCACGGAGGAGGGTGTCCTTCAGACGTAGGAGAAAAAATTAAAGCGTCTAATTTTTTGTACAGATATGCTTTATCGAATTTAATAAAACCAAATTTAGCTAGCCTGAGTTATAGTGCATAGATGTTATTTCTAATCAGGAGGAGGTTTTTTAAAGTTCTCGAAAACAATAACAATTACAATACGAGAAAGCTGAAGTGCAGAATTAAACATCCTTAAACTTATAAGCTGTAGCAAGTTTGTTCAAATAATTTGAAATGTCAGGAAAATGTTTCTTTTTTTGATGTGCTTTGATTTCAACTGAGAAGAAAGTGCTTTTATATTTTGAGTCATTATAAAAACTTTTGATTTCACTCCAAATTCCGCACATATTAGTTTCTTGAGCATAAGTGAACTGAAAAGTTTGATATATAACATTTTAAAAACCAGGAAATCCTTATCTTCAAGGCCAAATCTGTCCCGACTAACAGAGATTTTTGAAAACTTTGTTCAACGCATCTACATTTGTGACGAGTTGAAGGACTCCATAGTACAATGAAAGGATTGTTTTTTATCATTCAAGAGTTTTGTAATAAGTCGATAGAAAAACACAAGTAACTACGCCAATAATAACATAAGATGGATGTGAAATCCATGTTCTTTTTACGAAAATCTTTTGCAGCTCCATTCCAGTCATAACTTTAACTCTTTTCGCATAGCTCTTAAGTTATTTTAAAGATTTCATGAGTCAGTTAATTCCAATTTCAAGATCCACCCAAGACATTTAATCATCTTAACACTTTTTAATGTTGATCACAAACATTTTTAATCACGATTCAAGAGTGCAAACCATTCACGGGAACAGTCACATTCATTTCATTTTCCAAAAAAAAAAGTTATTTCAAAAATGTCTGTTCAAAAACGATGTCGAAAATGGATAGAGGGGCTTCTCGACAAATACTCTTAATTTTTTTTTAGCCCCATATCTAAATGATCGCTCAGAATCATGTTTTCCGATAAAATTTTAAATTAATATTATGTCTCTTATGTTTGGTGAGGAGCCATGTCGTAGAGTTTCCATTTTTGACTTTTCTTCCCGAGTTCCCGAAACGCGCTTTTCATAGGCAAACATTGTTCCGAAATGATATTCATGATATGATATTCAATCAGTTGTAAGAGTGATTGCGCAATCTTCCATGCCAACCGCACAGGCTTCCGTAGAGACTTATGAAAAAAATAATGCTGCGAATTAAGAATGAATGCAAAACAAGTCTATTCTGACCCGAGCCTGCTTCTCAGTGATCTTGATTTCTTCTGCTGATCAATTCAATCTTGTAATAAAGATATTCATGAACCCAGCAAATAAAAATAAAAATGCATATCCTGCAATCAAGTTTAAATGAGACGATTCTTAAGATGGTGGGCATGAGAACTTATTAGTTTGCTGATAGTGTCCTTGAATTAACCAACCGACAATAATGTGTCTGATATTGGCCTCCAAGGAAATTCCATGTTAACCATATTTTGAAAGAAATATCCGGCAATGTTGGCTTTGATGTTGGTTCCAGTTTAATTTTTAAAAATAACTTGAAGAGCACTTCAAACAACGCAATTTTTTCGATGTAAATAAGACTCAAGAGAACTTAGATTTGCTTTTGAATTTGTTACATTTAACGACAATTGTTCGACTTGAAGGTGCTCTGTTGACATAGGGAATCTAGCACTTGCTAGATCCTATGATGACGAAACTTTTCAGCAAAATTTTACACGAGATGGCTGGACAAACGTAAAACCATTAAATACACCAATCAATCAATTGTAGCTTCTAACAAGTTATCGTTCCTTGGAAGATTTGGCCCTGAGCTATATCTGCTTTCGATCCTTCATAGATACATGCATGCTGTCCACTTCTCGATTGCATCTCCTTCTTAAGAAATGTCAACGCTTTTGATCGAATTGCTGCAAAGGACTCTTAAGTGCATTCGTTTGCTAAAAAATGATTCCAAAATTTGATGATTTCTTTTAACTTATTATAATTTGAACCAGAATTGATTTCACTTACAATCTAATCTACTACCTCACACTGTAACTACGAGTAAATTTCATTAAGTTATTGCAGCTAATTGCAGGTTCTTAACCACTCAGAGCCAGTTGAGTACAATAAAAGACCTGAGGATGAGGAGTCCTTAAAAATCTAAACTGACAACGAAATATATTTTAAAATAAATCTTATAGAAGTTTAGCATCCAAGCTTTTTACATTTGAAGAAGTTCCGGGCAAGCAATGAAACAACATTAATTGAGTTCCACTGTAATACTTCAACTATTGAATCATATAGAAGTGGCAGTTTTTCTATCTTAAAGGGATTCTTTTCGCCAATAATGAAATCATCTTTAAGCCTTTTTCGATGTGCTTTGTCCTAGAAATAACCCTAAGCTCAATCTTTACGAGTTCAATAATCTACTGCTGTTAATTTTTTAAAAGTTAGCAATTTCAAGACAAAAAGAAAAAAAGACTTAGCCTATAATTCTAAACGCTTCCATATTAAACAGAGAGGTATTTCTATGTATCTGAAACCAGGCTTCTAAAGACTCAATTTCATGTTCCTTATTAGTCTATCCTAAAGTGTTACTGATAAGATTATAATATTTCTTTTTAACAACTATCAAAAATGATGTTCATTCACCCTACGGAAGCCAATTCCCAATCATATTTGTCCTTCTTAGAGTTCCTTTGAATCATTCAAAAGAACCCTTTTCACTTCACCCAAAGACAATGTTGTACCCCCGTTACAGTGAATCTGCTCCTAAGCGTGCTCATCTTGTGCCTCCCATAACCATCATTCACAATGAACAAGACACTCGAATAATCCTTATTATATCATTTTATTACGTCATCATGCCCAATCGTCCTTTCGACATTCGAAAGACACGAGCAAGCCACAATGCCAATGTTGTCTATCTGCCTGCATTAGGTCTCCCTCAAGTGAGCCACAAACCAACTGCATCCCCTTGTTCATCAGCCCTTTTCTTTTTTTCACCCAACAAGAAAAAGGATTACACACCTCAGATGAACGCAGACAGGCAAAAGGGATGACTTGCGGTCAAAAGTATGCTGCTTCATAAAATTTAACCAACGGAACGTGCCACATATTTTAGTAAGGAACTTCGATTGCTCAATTCAATTGCAACGTGTCGCAACAATCAGCATCAAGGATATGCATTTCGGAATTCCTTGAATAAATTAAAATTGAAAAAAAAAACACAAACTCACCTGATATCGATGGTAACGGTGATGGTGTCTTTGACATCCTTTTAATGTCTGAAACGGAAATACAAAAAAAAGGATAACCGTGTTAGTTGTAGGAATTCTTTGGAAATATTTTATCCTTCGAAAAAATAAACATCACGTTCCCAGAGAAGGACATAGTTTCATTTGGCAGAGAAAACAACAAAAAAAGTATAAAAATTAAGGACACACATCCCTGCGCCTTGTGAGCCTCATGAATATTCAAAAAGATGATCGTATGCACTCGTGTATATGTATGTTTATTGATTTTTCGTCCTTATCCCCTATCCTAAGCAAATAAAAATACTAGCAAAATAAAAGTGCACATGACATGACCGAATAGTTTGGATGGGGTCTAAGAGTGTTCGCCCCTCTTAATGCAAATGGCACGTCGCAATCCATCGCTCGTCCTGGCATAAAATATCCATTATAATTTTATCTTGCGACGAAGAAGCAGGACATTTCCCAAGTAGTTTTAATGGACTTTGCATATGAAGGATGCGCGAATTTGTATTTCGTTTCGGTTTGATGTATGAGAATTGTATTTTGTTTTGATGATGACACGTCGAATATCCCCTTAAGGACATCTCCTTAATGGAGCTACATATACGCAGTGAGTGCAAACGAAATTCAATATGTGTAGGTATATCTGCATCTTTGAGTTTGTTGTTTTTGTTTCTTATCTCTAATAAATAACTCCACTTGAGATGGACATTTCCATTCATCGTTATCCTTGCTGGAGTGTTTTTGCATGATAAAAAAAAAAAAATAAAGAGCGGTGCGTCGATAGGGGGAGAAATTTATAGGTCCCAAGAGATGGGTCAAAACACAAGGATAATGTCCTGTTTATGGATGGATTCCTTTCGATATATGCTTTTTTTTTAGGTCTCTATCTACAAGACTTTACGAGGATCTGCACACCTACCCTTGAAGTTGGTATCCAAAAACAAAAAAGTTTTTTTCTTACTTTTTGGGTAACAATTTTGGGTTGTTTGGCGGTCCAAGAGGCAAGCCAAAGGCAAACATTCTTCCAAGTTCTTTGGTTATTTTTTTATCTATTATCTGGGGATGATGTTTGCCCTCTTGTATGCCTTAAGTGAATAAATAAGGATAATCGTCAGTATGTAGGTTTTTTTTTTCGCTTATTATTATGTGAGAAGGGAGTTAAAGTTTTTTTTTGTTTTTTCGTGTGTACTCTTATTGGGGTATTCAAATGTGTGAAAAGGAATATTTTCGCTATTATCCTTAATTATGATTTTTTCGGATTTTGATTTCTTTTTGTATTTGTTTGTGTGGGGAGTTTTGCAAGATGCCTTGTTTCTTTTTTCCTACAATTTTGAATGTCCTTTGTCGAATTATTTATGCATTTAAGTGCGATCCTTTTTGTGTGTTTTCTTTATGTTTTTTTGTGTGTACAGGACCTGTTTCTCTTTTATCTTATTGGTATGGTCCTGTGGGAAAAATCGATGATGAAAAATGAAACGCTCGCTAGGGATGCAAAAAAAAAAATAAAGGCCGATGTCGCCTGGAAATGCAGCAGGTAAGAAAGGTGAACGGCGTGCATATCATTTGAATATCCTTCTGGGAGTCTGGCTAGAGACAATTTTTTTATTTTTTTTTTTTTTTTGCTTTGTGCAGGAAGACATTTGCACGCTGTATGGTGCCGATCGATAGGACGAAATTGTAACACGATATCTAGTTTGGTTCTAGGTGGAACAATAAGGGACTGGATTGTTGGCCATTTAATTTGTTGCTTTTGTGCTTCTTTGAATAGAATAGACATTTTTATTGGTACCTACTACCGTTGTCGATTTCTAGGAAAAGATATAAAATTTCACGAGGAATTGTTTGGTAAAACGATAATGTGCAACGAAAGGATTTTCTTCGTGCTACCTTTGCGTGATTGCAGTTAATGGTTTGGCTTACAATGATGCACGTGGCTGTGGTGCAGTGCCATCTTTATGAGTTTAGGGTGCAGGTTTCAAGTACATTTACGATGTCGAAGAGTGGATTGTTATTAGTAGTTCATAAGTTCTTGGACTCTCAGTTTCACTTCTTTTATCGAACACCATGAGACGTTTACTTAACCCTACTCTCACTCAACTGTATTTTTTCTTGAAGCGTATAATACAAATGGTTATTTGATCTGATGAAAATTTACTGTAGAAACGGGTCAGTATTTCTGACAGTTTGTGCAGAGGTTGATTTATCGTACTGGGATATTCTTGGTTATGCAGCTCTCGCCCACTACAACTAAGACATCGATTCTACTCATAGCGCTTTTGTTGTGCTGTCATCGTTGCGGACGTCAATTTAGCCAGCTTCTAATGCTATGTAGTCGGAAACATATAATAGCCTTGAGACTTGTCCGATCACTTAGCTTAGCTCTCATCATAAAACCCCTTCAGTTGATGAACAAGCACTTTGGCAATACGAAAAAGCCACGGTCCACCGCTGATACTGTCCCAAATTCAGCTCTACTCGGTATGCAGATGAACTGAAGCCAAATTCGAGATGCAACTTGTATGTTCTTTCATGTAGCTAACAGACTGAGAGATTTGATTTTTTGGCCTTTTAAAGGCAGCTTATCTGAGGCTACCCGAGAAACATTTTAACAAGAAAGAAATGACTGCGATTTTTTAATGCGTCGTGTACAATTCATCCCCGAGAAAAATTTGAGACGGTAGTCTTTGGTATTTTGAATTTTTAAGCTTTCCTAGAAAATGTAAAAATGTCTTCATCTTTATTCCTAAGTCTCATGCACACGCAACCTGCTACCACTGTTGAAGACGCAAATCTTCTCGCGTCCCGTTTTAACACTTGCTCGGTACTCACAGATCAAGCTTTGTTTATTCGAGTACTTGATTGCGTCAAATCTTCTATGGAGCGCATCCGCCTCATATTGTTGTAAGAATAAACAAAAAATCTTGACATTCACATCCTCCAGTCTTCCGAAGAGCTGTTCTTTTTCATTCACAAAACCATCGCGTAGTCTTTTTCATATGACTGGTCTGTTTCCGAGTGCATAGCAAACATCATTTGTTCAGTCCGGTTTTGAAATCGGTGAATCTAACGAATATTACTGTTTTCTAGGGTCGTAGAAATGCTAATAAATTGTCGCGGTACCTCTGAGAATAAAGGAGAGTCCTCAACCTAAGTTGGAATGACCACAAAATTGATGGGGCCATGAATGGTGGGAAACGTTTATATTTTCTCGAGCAATGCAAGCAAATCTCTTCTCCGTTTGATCAGCTTAGGTCCGTTCAACACTGAAGTATAGCCCTGATTTCTGAGTGTTTTTGTTTTTTTTTGGCAAATAGCCTTTTTTAATCTTTTTAACCAAACTAGCCATCTAGGAATGTGCCTTTCACTCTTGTGCAAACTTGTTTTCAATACCATGGTTCGGTCCCTCAAACTTATCGTACGGTCGTAATAATCGTTCAAGTTATTTGGAACACGATGAATTGTTTTCACACCAAGTACAGTGTTGTGGATAATGCGCTTCCCGAAAGACGACAAACAGTGTGAACAGAATCAATTAGGGCTGAGGCCGTTCGCTCTGTAGAAGATTTCACGAAACGATCTTGGCTCAAAAGTTTTTAAGCTTCAGCTTATGCAAGAATTGATACCGCCTGACTCCGATGAGGCCCATTTTTGGTTAAATGGATATGTAAACAAGCAAAATAGACGAACAACATCAACATCCGTTGAAACTCACTGTTTGGTGTGCTTTATGGGCTGAAAGAATAATCGGCTTATATTTCATTAAGGACCATGTTGTGCCGGCCAAAATGTTATAGGCAATGGAGAGCACTATAAAAAAAGATTTCGGAATTCTTCGTTCCTCAGTTAAATTGACGCGACAGCATCAATTTATTGCAAGAAACTTTTGCTGAGCGCATTATTTCGCGTAATGGACCGGTGAACTGGCCTCCAGGATCCTGTGCTCTCACGCCCTAAGATTACTTTCTTTGGGTGGATGTGAAGTCACTAGTCTATGTCCATAAACCAGAGATGTGGACGAATTGGAAGTCAACATTCGCCGTGATATTTTTGAAATATGGCCCCAGTTACTCGATAAAACTTTCGAAAATTGGACTTCACGATTGCGATTTATTCGAAATCTTTATTCAAACAGTAATGGAATAAAACTTTCTTTTAAATAAAGTGAATATCATAGACATTTACATAAGTTTCAAGTCTTTTATTTCATACTAAACTTGTTTAATGTATTCATGTTATAGTGCGAGACTTAAAGATGTTTCCCCGCAAAGTGCAGACAGCTCATTAGCTACTGCTTATTCTCTTCTTCAAAAGCTCAAGGAAGCCGTGGACGGTGTTGAATTTTCTGATCGGTTACTCAAAAATTCAGAATTCGCACTTTCAGGGCATTGAAAAACATTTACGAAAAGCCATTACATCCACTCAATGTCACTGCATGATTGGCGATTTAAGGAAGAAACTATAAGGCTATAAGAGAATGCCGTGGATAATACGGTGAATGATACAGAACTATGAACTCCAATTGCCACAAAAAGATGAATTGGCACTGGAGGACATGTAAGAAAAACAGGACTTTATAATCGCATACTTCATAGATTTTTGAATGTCCTTAGACTCATTTAAATTTAAACATACAACCAAGGAAATAGCATAATGTTTAAGCGAACATTGAAATAGCAAAAAAGCATATCAGTAAGGATATTCCAGCTTCATCGGCATCCAAAGAAGCTCTGACTTAACAAAAACTTTAAGAATTAGAAACATTGTTTTTAAGGCCACCTTGTTTGCTTCTAAAGTGTTACTTTTGATTTAAACAAATAATAATTTAAATAGTTCGAAATACAAAAAAATAAAAACAAAGCAGCTTGAAATTCGAAATAATACTTTGTACAAACATTGAAAGTGTGATATTGTGTTGGGAGAGAGAGGGTCTAATTCACAAGTATTTAGCAAGTTTATATGTTAAAACAAAAAAAACAGACGTGACCGAAGTGATAATGGAACTCATAAAGACCAGCTCACGAAGAGCAGTTTTTAATCCTAACCAACGAAGAAAAGTGTGAAATTTTTTCCTACCAAATCCGGGGATACCCAAAGGATACTCAAAACATTAGTTTAACTAGTTTTTCTATTCAGGAAAAAATGTGAGGAAAATTAATCCGAGATAGGAACTACACATTTAAAGTAGAATTAAATATGCGTGGATTGTACTAAAGCGGAAAATATTCTTAAAATTAAAAATTATTTGTGTTGATGTTGAGTGATTTTTGCATATTGAAAAAAGTTTTGAGTGCTCAATAAACATAGCCAAACTGCTTAGTAATTTGATTTTAGAAAAAATCTAAGAATCAATTTCTTATAGATTCTCATAAAGAGCCTTGCCATAAATTTTTAAGGCACATTCATCTGCACAGGTTCTGTTTCTAAGCATCAAACAATTTTACCAGCATAATATTTTCAAAGCCTTGTTCCCTATAAATGGTATTCGTTAAATTAAAGCCATGAGTTGAAATTATAATTTTGCACAAAAGTGATTGAATTCAAATTCAGTATTCCCAACAAGCCAAGCTTGAGTTTGAATTGAATAATTTCATTCACAAACTGGTGGTAAGCTTTTCTTTCATTAAAATCTCGAATGGAGTGTAAGTACTTAGAGTGATGCGTTTACAGTAAAAAAACTATTCGGGCATGGAAATTTGTAACGCTCCATGGTTCGAAATTGTATAAAATAGTATTGTTACGGTTAGTCTAAGTGTGCTTTTTAAAACAGATTATAGTAGTAGTAATATTGGAATCCTCGATCTTAAGTGAATTATCTGTTAAATGCCCATCGACTCATGCATGAAGGATTTTAAAAAAGGTGTAATAAAATGCGTTCTTGTCATTTTTTTAATTATAAAAGTTCTTCCAAGTCATGATTCTTTAAAAACGACTCGTTTTATCGCCAAAATAATCTAATTAGCCACATTCGTGTATTCGCAATACATAAAATTCAAAGTTTTTGGAACTATGGCTGTCGTTACTGAAAGTGTTGAAGAAGATCCAAATTTTGCGTTTTCACAGCTAAGATTATAGTACATTTTGTATTTTGTCTCGCATGAAGTCCCATACAAAGCTTAACTTACTCAAGAATTGAAGCCAGCCAGCTTCATCAGCGTTTGAATGACCAATTCACGCACAATATTTTCATCAGCAATGAGGTTTATTTTCTTCCCCGGCATATGAGAAAAATCCACATGTTAATATCCAAAAAAACACACGTTCCACACGTCTTTGAAAAGAAGGAAGGTGTAACCCTTTATTCCCACCGCTATAGTCTAATTTTAGCTGATTGTTTCGAGTCTCAAATCAAAAGGCCTGGGGTTAGAAACCCGAAATTCGAAAATCCGACTTACCTGAGACTTAGCTTAAATCGAAAATTACTCTTGGGGAGTAATTTTTTATTGCTATTTTGGGGAGTTCATGTAGCACGAAACAAAACTCTAAAGCAATGTCCCTAAAAAGTATGTAAATGTACATCTTTGGGTTGTTATTTAATGTTTCGATTGGGTGTTAATTTCCTTTAGCCGCAATTTGCAACCCCATCGCTTGGGATCACTGTTTACACTTGTTGAACGAAATAATGCCGAATTGGCTTGATTGCGTTTTTAAAAACAGTTTTTAGCTTAATTTCTTGCGGGATTTTGGATTTTCGGCTTTCGAGATTTTATGTTTTTTCGGGATTCTTTCCGACTCCCAAATTAAAAACATCAAAGAGTCAACAAGGTGGATGATGCCACATCTCATACAGCTCGACCTGTTTCGACTTTGAAACAAAAAAAACTATCCAAGACGATGTGAAATGGCCACCAAGATTTTGTGATCTGTCGAAAAGGATCGTATTAATTCCCACAATTCGCAAACTTTTGGGGATTTTAGAAAGATTATTCGTGAAGTTATGGCCGAGTTATTGCCTTGTCCCTCTTATGGAAGGAGTTCTTGCATGATGAATGAAATAAACAAGTTGGATTTTAATTCAATTCTAGGCACAACGTTGTTGTTGCTGAAAAGGATCTGGCAAATTTTTAATTATTATATTTTATATGTTAGCTTACATGTTACATTTTGTTTCGCATATTATAATCGATTCATTGAACTTTACTAAAATTCACTTTTGAATAAAATTTGCTTAATTTATTAAGTTATTGGAGGAGTGACTTCAAGTAGCTCTCGACTATTGCAAAACTTAGCATGAAAAGGTTCCCATTGCCCGAATTAAGAAAAAAATATATTTTCTGTTCGAAAACTTTATAAATGGGTTTATGGTAAAATTTTTTGCTATCCTCAATGATCTTTTTAAAAATTAAATCCAATTAAATTTTAAAAATGTCCATTCTCAGGCAAAAGCAAAAGTAAAACAAGTAAATATCCTTACATCTTTGCCCAGCAGGTAGTAGTCCATCACTTGTCGGGCATTCAAGTATCCTTGTACTTAGAGAGTCCTCTTCGTCTCCTTTCACCACGGGGTTGTTATTATTGGCACCGGACCAATGTTGCATTTGCGACAAAATCATCATTTTGAAAACGTTTTTTTTTTCTGTTTTTTCAAGCACCTTTAAAATATTCTCAAAGGACACACGCGAACATTTCACTAAACCAACTATTTTATCACAAAAATAAAATATTCAAATTGACGTTTGTTTTAACATAAATTTGAATTTAAAAAATAAAAAAATTGAAATTAAATTTGAATTTTTTCGAATAAAAAATCAATCACACCTCGATCGGGGCGCATACGAAATGCAACTGAATCTTACACTTCGAGTCGTCCTTGACGATTCACCAACACTATATTCGATTTAAAAAAAAAAAATTAATTTATTACACTTTAGATGGTCCTTCTTCTATGGATCCTCATATGTTATGCGTCTGTGTGTGCGTGTTGGATTTTAATAAGATATTCTTCATGTTGCACCCTTCGGAGGTGCGAAGCGATTTTTCTTACAAGACGCACAGTGGAATGAAAATTCAAGGAAGAAAATCACGAATACATGGATGAATGCCATCATCCCCACTCCATGGGACAAGCATTGCAACAATGTATGTAGTTGGCAGAGTAAACAACCCTCGGATGAGTTGAGAGTTCCCCTTCGTGTGTTTTATTTTTTGGTATCATCATCGGTTTTATTATTGAAAAGGCATTAGGATTGGAATCCCCCTGGTGCAGTGGGAAATTGAAGCAGCACTGAAGGATCCCCTGCATTATTTGTGGAACGTATTCACCGATGTGCATGTGTAGTTGTGCATTAGCATTTAAATGACAATAGCAGGGGCAACGACAGAAGCAGGGTGCACATCGAGGAGAACATAAACGAGTTAAACACTCTGGGTGTGGCTTCAGATTTTCCAAGTGGAATTTCTTGAAATGTCCTTGTATGCTGTGCGATATACATACTCGTACATTGTCATTTGTGAGTCTAGTTTAGTGGAATCGAAATTCCAAAGGGGTCATTCTTTGGCGGCGGGCATAGAGTGTGGGGGTGTGCAAGCCGATGAGACGAATGACCCTTCGGTTGGCTGCAGCAGCAGCAGCAGCAGCGGCAGGCGCAAACACACAAGGACTTTGTGCTGATGATGGTGACAGGACTCTTTATGATTATTATACTCTCTGGTTGTTATTATTTTTACTGTTTGTTGTTGTCCACTTAGTCGTGGTGTGCACTTGTTATAATATTGTAGTTTCCCTTTGCTGAGGTCCTTTGCATTCTCAAGTGCTGATGTATGCGAATGTTTTAATTAGAAGGAGAATTAGAATTTATGATTTTATTGCGAGTATTTCTTTGTCTAGATCCTTTTAACAGAGGGTTGTCGACAGTTGCAAATGACAGAGCTGACAAATTAATGGAAAAGTGAAATGGACAGTTGGGAAGACTGATTGCAGATACGAGTAAGAGGAATTGACAAGTATTTCGAACTCAGTCCCGATTATAACCCTCTTGAATTAGTTGATCTTCAAAGGCTTAATTATTTTGGTAAGTTATGTGAAGATCTGTGAAATGACTGTGATACAAGAATTACTATCGCTTGTCTTGACTATCTCGTCTAAAATCCGATTGTCTGGCACTTGAGCAGAAATGCTAGCTTGCGAGTGTCACGAAGATTCAAGAACTTCACAACTTTAGCGTTGGAATCGATATTGAATCTAACACCGATCGAAGATGTAAAGACGTCGCACGGATAATAAGCTGCAGGTTCATGAAAAAACATTGTCCTAATTTTTTGCAAAAAAGGGCTTAGTAGGATGACGGACACTAAATTCCATCCACTTCGGATTCAGGCAAAAAAATCACATTAAAATTCATGGAAGAAAGGAGTTAGATGTGCATCCATACTAAGGGATTCTAAGGATATAAGTAAGCACCATCAGCGTCTTTCAGACCAAAAATCAAAGTATTCCTGTAGGTTGCGGAATTGATTTTAAAAGACAATATCATCGGTTATATAGTTATCATTAAAGCTGACAGCAAGGCTAACATCAAGGCTCTATTTTTAATTGAGATAATATTCTAGCTCATCCGGATGTTTACACACAAAAATTATAGATCGTTTGTTGATGCCAGGACATAGACCTATATCCGTAAACGAGCAAGCTGACAAAATCACAAGCCACTGGGCAGAGCTACCCAATAGACCCATCGTCCGGATGGATGTTGAGTTGCCAATCAGCAATATGGAAAAAGATGCCAGGACTGAATGGTAATGGAGTGGAGTAAATTCTTCCACCTCGGCCACACATCTGTGGTGAATAATTCACGAAAGCCGCTGCGGTATCCGTCTCTAATCAGGCACAGCAGACACGAAGAGGATCTTTGCTATGCGAATGAAAAGAAGTTCTTCTTCTACTAGCTCAATGGTAAGCGTTAAGGACACTTTGGAGATTCATTCTCATATCTATAAAGCCAATGTCTATAAGGGAACAATGGACCCGAATTGTGGTTAAAGTGAGTCATAGGAGATCTATGTCCAAACAACCTTAAGGCGACTATGCTTAAATCACAACTCACTAAGGTGAGCCCTGTGAATGCCACACTTTTTGAAGAAGAAAAAAAGCCTTACATTAAGTAAATGATATTCACACCAAAGTTACGCACAGTTTTGGCTCTGGGCCGGGCAAAATTGCTCTTGTTAGAACTATAATGTTTCCTAGGGAATAGCAGGGTAATCGAACGATCTAAGCATAACATAAGGATCGAGATGTTGAATGTTGCATGTCCATGACACATTTCTTGAAGTAAAAAAGAAGGATTTCAAAATGTTCTATTGCGGACTCCTGACCGCTAAGCTACTAGGCAACGTGTGATCGTTTAATATCTCTTAATATGGTGGTGAAATATTTCGTAAATCGCAATCGGAAGAAGGGTTCAAATTCGTCAACAGCGATTTGAACGGACATGTCGCTTCACGGAAAGTGAAATCATGTCTCTGAAGGTTGCCGTGGATTAAAAATATACGGAACAGGAACGCTACTAGTTATCAAACCAATTTGTTGATTTTCCATTATGAAGCCAATTTCATGAAACTCGAGGAAAAGATTGTAAAGTGAACCTGACAGAGACTGTCAACCAACAACATCGTCTGATCCTTGATAAATTTTCATGTCTTAGGTCGCAGGTATGAATACTGTTTACAATTAATATCTTAGATTATTTCTGTCCCAGCTGATTCATGTTGGCGTGGACAACAAGTCCAATTAGATGGTGGAGAGTAATACACTCATTCTGTCATTGCCAATGACTGTGCGGGGAGGCCTTTTCAATTAGAAGCACGGGCTACCGGTGGGAGCCATTCATGGACCATTTCTGTTTAATCTACAAATTTAAAGCTGACCAAATCAGAATATGGGCCCTATGATAGTAAACAACGAATCAGGTTGGCATTGAGCCTATCGATTAATTGAGGGCAAAAGCATTCAACAACCCTTTGAGAAAAAAAAAGGAGAAGGATCAAACAGTCTTTGAATAGAGCAATGAATTCTTAATTCGTAATTCAGTCCACAAGCAATGTCACTGTTTTCAAAAACTAAATCTTCTGAGACAGATGCGACTAAAAGGCGCGAAATGAGTTTTATACATCCCAATAAAATTGATCAGCACGGGGAATATGCAAAGAGAAATTTACGAGTCACTTCGTAACGAACATCACGCCTTGTTTCGCTAAATTCAAATATCGATAAAGATCTACCCTTCCCTCTGCACCAAAATCCTGTCAATAATACATTTTTTTTCCTTTTCGGGGCTAAAAAATTGTTTTGATGCTACAGAAAAAAAATAACAGTTTTTACCCCAAAAAAAAAAATTATTGACACCAAACAGGAGAGTTACTCGTTCAATGTGCAAATCTCCTTTGCACAAATCCTTGCATTTCATCCCTCATTAACATGGTATTTACTGCGATTTTTTCTCTTTCTCTTCATTCTTTTCAATTTATTTTTTACCTTTAAAAAGGACGAAAAAAAGGAACTCATTTCTTATGAAGAAAATCGCAAGCAGAACATCTTTCGAAGAAAATCGTGAGAAAGTACGTTAAAAATCTTCAGCAAAAGATCCTTAAAAAAAAATACTCAATCGAGGGTATCCTTGTTGCATGGATAGCAATATATTACGCAATGATTCTTTTATTCTTCGTCAATTTTTTGACAGGACAAATAGATTCCTTTTTTTTATATTTTTACCCTAAAAAAATACATTCCAATTTTAAAAAGGATATGGGGAGTTGCAAAAAGGACGAACAAAAAATCAACGTTTTTGAGTAAAAAAGTATGAAAAATGCCGTACAGGCAATTGTATTACTGATTTTAAGGGTTGACGCGAATAGTGCACGGTGCATTTACCCTTGATTTTGGGTAAGAATCTACCTTTTTTATTTCTCGATTCGCTATTTTTGAGATTTGTTTTTGTGACGGAAAAACGGTTTAGGTTCGTGGAAATCCTTTGGCAAAGCATTGGCTGTGAATTTTTGTTGTTTGCAATTAAGGGTAGAAACGGTTAAATGGTTGAATTTTTTTTGTTGTAAAATAAATTGAAAAATAGCTGCGCCAGGTGTGGACGTAAAACGGAACTAATGCTGCAGAGGTATTTATAAACAAATTGTGAGGAAATAGCGTTTAGAAATATATCTTAAATTTATCGTTAATAAAGTAAGCACTCGAAAAATGTGTATTTTATGGAAAAAAGACGTTGCTTTAGACAAAGATCTGCGTGGACTGATAGCTGTCTTCCAATAGACCACCACTTAAGATCAAATACAGAGCTATACCCTTAACGTTTACTTCGATATTAAAGCTACTTGCTGTTTGTTGAGAAGCCAAACATGCTCAGCAGTTGCCTGGGTACATAGACACTTGGCTGATGCATATATCAGAAAAAGCTGAACAACCGTTTTCATTGACCATAAACTCTGTGAAAGTCGTAAGACGACGGGCTGCTGTTACTTCAACACTTTGAAAACTGTGCGAGCTTAGAATTCGTGATTCAACATCACATCATCAAAGGTACTTTTATTGAATTCAGATCTTTAGATGGGCGACTTTAAACATTTTTGGTAGAGATATCGAGCCTTTTCTTCGTCAGAATTTAGGTTTTGCAAAGGAGAACAGAGAGCAAAGGAGAACATCTTCTAAATAATAACACTGTGAAACTTCAGACAGTCATTCTAGAGGATGCCTGAAAGGATCGCAAATGCTGACAGTTTCAGGATTGAAGTCCGTCCTATAGCATGTGAGACCTCTATGAATGCAGACTTTATGATAACTGAAGGCAAAGAGCCGAAAAGGTGTAGAAATCTAGTTCGAGGAGTATGTTTCTTTAGAAAACAAGCCTGATTGACTGATTTGAAATCCCCCGTCATCTTATTGATCTATGATTCGTGAGAAGAACGAATGTTTTTGAAACTTTCAATACACTTAAAAAGCCATAGTGTCGGTGCCAATGCTCTTTAACATAATCGTGTCTGAAATGGTCAGGAATTTCAGTAACATGGTAACATTCGCCGGTAAAGTAATTTTGTATGTTCAAGGCTCACTCGCTTAGCAATCGATTACCCTCAATCCGTTGTCAGGTGTCGTGTCTTGGAGGACTTATCAGTAGATGAATTTTTTCTCCCTTATTCTGCAACTAAAATATGCGAGTATTATTTTAAGCTTTATGACATTTACCAGGAGGCCATAGGCAGTCTTCCTGATGTGTACTTCTATCTAGTCGGTTGTGGCGTGTGCTAATGTTTTGAAATATTGCTTTAATGTCGATCACAGCCAAAAAATTGTTATTTCATAAAGTCAGTCGAATTTAGCAGGGACGGTTTGAGGGTTAAGATCAACTTCCCAATATCTGAAACTGTCTGAGTATATTGCTGTTCAAGGTGACAGCAAACTTGAAAAAAAGCACATAACAAGGACCGAATATCTCGTGCAGACCGACTTTGAGAATTCTTCTTATATGTTGAGTTGCACGATACAACCAAATGGTCACATTCTCTTTAAAACGTTACCTTTTTTTTGGATGAGACACAGGAGGTGGTTATCAAAGATTCTATTCACACAAGCTAATTGCATGAGAGAAACGCATGTCAGCTTGAAAATCTGAGACGCACACACTTTCTTCTAATTTGATTTGATTTGATTTGATTTGATTTATTGATTGATTTTTACAACAACATTTATAATAGACTCTGAGTAATCTTTTATGAATAAATGTGATTTTTTACAATAAAATGATTTAAGTTGAAATTGAAAATAGAAATAAAATTGTTGAGTAAGATAAAGTTAAGTTACCGAGTATGATGTTTAAAGCAACAGAATAATGTACAAATATTATATCTAATTATTAGCTGCTAGGTGCCGAAAGAGAGTGTTATCGAAGCCATTCGAGTTATAGAGCCGTCTTAAGCTGAGAGGGAGTGAATTCCAGAGGCGTAGGGCATGAATGAAGAATTGTCGTTCACAAACTTGATATTTAACAAGCGGCAAAATTAAACTTAATGAACGGTTTGATTGTGAGAAGCTTAGTTTTTTATATAAGTACTGAGGTTGTTTGCTGGTTATGATTTTGTGTAGATACTTGAGAGTGCAGTAGTCAAGGTACTTGTCGAGTGAACATCCAAGAATAAATTTCGCATACGACGACACATGATCATATTGTTTTAAGCCGAAGACGTAGCGGGCAATATTATTGAAGGCAACATTAAGTTTACGCCTAGTGAGTGCATTATGGCAACAACAAATTTCGCAGCCATATGTTATCAATGGAATGAGCAAAGACCTAACTAGCATAAGCCTTGTGTTAAGTGGAGTGAAGCTTTGAGTCAGAGAGAGGTTCCTGAGGCATCCATAAATTTTCCCGATGATGGAACGCACATGGTCATCCCAGCGCAGACTCGTGTTGAACCAAACTCCAAGGTTTTTAGCTTTATCCAGAAACTCAATGGGGGCATTACCAAGGTAGATTGTGGGGAAGCTGCTGGTGTTAATACCATTTCTATTTATGACTAAACATTTAGTTTTTTCCGGATTGAGCCGTAAGCAGTTTTCTTGAGCCCACCTAAAAATCTTTTGTAGGTCTTCGTTACATTTGACTGCTGCATCTTCAATTTGTTCAAGGGCAAAACTAAAGTACACTTGAACATCGTCCGCAAACATGTGAAATTTTGAATATTTTATTACCTTTGGTAGGTCATTTATAAAAATTGTAAAGAGCAAGGGACCCAAAATGGATCCTTGAGGAACACCTGCTGAAGTTTCAATAAATTCAGACATAATGTTGTTAGCTAAGACTGCTTGTTTTCTTCCAGACAGGTACGAATAAATAAAGTTTGCAGCTGATGAGGAGAAATTGTACAAAGTTGAAATCTTAGAGACAAGTAGCTTATGATTTACCGTATCAAAGGCCTTGGAAAAGTCTAAAAGTGTCAGGAATGTAATTAAGTCTTTATCCATTGCAGATCGTACGTCATCTGTTACTTTAAGCAATGCCGAAGTGCAGCTGTGGTACCGTCTGAAGCCAGATTGATGAACGTTTAGCAGGTTTTCGCGCCGAAAAAAGTCTGACATTTGGTTGTGGATAGACTTTTCCAACACCTTTGATAGGTAAGGCAAAATAGCTATAGGTCTGAAATCAGCGGGTGAGTTAATTGTTGCTTTCTTTTTGAGAACTGGAATGATCTTTGCGACTTTCCAGGCACACGGAAAGGTAGATATCATAATGATGTTATTAAATATGTAAGTAATGACTGGCAGAAGGTATGGCAGGATTATTTTTAAGAAGAGAGGATGAACTCCATCAATACCGACAGCTTTTGATTTAATTTTAAATACTGCCTTAACAACATCAGTTTGCTCGACCCTGCAAAATTCAAAGGAGCCACTCTACAGTACTTGAATGTGTTGGGGTGGTGCCCCTGATGTTGTTTGCATCTCTGCGAATTTTTTATTTAGCTGGTTGGGATTGACTTCATCCATCTTGCGTTTATTTTGTTTCCCTACACCTAGTTCTCGCAAGTTTTTCCAAAGCATTTTGTTTGGAAGCCTATGATCATAGTGCCTTCCATAGTACGCTCGTTTTGCTTCTTTAATTTTTGCGTTAACAGAGTTTCGTAAACTCCGAAAAGCTTCATAGAACACTGGGAGCTTAAACCGTTTCCATTTTTTATAAGCCATGTCACGATTATTCCTTAGTTCACGGATTTCTGGAGTAAACCAAGTAATAAAGTTTCGTTTAGTTACTTTGGTTTTAAGTAAAACATATCTATTGAAGAGCTGAACTATAATATCTTGAAGATATTAAACTTGAGCATTGACCGACGCTTCACAATATACACCCTGCCAGTTGACGTTTTGAAGATCCTGCTCAAGTAGCTCCATATTTATGTTCCTAAAATCTCTAAAGGTGTACGTCAATGGCTTTCTACAATTTGTGAGTTTAAATGTAGCGAAGATAAGGTCATGTTTAGAAAAAACAGGTGCGGATGCCTGACTGTAGAAAACCTCCTCAGTATCACTTGCAAGAAATACATCTAAAAGCGTACTGGAAGAACTCGAAAAGTGTGTTGGAATATTCGAATTGATAAGATCTAAACTGAGTGCTTGCATAGTTTCCACAAATGATTGTGATCTCTCACAATTCAAAATATTACAATTAAGATCCCCACAGACGATGGTTTTTAAATATAATGATGAATAGTTTTCAAGTATATTATACAGTGGTGATAAGTCAATGTTATTAAACGGTCTGTAAGCAACACCAAAAAGACATTTTTTCTTTTCAATTTCAATAAAGCAATACTCAATTGGACTATTTGGAGGCGATTCAAAAAGGAGATCGGCTTTGAGGTTCTCACGAACGTAAATGGCTACACCACCACCGATTCTATTTTTCCTATCGGCTCGAAAAATATTGTAGCCACTCATCGAATAAAGCTCATTACTTATGTCGGGGTGAAACCATGTCTCGGATACACACACGACATCAACGCTAGAACCAACAAACAAACATCTAAACTCGTCAATTTTTCCATACAGACTTTGTGCATTGATGTGGCACACTCTTAGACCCTCTCGCTGTTTGCAAAAGATGTTAATGAGTACACGCAAGTTATCATTCGAGCCACGACCTCTGAGCAAATTTTCAGCTATATCACCCATGGATGTTGGGCTCTATAAACTAAAAACCTCTCTCCCACTTCCAGACCCAAACATCGAATTGACAAAAACACTCTCGCACGGCTAGCAGGAATTAAAAAGGGCAAATAAAGGAAGAATTTACAAAGAACATATGTAAAATTAATAGAAAAATAAAATTTTAAAGTTATAAAACTAATCATACTAGGTAACACATACTCAATTGACTGAATTTGCAGTTTATATTTTGCTATGGGTAAGTTCATCATTGATAGCGTCGGCAGCGGCAGCAAGGGCATCCAAGCGCTGAATGTGGTCGATCAAAAAAGCTTCTTCGTTTGGTTTCACACGCACGTACACACGCCCTCCTCGAGTGAAAACAGAAGTAAGATGTTTGTGTTTTTTCATTTGGAAAGCTTTCCGATAGATTGCACGATTGGCTGCAGAAAGACTTTCAGTAAGCTGCACTCGACTGTCAGATTGCATTCCAAGATTATGTAAACAAAGCGTCTTTTTTGTTTTTTTATACGCGTAGCTTATACGCGTAGCTTATTTGATTGTTTTCTGTTTCTTTAACAACGCATCCATTCTAATTTTGCAGTAGGATCTTCCCGAGTGCCAAAAATCGTCGTTGATGTCACAGTTATGATCCGGTATGCAGGCTTACCAAATTATTTTAACAAAACTGAAGACTTTTTTGGATTCTGAGATGCACAGTCAGAGAAGATCAGTGTTTACGAGGTGAAAAAGCTACGGACCTATTGTCGAACCCTGATGGACCCAAAAATTTTGTACATTTTTGTGTGGTAATGGGAATTTTCTTCCTTCTTCTGTGCTTCCATCATACTTTCTTTGCTTAAACTTTCAATCACGGTGTCAATCAACAAGTTGACTTGCTTCCATAGAAAAACGTGAAGCTCCTCAGATTGAGTTGAGTTTCCTTTTCACGTTTTCGAACTAATTCTCAAGTGGCTCTTTTTGAGTGGCCTGATATAACAGCCCTCCTATAAATTAAATCCTTTGAATTCCATCACATACTCTGAATAAGACACCCCAACTCACCAATTCTAAATAAATTTCAAATTTTCCGCATAATTCAGGTGCCCACCCTTCGTGAACTCAAAGATCGTAGAGTCCCCAACGAACAAAGCAAATACCACAACAAGATTGCGTGAATTCCAAATTTTTCACGGCTCACCCCCCGAGCCGGACATTTAAACTGTAAATTCGTGTAAATTCCATCGATGAAATGCACAACTCCATTAGATGTGTTCATTGAAATTTAAAATCCTCTCGATCCCCAATTGAGAAAGAAAGAATATGTCCTGCATGCCGTGCAAATCCACCCCCTGCTATCGGTAAACGCACCCCTTAGCCAACGGTGACCTCGTTGAACTGGTGCGTGATACTCAAGTGACACGAACACCAACAGCGGATTATGGCGCATCAAAATGGGAATTCTTAAGCTACACTCATTTTTTTTTGTCTTTTTCTTATCCCATCAGGGTTGGTGTGTGCTGCCAATTGGGGGTGGCTGCACCACACAAAGAACAAGGATGTTGGGTTTAAAAAAAAAAAACAGAAAAACACAATCCAATAAAATCACTTTACAGGGAAGAATAAATCCCTTTTAACATGAACTCATCCGGTGAAACGGTTTGCGTTTCTTTTTAGTGTTTACCATGAATGGACTTGGAAACGGGAACCAACCCTGTGGCATTGTGTAAGCCATTTGAGAATTTAAAACGCATTAGCATGTTCGTAGGGGTTGTTTTTAAAAAAATAAATAAAAAGCTTTTCATATCATTCAAAACGATGGCGTTGAATATTCAAATTAAGGTCGGTTCCCCTTGTTCCAGGGGCGTGGTTGTCGTAATCCTTTAGACTCCATTGAATTCACATAAAATTATTTGATGTCCTAAATCACGACCAGAACTCCAATTCAGCATCCAATGAAACAAACACAAAGGAAGTTGATGAATTTTCTCCAACAAATTCAATCAAACATTCAGGACAAGTGCCAGAGTCTATGATTGCCTTGGAGATAAATTTGCCTCCCCCATCCCCTAGTTCAACTAGGATTCATTGTCTTTCCGTCATGTGGACATACATTCTCGTACATACACGAGACCTTGTGCACTTGCTGATTACTATTTGTCCTATTCGCAAGGATATCTGCGCCTTCGTTTGAAGGAAGGGAGCGGCAACTCTGTAGAATGTCCTTCCGTTCACTTGCATACGGTATGTCACTGGCATTCTGTTTGTCTACTTTGTCTGTTGGATGTGCCAGAAGGATGTCGTAGTCAAATGACAAAATCAATTGAAATTGACCAATGTACCATTGCCTTGGCATGGCCAGCCACCCTTCTACCCTAATGGAGGGTGGACAGGTTGGGTCTGTGTCTATTGAGTAACGAGCTCGGGAATATGCATGTCCAGGTCTGTTTGCGATTGCGATGGCCGGGCATGTTTGTTTTCGTTTATTTAATCAAGTGTGGCACATGACAAGTGGCTGTGCGATGGACTGTAGTCTTGCAGAGCAGTTCCTTTGATTGTTTGTAGTTGGGTAAAGGATGGATTCTTGCATTGAAAAACAGTTAAGAGTTTCCTGAACCCTTTTAACAACCTCAACTGTTTAAATCACTTTAAAATAACTCTTAAGAAATAAAGAATTCGCTCAGCAGTTTGGATTTAAAATGATAGTCCTGGTTAACTCCAGCTCCTGTCCTACTTACAAATATTTAAACCATTATTTTTCATTAAAAACGACTGAAAACCAACACAAGCACACTGGTCAAAAAAGGTTAAAAATTGTGTTCAAAAATTAAAACCATATCTCTTACAAAGGTTCCGAAATAGACAATGTTCCCTTAGACGTTGATCGACAGCACAACTCGTGCTTAGAGAAGCGACCAAGTGCGAATCGAACACATGTACACGAAGGGTTCCGTACTACCTTACATGGACTCGTTCTTGGATAAAAATTGAGTTGCGATATTCAAAAACATGTTTTTTAAAAGGAGAACCTCATAATTTTTAACTTAATATTATTTTTATTATTTGTAGTTATAGTGACTATTATTGTTAATAATATGGTTAAGAAGATGCTCAAGATCCTTCGGGACATGGAAGAGTTTAAACATTTCTTATAAACAGGCAAAAGTCAGTCGGGATCGTTGTACCGGAGCAATTCAAGGTGACAAACAGCGTCTTCGCGGCGCCTCTTGATAAGTGTCTAAGCAATCACTGATTGGTGAACTGAAGTATGCAGCCAACCAACCCGTCCAAATGGCGGCTGTAGGTTTGCTTAACACCCAATCCAAGTAAAACATAGCTTGGCGTGAGAGGTCAAGTTGCCTTTGATACCAAAGGTGTCACGGCGTGAAAAGTAATGACGGTATGGTATACTAGTATGCTCGTGGGATGTAAAAGTACTGTCCACCTCGGAGGCTACTCAAAATAACCAGGATATTAGTGCGATTCAGGAAGAACGTTGAATAGGATCAGAAGCTTTGAAGAGGAACGAATGAAACAGATATTATAGCAGTGACAAAAGGTTGCATTTGTAAGGGTGCAGATGGATCTTCGATTATTCGATTTCAAGTCAACAAGCGATCTCCTAATCCCTCACCGACGAAGTTGAAGACTCTTGGACTTGGGGACTTCAATGCTATGCTCTATATCTTTATCGAAGCGGTTGGAAAAAACAGCCTCCAAGAAACGCAAAGAGATAACGACTACTCTATCACCGACTTTGCTGCAGCTAGAACTTCAGTGATGAGTAGCACAAGCCTTGCTCACAAAAACAACCAACCAAATGTGCTTCTTGATGCAAAAGCATTCTGGATGTTCGACTGCTAAGATGGGATTATGTCGACTCTGACCACGGTTTTATTTTAGTGGCAAATTAGAAAACTGGCCCACGCAATAAAACGAAGGTTCAGAATTGGACGCATCAGTATACCGGAAATAGGGAGAGCCTGCATTGAACACCCAAGCGAGAGACTCTCAAATGAGCAATTGCCAACAGCGATTGGACATGATGCCCCACTACAATTTAAAAAGTAGCCAAAACAACTTAAGGCTCCCATCCACCCTCAACAGAAGATTGTGGTATGATGACGAGTGAATGGATAGAATACGGGATCAGTTGAGGCTTATAAGAAGACGCCCCTTAGCAACATTCGTGTACCGAGGGAACAGCTCAAGAGTCTCAGAACATAAATGTTTTTACAAACAATCCAAAAGCTTTTCTGCAGGCTTAAAAACAGACATCCCAAAGACATGAAATCATGGCGAAATCCTTCAAGGAATTGAGCACACATTCAAGTACCGATTCCAGCAATAATGATCAAGATAACCTTTCTTCAGCCAATGAATTATTTCGCCCACCAAAAAATAAGCTTTTAAAGCTGAACTTTTTAAACAGGTCCAAGATTTTCTTAAAAAAAACATGCACCAGATCATCGGTCAGCTGTAAGATGACGGATAAATGACCAATGACTGGATCATCAGCTCCAACTATCCCATCAACAAAAAAGGCGGTCCTTAGTGTTTCAGCGATTATTGCGTATGATAGCATTCATCGCACTGAACAATACTGAACGATGATAGAATTCGGAAACCCGAAAAGAACTGATCTGGGAATCGCACCACAACAATGCTGGAAAACAGGACAAAATATCAACTCCACAAACAACGCCTTGATGGTTCGTCCAAGAAATTAGAATCACAACCCCTTACTCGAATGATCCTAGTGAAGTCGAAACATTGACACATTCTCCGTCGGCTTTAAGGCCCTTCCTGCGGGTATTCTAAACGCGGTTCAAGTAGTCTCGTAGGCCAAAATCCGTCGACAACAGTGACAAGGCTACAATGCGCGAACAGCGTCTTCTTATCCACGAAAAAAAGGAGGACCGAACCTCTTGTTCAAAGACTTAGAAATCGTGGATGCCAAGAAGCTAAGTCTAACCAATTGTAAGAAGCGCACCCCGTGGAAAGAAAGCAGCTATAGCTTCGGCTCAAACCCTGCAGAGATCGATGGTCTGTTAGGTAGGTAATCTTGGTAATCTTGGAAGATTACATTCCTGCAGAGGAGTGGCTTAGAACACGCATTCAAGGGGATATGAATACCCTTGTAATGATAGCAAACTACGCGGTTGGAATGTGGAAACGAAGAGTTCCTACTTTTGACTGTATGACCGAAATTGGGTTTAAGGATAAATGCAAGCCGGAGCACTCTTTATGTAAAAAGTCTATAAAACAGTAAGAGGCATGAGACGTCACGTCAATGATGATGAGGGTCAACTGACTTCGTTATGTTTTGGTCCTCAAGGAACAGACTCAATATGGGAACTATACTCCAATTTAGGATGGATGTAGGCTCTTTATATAAAAGTCAGTTCAGACGGAATGGAGGATCCCTTGCTTCCGTTCAAGAAATCTACACATTTTGTAGCATTTGTGGCGACATCGTTTATGTGGTCATTTCAAACACGTTTCATGATGAAACATCTTTCGGCTTCAGCGATGCAATTGCCATTCATGGATAATGTTTGAGGGTAACATCAGTGAAGGATTGAACTGGAGTACTCAAAGCTGACAAGAGAATATTTATGGAAATAAAAAAGAGAGCCGGACATTAAATGGAGCCCTGCGGTACACCAACAGTAAAATGAAGATTTCAAAGCATACATCATACAGGCTCTGAAATATGACAGGCAACAATGATTCTTGCATCTGAAAGATTCAGAGGGTCGATTCAATTATCAGTGGGATAAGCCACCAGATCACGAGAGGATCTTTGTCTACAAAGCAATCGTAAGGTTTTGTTCATGACTCGAGATATTTCATAAGCTTACGATGCATATAAAAAGGGACCTTTGTGCAATCGGTCTATAGTTGAAGAGGGAAGAAAATTTTAATTTTTAAGGGATATGTTGGACTAATGTTATTTTTCGTCTACTCGGGAAAAGACAACAAGCACGTCCTAGATTTTTAAGCTAACGCGAAGGTTTTAACATCGAAAAAGGACAGATCTTCAGAATAGGGACCAGCGGTTTTGTTTTGCTTGGTGCACAGAACTGATAGCTGCAGTTTCGATGTAAAAGAACTGGTATGAGGGATGAGACACGGTTTTGTTCAGTTTTTCAGAAAAGACTAAAAATTCTCACATTTCTTAGGACTGTTTAAAGACCTGCAATCATTTCTCACTTTTTTGAGACCTCACAGGTTTGGAGCTCGAGGCGAACCACCAATATTCCTTTGGATTCATTTTCTTTCACCTTAGGAGAGACATCGTTTATCAAACCAATTAGAAAAGTGTAAGCAACTTTATTGGATTTGACTGTTCAATTGATGAAAGTATGAAAGCTTTCTTCAACAGACTTAAACCTGCTGGCTTAACTAATGTACAAGTTAGAAGAAGCTTTAAAGATTTATGAGATAGCTTTCTTAGACTAACCTTTAATCCGTGCACCAGTGTCCTTCATCAGACCTATGGCATCACCCAAATTCCCGTCATCAACATGGGAAAAGGCACCCACAGCCAGCTCAACGCAAGTGTCGCCCATAAAACCAACTCGACTGTGTTTACTATTCGGCGAGACCATCATAACGGCGTCGTCCTCGTCCTCGTCCTCGTCTTCATCATCGTCATCCTCATCGTTGCGTTCCATCTTAATGAGAATCCCGTCATTGAGAGCTGTTAGATCTCGAGGTCGCTTCCTACCGCCCTTCATTTCCATACGCTGGCGCTGTTTCTGCTGCTGGAACTGGTGTTCCCTAATCAGTCGATCTCTTTCGTGAAAATGCGAGACAAACAGAATTTTCTCATGTTCGGGAACAACGTTAGCTGGACCTACGGGGCCACCGCCACCCTCTCTGGCAGCCCCATTGGATTCCTCATCGACCATGGTTCCGAAATGTTCGTGTTCCTGACCAATGCTAGTGGCAGACGATGGAGCCGGAGGTGGCATCGTGGTGGGTGGCAGTCTGGCATCTTTATCCGATGCTGTCCCAAAGGTCATTAAGTTTTGGACATTGGGCGGCATCGTGCCGGTGGGGTGGTAGTAGGGTTTGTTGTGGGAATTACTGTTCACCGTTGACGGCTGCTGCGAGCTGCTGGGAGAGAATGCCGTCGCTGTTGCTGCCGGCACTGGAGTTGGCTGGAGTTGTTGATGGTGGAACATTAGCTCATTGAATGAGGATAGAGTGGAACCTAAGTTCTGCCTTAAGGTCGACGGTAGTCGGGTGGTCGTGTAGAAAGCTTTGCTTGCCACCGCTGGCGAAAAGGTCGTCAATTGTGGCAATGGCGGTGGCGGAGGTGGTGGGGCACTTAGCAAGAGATGCGGCAGCGGTGAATTCGGTGGTGTTATCTGGTGATGATGGTGACTGTGGGCGTGGGCATAGGTGTGGGGATAGTTAACGCCAGACAGGAATTTCGCCTGATGCTGCGAAGATATAAGAAAGGTCGTCGCCGCCGCTGCTGCTGTCAAAGAGGCCGAAAGATTGTTATTTGTTGTTGTTGTTGCTGTTGGTGTTGTTGTCGCTGAGGCAAACACAGATGATGATGATGATGACGGCGTTGTCGATGTGGATGATGGAGGGGTTGAGATTTGATTATTGGCGGCGACCACCTTATGCGTTGTGGCGTATGGCAGTGGCATTGTTTTGGCCATCTGATGCTGGTGTTGTTGGTGGAGCTGTAGCTGTTGCCGGATGTCAATGGTTTGTTGTGTCTGGAGATCTGATTCGTGTGACTGTTGACGGAATTCGGCATCGACACTCATTTGATGGTGATTAGAATGATGTGGCGATGTGGCAGGATGATGGTGCTGCTGCTGCTGCTGATGATGATGATGGTGATGGTGATGCCTGGTCGATGGAAGTAATGAAGTCATTGAGGTGGATGTCGATGGTGTCAGCATTAATGGACACCAAGGATTGATTGGTGGTAGCTTTTGAAGGAGTGATGCCTGTTGTTCTTGTTGTTGTTGTTGATGCTGCTGCTGCTGATGGTGGTGGTTGTATTGTAGCTGTTGACTTTTCCCTGCAAAACAAGAAAAAGGGTGAATTAGAGGGACTGCCTGAATAGTATATTTTGTATGGGTTGTCGGCCATGCCAATCGATTATGTGAATTTGTATGCGCGTTCAGGGGGTTTTGACAATGATGGGCGATATGATTTTTTGATGGGGGAGATGTGTGTCACCCTTTTGGGATGATTGATGACGATGAGGCTGTAGAGGATTCGATACAAGGCGAAAAAGGGGTAAGGATATCATTTGTAGTCATTTGTAGTTGTATTGTCTAAAGATGGGGGTAGGTGAATAAGCAGAAATGCAAATGGCGTATTAAGTGTGAAAGGGTGATGTTAATGTTTGCAATGGAATCATGAAGAAATACGAAATGTAATTACTCAATGCGTAGAAAGTCTCGGCAAAGGAACTGCAGTCGTAAAAACTGGATGAAAATTTTGTACTAAAGATCTCGCTTACAAGGTACAGTTGACTCAGAAATGCTTCGTTATCACTTACCTGTTAAGATTTTTAAAGCAGCTCGAAATCGACTCATAAAATTATCGTTCAAGATGAAAGGCTAAAATTTCCATAAATTGAGCTTGGAAAATTTACACATAGTCATAGAGTGTGACTCCTTGAGGTGTGATTTTTGGAGTGGCTTGTATTTCTTTCGAGGTGAGGATAACAGGCATCCGCTCTGGCATCCGCGGTCACTTGGTCCTTTAAACGGAGGGTCGGTCTTCCTTGTCATCTTGAACCGAGGAGCTTTCATTCGGAGATCCTCTTTGTTGGAGCATTAATGTCCATTCGTTTGATGTGGCCGAGCCAGTCTAGTCGTCGTTTTTTGGCTTTTTGGACTACATCCACATCTTGATACAGCTCATTTGTCCCTCGAGAATGCTCAACATCTGCGCAGTCTTCCTGCTAATCGTCCAGCACTCGGCGTCCATATAAAAGGTTTTTCAACAGGGACGCTACAAAAGAAGAGCGACAGGGACAGCAAACGACGCCATATTTCTTGCCGCTCTTTTGACATTTCTCTTCAGTAAGGTTTGTCATTTCATGATGGAAAGATATACCAGCCAACAACGAGTCGAAATTGTTAAAATTTACTACCGAAATTCGGAGTCAGTGGCCCCAACTTTAAGAGCGCTACGTCCAATTTATGGTCGTCATAATCGTCCTAGCAGATCAACAACTGAGCGTCTAGCGGAAAAAATTGAATTCACAGGCACAGTACAAAATGTTCCCGTACCAGTGAGATAAAGAAGTGCATGTAGTGTCGAGAATATTGCTGCCGCTGAGGCTTCAGGTGAAAAAAGCCCAAATGTGTCTCTCACACGTCGTTCTCAAACGTTGGCCATCTCTGTGACGTCGTTGTGGCGAATTTTGCGAAAAGATCTTGGCCTACATCCTTACAAGATTGAATTGACGCAAGAACTGAAGCCGCTTGTTCACCAGAAGCGTCGTATGTTCGTGAATTGGGCTGAGCAACTACTTAAAAATGATTCGGATTTTCATCGAAAAACCATCTTCAGCGATGAGGCTCATTTCTGGCTGAATGGCTCCGTCAATAAACTAAATATGCGGTATTGGTCAGCCAGCAATCCACACGTACTCCATGAGTCATCATTGCATCCCGAAAAAATTACGGTTTGGTGTGGTTTTTGGGCCAGCGGCTTCATTGGGCCGTACTTCTTCCGTGATGATCAAGACCAGCACATTACTGGTAATGGGGATCGCTACCGTTCCATGATAAACGAACATTTTTGGCCACAATTGGACTTGGAGGACATTTGATTCCAACAGGACGGCGCCACAAGCCACATAACGAATCTCACAATCAATTTATTGGAAACCAAGTTTGGAGAATGTGTTATCTCACGAAATGGTCCAGTCGCTTGGCCGCCTTGGTCGTGCGATTTGACGCCGTTAGACTATTTCCTGTGGCGATACGTCAAGTCTGTGGTCTATGCCAACAAGCCAGCGGTGATTGATTTTGCAGCAGAGGAAATTGCAGCAGTATCGGCTGATTTATGCTTGAAAACCGTCGAAAATTGGGATCAGCGTCTGGACCTTTGCAAGCGTGCCCGTGGTGGCTATGCAAAAGAAATCGAGTTCCATACATAATGGCATCGAACGTACTTTCACAGGAAGAAAGAATTTCATTAATATCAGAAACCGTTTTTGTGTTTTATTTACTTTTGTAGCGCTCATTGAAAAACCCGATAGTAGAGTATACATTTAGTCCTTCGAGTAAGGATTTTTGAACCTATTTGTTTCGCCAAACCGAAGTAACAGCGGTTTCTTAGAGTGAGTCTTCACCGAATCTTCACAAAGGTGTCATTCGTTGAGTTTATATTTACTCCGAGGTAGGAAAACTCCACTGTCACCTGCCAGATGTTTCTTTGTTTGTTGACAACAAGTACTTGGTTTTGTCCTCAGGCGTTTATGAATGTCGAAATATTCTTGAAGAAAGTACTTGAAGGACTCGAATCTTTGTTTTTGATGCCTTTACCACACATAACGGACAATAACTCGGTCATAACTTGATAAATATTGGTTTTGAAAGTTCAAGCGTTTTGCGAATTGTGGTAATAAACATGAACTTTGTTAGCGTATGTTGTGTGCGACCTTGTTGAATCCAAATGTTCTCTTCACATTCACATTTTCGATTGAGATGAAATCCAAATTTGGCTATAGTCTTACCTTTCCTCAAACAATCAGATTTAAGGTTCTTCATCTGATCAAATCTTTCGCATCACATCTTTCTGTCTGTCAAGACCGTTTCAATATCAAATACATATGACTGCGGCTTTAAGCTACATAAAAATCAAGCTTCTTAATTAATGCCTTCAAAATGCACCTAATGCTTATTCCACATATCTGAAGACTCACAAGGGAGTCAAAAATTAAATAGCTGATGTTCGAAAACCCATTCGCCATTTTTTAACGCCTTCATGGTTAGCTATCTGTAATTCTGGAGTGTTTTGAACTTCAGTGAAATCCATAGATTTAGATGTTCTTCAAAAATCATGCATCAATGATAAACAGGACTTGAGACTTCTATAACAGAGTCAGTCCTTTCGAATTTTCCAGCGTTTGCATTTCAAAAACTACAATTTATAGATACAGGAGAAGTCGTGAACTTTTATATCGTTTTCGAGTCTTGTCTAGTCATCATCCATCGTCGGGATTTAAATATCGTCGCTAATACTAGGTGGTCGGGTTTAAGTAGTTGTTTTTATCGGATATTCGGATTCAAACCTGGAGCAATCGAAATCAAAATACACCTGAGATTCAAACCACTGCAAGATCTTCCATTTTTTCAGCTGATACTTTGCTCACTCTGTGCTAAAAGTATTTTAGGGGTAGTCATAATCCCTTAGTACAGTCATGATTTAAAATGAATTTACAATGAGTTCCAGAGTAAGAATCATTCAAGTTTTGCAGGAATGGGATTTTCCCTGGTAGCGATCCTGTCAACCAATCTTAACCTATCTTTCGTTTTTTTTTTAATGTTAACTCTTCAACTCCATTCATGTTTTTAATGTTTTCTTAATTCTTATTGAAAAGATCTCCTGAACAATGGACAATCACTTCTACATTCCACCTGCCTTATTTCATCAAAGCTCTCTTTTAAAAGGACTCATCATCAGCTTTCTAAAGAACCACAAGTCCCTCGGCATTGGTTTCGAATTAGCATTGATTTGATTCGATTATGGAATAATTCATAATTTTCTTATTTAACCCTTTGACGCGTGTCCTGCGCACGTTTTCGTTCAAACAACGACCACAGATTTGCAGCTTGCTTCCACTTCACATAACCCTTGGTATAGCACAGCACAAGCGGTGTCAACCTCTCCTAACTACCATGTCAAGAATTAAATAATAAAAATAATAGGAATAGGAAGCACAAGTTGTCAGCCCGATGCCATTAATCTTAACGATAGTGTGACAAAAGGATGCCATTTACCGGGCCAAAGGTAGCGAGGGCGATCCAAAGAAAGAGAAGGGGGCAAACAAAAAAAAAAATACTCCTAAAGGATTACGTTACACGCGTATTCGTAATAAATCGATCTGTTCAATGAAAAACGATTTTTATTTCCATTTTTTTTAAGGACGAAGAAATCCCTTTATTATTCTCTCTCTTTGACAATTTCATTCGATTCGCCTACGATCGTCGGCGTCGACAGGACAATATCAAATGAGTTGGATTTTAGGATCTGAGATCGGAAAAAAACTTAAATACGCTGAAAATGAAAGGATATCAATTTTCGATGAATAAAATGAAAATATTTCCAAGGACACATGTCCTTTAATGATTTTCTTCATAAAAAAAAAGAAACAAAACTCTGAAGAAACTCACTACGCCTTGATTTTGTGGCTTTTGTTCGAAAGAAAAGATGATTTTTTTTTTAATCCTTTCATAATACATCCTTTTGGAAGTAGTTTTCCCCTTTGCGTAATCTTAAACTGTAGATAGATGGTCGGGAACATGTGATTAAGAAACATGTAGGACGTTTCGGTTTCATCCTACACACATGTGCGCGCATGCCATTGGGATCTGTTTCGCAAAATGCGACTTGAATGGAAGAAGCTAAGCGAAAGTAAAGGATTTCTGCGAGAGGATCAAGGATGTTGCAATATCAGGCTGTGTTTTTTTTTTACAGGTAAGTAAATCCTCGAGTAGCTATTCCAACTGCCGCTGGCTTAAATGAACCTACACAGGGTGCGGCATGAAGGAAAGTGGTTTTTTGCTAGGGGAGCACAGTGTTTGAACATCTTGCGTGAAATCTTCATTTCGAAGGATAAATAGGGAAAGTACGTCAATGTTTGGTCTTTGTTCATTTTCATTCTTTGATTTCTTTTTTATTAATTTTTTTTTTGGTGAAAATAAGTGAAAAGGGGTTTTGATTGGCGGTTACGAAACGAGTGAATCAAATTGAGCCTAAAAGGATCCGTGCTGTAGGTAGAAGACTATGGAACATATTTACCAGGGGTTGGGTTAACGCGGTGACAAGGTGTTTACAGCTGGGTTAATGCCGACGTTTATTATTTACTTATTTTTTTTGCTTTTCGTTCGTTTTTCTTTGAATTTGCAGCAATTTTTTGGCGGGTTGAATTCAAGCTTTAATACTGTGAAAGACGTTTCAAACCATTGAAGACGAAAAAAATAAAATACAAGATTTGGAAAAGTGCAGACGCTTAATAGTCGCTAACTTAAGCTTTGGTGTCTTCAAAAGTGAAGTTATTATGAGCTAGTGAAGCTGTTTTGCGCCGCTTCGATTCAATGCAACCAATTTTTGTTGGTTACTCCGCGGAAAGGTATTCATTCAAGGCATTGGTATCTTTAGAGAGTTCGGAAAGAGATTGACACAAATTTAATTGATCACCTTAACAGAAAACGATAAAGTTTAGGCCTAAAATTGGTCCTGTGATGATCCATATTGAACTAGCGACTGTTTTTCACGATTAAATTTTTCTTTCTTCCTGTTATGATATTATTGGGTCTCTGGATCAACAAACTATTAACCAAACTGATCATGTTGCGATCAGCGCAAGACAATTCCTCAAGAATTCTAGATTTTCGGAGGTTCTGAGAAGCACGCAGCGACTCAGATCACCGCAAAGCAAAAGATCGCTAGTCATAATAACTTTCAAGAGGTGCTATGCCACCAGCATCAAGCGCATAAGATTATTGGCAGCAGCACGTACGTACCTAACTATTGGATTATTAAAAAAAGAACCGGAGCTTCTCAGAGAGCTTCTACAATTCCTCATTCCTGACGGCAACTCCAAAGAGGCGATTGTTGCCGACGGACTTCTTGCCAATTTCTTTCAAATTATCTCCAAGATAAAGTCTTATCTTCGCCCCGTCAGGCGAAGGTGCGATCTTTTCTGTCGCAAATCTGTCAACAAAACAACTCACAAAGTCGGCTCGTAGATCAAATAGAATACAGCTTTTACAAACCGATTTTTCTCTGGGCTAAGAAGACAATTGAGATCTTACGCCCTGTCATGAACGACCAAATATATTCGTACAAGGACCTTATCGTCACAGTCGTGCTTTACAGTACTGAAGCCGGGACATAACCAATTACGGACGAAAATACTCTTAGCCGATATCAAAGAAAAATTCTTCTTCTGATTTTTTTCCCTCCGCTTACTTTTAGTATAGGGAAGAAAGTTCAACGAAGAGCTGTATACGGAAGTAAGAGAATGAAGAAATTTCCCACATATGAGTCTTGAGTAATGGTTCGAATTGTCGGCCTTTGGTATCGATGCCGAGTACTTTTTGGTATCGAACCGCTGAGTATCGGTACCAGGATATTATCGAACTAAAAGTAACGATTCTACTCAGTATCGAGTACTCTTTAAAAGGGTACTTTGAGACTTCAGAAGCTCTACTTTCAAAAGCATAGGCAAACTCGCTTCGTAAAGCTTTGCACGTTTCTCCACCGCATCAGTTAAACGGTGGAATTATTTATCCACAGTCTTACTGCTTTACTTTTTGGAGAAACGTAGCTTTGATGGCGGCGGTGGCAGCAAACCAAAAACTGTTGGTGATGAATCAATCATCTTTAGTTCATCAAAACCAATCTCGGTATTAAACAATCTCCTTAACAAGTATCAATTGTTTCCTGAACCGAACAATTGCTTGCTCGCAAATGATAGAAGTGACAATGTTCTGTTTTTGTGCGCTCGCATATTGTTTAGACGCTCAAAAATGCTTGCTCGTAGCTCAAGAAATTGTCTAGGCCTCTTCTTTTGCATTACCCTTTTCATTCTCATACACACAAAATTCACACGCGAGAGTAGGTGAAATTTTCGATGACCAGATGATGATACTACTTAAAGTATCGGGCCACAGTATCGAGTACTCGGTATGGTGCATCGAAGCGTAAAGTATCAATACCTACTCAGTATCGAATCCTAGCTAAGGTACGTAGAGCGAATAGACATCAATGCACAGGCCCAAAAAGTTTTCAAACCAACACAAGGAGGACAGTATCGCGAATGAAGACTTCACAGTCGATGGCGCACAGAAGTGGAAAGGAAGCACAACTAACTTTGTCCCCGCATTGGTGGCAGCATACTGGAGAGACTCATCGTCGAGATCCATTCCGGACAGCAGCTCCGTTCGTTGGTCCAATGAACACAACAGAAGGATGGACACCCAGATGATCATATTCACCTTAGGCTTGAACATCGAACCCAGGCTACCATAGATGCTGCAAGACGACAATGCTCGAGCTATTCTTCTGGAACCGTGCGCTGTCACAAAAAGCCAAAACTTACTATTTGGACCGATGATTTATTGTTATGCCTGTTTAGTCGCAGAAGCTTTTTCATGACGAGAGGTTATAAACGAATGCCGGAGTCCATTCTCATTTATGTATGTTAAATGCGATTGGGTATTGACAGCCTAATGTGAAATTTCACTATGAAAACAGCAGCTCCGAGGTGTATGCACTTCAGACTGATATCCAGTTCACGTGTTCACAAAATGCTAATCACCAAAACAAGTTTTAAGTTAGCTGAACATTTTTCACAAATTTAAAATTATCCTGTTTTCTAACTCAATTGAATCAAGTTAAACTCGTGCGCTACGAAATAATGCAATCCGAATATGGCATACCGCTTCGCGGCTAATGAACCGATAAAATAGTCTGAACGACCGCAGTTTATAACGTATAAATATGGCTTGGTCTTTTTCTCATTCGAATGACCTAATTGCGCTCAAAACCCGATTCATCTTTTATGTCACTGTCAAAAATCAAAGCGCTCTCTGTTCTGTAACCACAACGACACGACTCATTTCCATACACGCGATGACGTTGCAGTGACAAAGCAAACCTCTGTCAAATTTTAAGCACATGAATTCATTAATTGTTATTCCAAACCGCACCTGAGGAGCCAAATGACTGTCACCCTCATTACACCTGGCAGTTTCGGCTTAAACGCAAACTATTAAGTTCAATGAAAAAAAAAACAAATTTTACATTAGAGTTAATATCTAAGATACTCTACCCGCCCCCACCACCTACGCATGTGTTAAGAACAAATTGGGACACAAAAATTACGACCGGATGTGTCACCTTTTTGCCGCATGACTGAGGCACCGACAGGTCACACAAACCGCCAAGAGACACAAACGTGCCAACCAAAACGATCCTCACTTAGAGGATTGGACTGATCTTTAGCCATATCTCGTGGCCAGATGCAATTTCCGCCTTGGTACGATCGTTGAACCTAGAATGATGCTGGAGCAACTTGCGCTACGTGCTCCCCCAGAAACCTCAATTACATCACACTAACCTCGAAGAGGGGGCCTCGCTTAGATCCGACCACAAAGATTATCCCAAAAGCTCATCCAAAGCAGCATGATCGTTCTCATTCGACCAAGACTCATGATCATGATTATTGCCGAAAAAAAAACGAAACCAAAATAATTGCATGTACTTCTCTGGCGGGCTTGATTAAAAATGTTTGACGCATCATCATGCTCGGCGAGTTTCGTCGTCGTTGGTTGGGTAATTAGCCTGTGTGCCATTCCATTAGAACAACGACGCGTCGTTTAATTGCGGGTCACAAGCGACAAGATACGATGAGACCATATGGAGAATATATAGTCCAGGTGAGCCGTCAACTTGGAGAGCATTTGCAAGTTGACTCTTCGCCGGTTTGGACAGACAGTTTCGGTGTCACTTGTTTTTTCTTTCTTCGTTTGTTTATATTCTGTGCGCTTTAGTTTCGGAACTGTGAGAGATGACAACGTCGTCGGCATGCTTGTGGATTAGTTTTGTGTTTGTGGCCATATGCGCGAGTGTCGATGGAATGGTGTTACCGGAATCTGGGAGCAAATCGAATGGAATCTTTTCGATGGCACCCAGGACAATGGAGCAAGAGGATTTGCTCGAGGAGCACGGTCGGTTTTTGGTGGCCAATATGAATTTGTCGGTGAATCCTTGTGAGAATTTTTATCAGTACGCGTGTGGAAGTTGGCAGAATGACAGCATGGTCCCGGTGATGGGTCGCAACAACACGTTCTTTTTCGCCATGCAGGTCAAGGTGAACGAGCTGATTGTTGGTTTCCTGAGAAATACGAGCGTCATGGAGGAGAACACAGCTGAAACGAAGGCGAAGCGATTGTTTGCCTCTTGCATGAACATGAGCGAGGATCTAAGCAAGGGGTACGAGACGGTGTATGCGTCGATGAAGGACCCAGAGCTGAAGGACGGAGATACCCTCGATTGGATCAATTTCAACTTTTACTCAGAGTATGCTGTGACGCCGCTTCTGCCGTTTAGTATCCAATTCAATTCGGATAATTTGCTTTTCGAGATTTTGGTAAGCGCTCCGACATTGGTGCTCAACAATCCAGTGGCTGTTAATTTCACCAAAATTTCGGATGACTTCAAATTTGAGGATAAAGAAACCATGAAAATGGAACTGAAGCAGCTAAAAGTGTTCGAAAGGAATCTTGTTGCATCGGCAAAGACCTTGAATTCGACGAAAGTCCAGTCCCTGGGAGAGTTTGTCGCCACACACAATTCCAGTGGAGTAAATTGGAAAAAGCTACTCAATCTTGCATTTAACGGCACCATCAAGACGTCCTGGAAGGTTCACAACAATGTGCAGAACTTTACCAACCTCAATAAGTTCCTTCTTAAGTCTGATCACGATTTGCTCTTCAAGTATGTGAAATGGTTTAACATTTTGAAATTCTACATCGTTTGGAAGGCGCAAGCCGCCGAGAAGACGCTCGAGAGTAAGTGTCGTGAGATCACAATTAAATACCTCAGCTACGCCTTTATTCCGTGGTTCATAGAGACAACCTATGACCAGACGCGGCGCGCAGATGTCCTGCTCATAGCAAAACGCATCAAGGACACTTTCTACTTGCACCTCGATCAGTACAACTGGTTGGACGACGAGACGCGATGGGGAGCAAAATCAAAGCTGCGAGCAATGGACATGATGGTTGGTTACACTGATGACATGCAGCATCGATGGGACATGGATGGCGTCTACAAAAACATCAACATAACCAAGGACTATTGGACGAATCTGATGAATTTGGAAAGAAATCGCGCAAGAGGGCGATCGAAAGCGGTCGGAAAGTCAGTGATCGCGCCGATCATGAGCACCCACGAGGTAAACGCTTACTATGCCGACTTCCTGAACTTTGTCTTCGTGGCCATTGGGCTGTCGCAGCTTCCTCTCTATCACATTGATCTGCCGAATTCGTTGAAGTTTGGAGGGATCGGCAATATTATCGGTCATGAGATCGCGCACGGATTCGACTCCGAGTGCTATGAGTACGATTACGATGGCCAGAAACGCAACTGGTGGAGCGAAAAGTCATTGAGGAACTTCAAGGAGCGCTACCAGTGTCTGGAGTCGCAATACAATAGATTCATCTACAACGGCCTTCGAACAAACGGAACTCAAACTTCTGGCGACAACATCGCGGACAATGTTGGCGCACGGATCGCTTATCACGCGTACAATCGATTCTTGGCTGATAACCCATCTGTGGAGGATGCCAACGATAGACCTTTGCCCGGTGTAGACTTCACCAATAAACAACTCTTCTTCATAAAGTTCGCGCAGACTTGGTGCGATGGACGAAGTCCCGAGGATCGAGTGCGACGCATGGAAGTGGACGAGCATGCGTTCGATGAGTTTCGAGTTATTGGCACACTGATCAACATGCCCGAGTTTAGTGAGGTCTTTGGCTGTGCGCTGGGGACCGATATGAATCCCCTGAAGAAGTGTATTGTCTGGTAGCTTGGCCTTCTTTCACCAATAAATACTCATTTACAGTTAAGTAGTAAAGTATTTCTTTTTGTTTTTATCAATTTTTTGGAAATCTATATTTTCTTTTCGGGTACGATCGACTGGGTTCGTCTCGAGGCTATCTGATCCATATTTCAGAGTCAATGTGTATGCGAATCATGTCTCTGGATAAATGTACTTTCAATAAACAAACGTGGCGAGATTGAAGAAATAGGGGGTAGGTAGAACGGCACCACCAAGGCGAGCGAGAAAGAGTGATACACACAAGCCAAACAGCGATTCTTCGTTTCACATTGGTGATGTCAGCGTTGATAGTCTTAAAAAGAGTCGCCTTAGGAGCGTGCGCCTTTGAGTCGATTTGTTTAAAAGATTTTATTGAATACTGACAAGTTCAATGGCACGACTAATTTCGGTGTTTGTTTGGGTGTTCTATCGAATGAATTGGGATTTAATGAGCGAACGCGAATCTTTTATGTAAAGTGCGATGCGACATGGTGACTGGTTCCGAACAGGGCATGGAAAGTGTCACAAGCGGGTGGATTTAAGCAGTTCTCGATTTAGAGAAGAACGTATTTTCGGTGTAAATTTGCTTTTCGGTTTCACTTGGTATGGTGTCTTGATTTGTTATTCTGGTCGCACGCACCAACGGCTTGTAATTCCAAGTGGGTCTGCGATTGACACATGGCTGGAATGCGTGTTGCGTCAGAAAAAGTTAAGAAATAAACAATATCTTTGAGGTTGTGTGTGTGGGGAAAATATCCTTAATCGTTTGTAATTTTTTCAATTCTGATTTTTGTAATAAGACTACGTAGAAATTGCTGCGGTGGGTTGTGTCCAAGTAAGCTCGCAGCGACTATTCGTCCTTATTCGTTTTTGATGCAGCTAAGATTGAATACAGTAGAGCAGTGTCTTTAAGGTTTTATTTGAGGCTGAAGACACCGAGAATTTTTTAAAAAATCACCTTTGGCAGATCGTTTTCAAATTTTATCAAAAACGTCTCCGTAAGCAAGAAACCTGACAGAAGATCATATTTACATGCCGTTTGAATTTTGCACTCAGCGGTCGAGAATTATTTTTAGAAATCGCTCAAGAGCATTGGTGAGATCACCGAATCCAGGATCCTTCACAGAGTAGTAAAAAGTTGGCACGGCTCCTTGAAATTCGTTGCCTCAAATGTATCGAATCTCGATTTGGAGTTCAAGGTTCATTTTCTTCATCTACAATAGTGCGAAGATCTGATCGATTGTAGATCGATTTGCTGGGATTTTTATACGTTGAAGCAATATGGTAGAAAAAATGTTTATAGGCGACGTTAAGAAGGTTTATCGCTGTTCATTTGATGCAGTTAATTGGGCCTGCTTTCCTTATAATCTGACAGAACCTTGTTTGGGATTCACTCATCGGATTGCTTATGGGGTTCCATGCTTCGACAGAAAATCTGCGGGCCACTTGACTTGAATTTTGCAAGTGTCTCTTCAATGTTTGGCATTGTTGTCGATCATCGGGAAAGTACTCTCTTCTGGCCCACCGAGCCTGTGAACAATTTTCGTTCTTCTTCGCTACTTTCCTTTTCCTTATCATAATTTACTTATGGCGCAAAAGTATGGTTTCCATCGAAAAAACACTGGTTCCTCATAAGTCATTAGCCAATTGTATTCTGCAGCTCATTTCCGATTTCAATCGGCTCCATAAGCTTAGCCTTAAAGCTTACAGCTTTGCTCGTGAATCTTCGTGATTAGTTCGCTACGAAAAAAGTGTTAGACGTTGTTAACACTCGGGACCTGCTCAGATAGAATTTTAAGAATAGGGTTTGCAGAGTTCGCAAGTAGACAAAAAGGTTTTCAATGTTTCGAGAAAAAATAGACTTGAGTGATTTTTGAATTTGTGCGTTGATGGCGCATGGAGAAGAAGGCTCAACGGACAGCATTTTTTTATATTTTTTTTCGTGTAAAAAAATCCTTAAAATCATTTAAGGTTAACTACCTTAAGCTAATTTTACAAAATATAGCTGAAGTTTTATGTACAAAATAATAGATCAGGCTTAATTTAGAAAGAGTTCAATTAAAAATTACTAAAAATACCTTTTACAAATTTGCTGAGAAGTATGATATAAAGGCCTTTTAATGTTGTTGCGTTTTGGTTTTCTTTAATGTTCGGTGGCAAAGAGTCCCAAAGACGGACGGACTTAACAAAAAATGTTAAGAATGTATAGCGAAGGAAAATTAATTGACGAGATCTATACGAGGTTACAGATTTTATCTTATTAAAGCAGTATTGTGGTTGGCGAGAAGAGTAGATCTGAAAGCAAAAGTAAACTTTGATACCCAAGAGGCAGGTGGCAAAACTGGATATGCTGTAATATCTACGTAGCCTATAGACGTATCGAATCGTTGAATTTAACGCAACGTTAAGTTCACGTTTACTTATGTAGTTGCAATCACAGAAGATCTCGCAACCATATATTAAAAAAGAAATGACCGACGTCTTCGCAGAAAGCGGTTGAAAGTCATTTCGAGGTTTTTTGCGTTTTCCGACACATCAATATGCTCATTTCTCAATTTAATACTTGGCTTGTACGAAAGATCTAGAGATTTCCTAGATAATACAAGACATTTTAGACCGTTTTTCCGCATTCTCTAAATCTTCATTGATACAAAAGACTCCTTGCTCAATGCGGTCAAGAAGTATTACGGTAAGTCAACCCCGTATATATAGATAGAACAGTTGGAAATCAAAAACGGAAGTTCGTTGACATACACCGAAAACAACAGAGACCCAAGGATGGACCTCTGAAGTACAGTTGTGACGGGTGGCAGAAAATAAGAAAGTCTGTCTCCAACTTGCACTGCTTGTCTTCTATTACTTAAGTAGGACTAGATTAATTTTGTTGCGCTGGTTGAGAAATTAAGGTTTTTCCTTACTGTTTTGGAGTTAGCATTGAATTGGCTGCGAAATGAGCGTTGATCTGTTTTTGAACTATCCTCTCGAAGGTCTTAGACAAATAAGACAAAATGGATATATTGTTAAACTCATATGGTTTAGTATTTTTGGGAAGTGGTGATATTTAAGTTACTTTTTGAAATACCCAGGTACATTCCAGGCATCAGAATTGTGTTGAAAATTAAAGATGCAGAAATATGGCAGAGCAAATGGCAGAATCATATAAAAAAAGGAGGCATGTCAACATCAGCACTATCTATCTATCTACCGCAGGAAAGGGGTCTTCATGAAATAGCTGATCGATGTTTGAAAGGGTTTGTGTTAAATAAATTAAATTAATTTAATGTTGTATGATACGTTTTATTGTGTTTTGTCGGACAAAGGTTATGACAACATTCGAGTAATTGTTTTTCCCAAGCAGTACCAGATTTGATTTTTGAAGATACTTGTACTTTTATATGACTTATATTTGGAAAAAAAATAAGCTGCACCTTTTTGCTCTTTTCAGAGTTAAACCGAATTTCGTGAGTCTTGATTTGATTTTTTTCGATTTGTTATGAACAAATATAATTTGGAATTGTGCAAATCTAATCGTTCCAATTTTGTGATTTCATCCATTTGAATGAAAACTTAATACCGTTTTAAGAAGGTTGCAGTAAGTTGGCTATACTCGAAGGTACATACATAAATGAACAAGGTTAAAATAAACGACAAAAAACAACCGAGATCTAAGATCTAAAATTTCATAACGCGTCTTGGCTTTTTAATTTAGATGTCATTAAGAATTGTGGGGGAATGAAGAAGCCGTCAAATTGGTAAATTAAGCGGTACCTACATGTGCCATTGAATAGAGAAACGTAATGAAGAGTACTAGCTTGACTCATTTGTCACAAAACTATCTGGTGAAGAAGATATAATTTGAACAATTTGCCACCAACACCAGACCGAGCTACCGAAAAAAAAATATTTTCCAGAAGCTATTGAATTGCTGTGCCATCCGGCAATTTCAGATTAGGGTTAAGAAAACGGCGACAGTAAGAGTACAACATATGCTTTTAATTAACACCGGGTCACACCACCCTAACCACCCAACCCACCCAGCCCACCACACCCACAACATTCCATCATCAAAATTCTCTAGAAGTTATAGTGTAGCACCAAGAAGAAGCTATCCTGCTATAACTAGAGGCTTATGCCGTCAAATACCCCACTGTTTGTCGACTCGCGATCGGAAATAGGTGGCCGCAAAAGGGGCGGAACAGGAAAAATTTGCTGTATGAATCCTGGTCGGCCCGTGCTTCCTATGGAAACAAGCATAAAGGACCTTCTAACGAGGAAGCACGACAAGACAAGACGTATTCTTGAGTAGTCTTGGTGTTTTGCATGAAAGTTTCCCATGGATTTCACTGGAACCAATCTCAGCGGCGGTTAATTGGAACACTTCCACATTCGTAGAAAAAAAAGAAAAAAAAAATTCATAAAACATCTCGGACTGTTCAAAGGAATCCTTTGCCTTTCAAGGTTTGCATTCCTTTTTTTGTTGTTTTTTAAAATGAAGATCATTTATCACTGCGAGGTCATTCCATACATCAAAGACATGCATAACAATTAAATCAGGTCTTCTGCTCCAGATTCCCACTGTTCCTCGTATCCTTTCCATCCAAGTGTTGCTAATTGTGAGTGCCTAGAATCCAAGTCCAAGTCCAAGAGCACGAACTCTCCCACAGTTGATTGATGGAAATTCGATTTTATTCAAATCAAAGCCAGACATCCTCATACGAACGCAGAGATCCTATTTCATTCTTTGCACCATTAAGGATTCATTCATAGGAGTTTCTGTTCCCTAATTCTATTATCTATTCACTGATCTTCAAATATAATTACAATAATTGCAAGGCAAAGCCAAACAGCATCCCGTATCCATTGTGGAAATTAATTATCCCACAGGTAGAGCCAGGCAGCAACTGGACGATCATGAAATCCCTTTGTCTGGCCTTGCCCGGACGGTAGTCGTCGTCGTGCAGAACACCTGAAATCGCAAGCACTCAATTTCGATGGATGATTTATAACCATAAATTGGTATCCTCACTTTACAGGCCAAAGATTAAAACACTCAAGTTCCTCATTTGCCCAAAAAAAAGAAGATACTTGAATTTTGAATTCAAATTGAAATCCACTTTAATGCCATAATTGGCGAGCTGAATCCAAAAAGATTTGGGACTGAAAAGTGACGCGACACGCGGGAGATGTCTCACGTATATCCTTTAGCGCACTCCTGCACTCAGATTTGATGCAACGCTGATAATTGAATTAAAAAATTACATAAAATAACGACTCACATCGGTTGCGCAAGCGCAACGCGATTAATGCGAATATAACGCAGCAGAGCGGGGCCAAAGTGCCAAAATGACGTCGAGGGCCGCCACCGTCGCCAGATCTGAGTCAGACTGCCTCGATCAATGGAGAGTAACCGCGAATATTTTTTGCAGTCCAATGTCCGCGACAGACGCTTTCGTGAAGATCAAGTTCCGAGCGATAAATTTTTCTCTGGGTCAACGGACAGCAGCTGTTTTGGTAATTAATTCTCGAGGCTAAGCAAAAAGACAGTAACAACAGCAGAAACAAAAGTTGCGATCAATTTGACATTTCTGATTCTAATTTTGGAACTGTGTAGGAAGTAGACAAATAAATGGAGCAACTGCCTTGAAATGGAGTAAATGGCTCAAGAAATGGGTTGTCGCTTCGCGTGGATGTTTATTAAAACATTCTTTCATCGAATTCGCTCGCTGGTCAGGGTTATTGGCACTCATGATCGTTTGATCCAATATATTCTTATTGATTCTTTATAAGTTGCATGAGAAGAATGGAAAGTGTATTTTTATCGAAGGCCGGCGGTTCACACAGGTTTTTCTTGAGGTTCCGTACCTCAAATGGGAAAACACATGTACGCATTTTTTTTCTCCAACTGTTACAACAACTTTCCATTAAGCTAGTATCAAGTAATTTGGCAAGAAGCAATCTCTTAGTTTTCAAATTTCTAATTCGTACGTAAAGGGAAATATCTGAAAACCGTAAATTTGTAGGAGGTACGGAATCCCTCGTGTGCTTGTCCGACTCGCACTTGATCACTGTTGTTATTCGAGCTTAAACTCAACAGAAAATACTAATAAGAAGGAGGCAAAATGTTTTTCATGTCAAGACGAGTTATTTGCACTCACTCAATTCGCAGTCGTTAATTCGCCATCAGTTGATAAAGAGGTTCTTCCAATAGAGACTTCTGACCTTTGACAGTTCATAGCGGTCAGATTGTTGAAGCTACATCTGTCAAATTGGCTGTCAGTTATGCAGCCTGTCTTGCCAAGTTACGATTTCGCTGCGCTCACAAGAACTCGGTCTATCGCAGGCCACAACTTGAAAAATTTGCGTCGTGATTTGGGCCTGCACCCGAACAAATTTTAACTGACGCAGGAACGCTGAATGGGCTCAGGAGCAGTTGGTAACTGACTCTTATTTTCATCGAAAAATGATCTTCAGCGATGAGGACCATTTCTGGTTGAACGGGTACGTTAACAAACACAAATGTAGAAATAGGGACGATACCAATTTACATGAGATCCGAGAGCAAAAGACTTTTGGGATGTACTGGATGCTCTCGGATCTTGGTCTGGCGGCCTCGTCGGTCCATATTCCTCTAAAAGCAACGTTTGCCAGGCCATCGCCGTCAACGGCGAGTGCTACAGATCGATGAATACCAACTTCTTTTGGCCTGAATTGGATCATATGGACACTGGCGATCACTGGTATCAACAGGATGGCTATACGTCATAACCGAAATCCTGCACGAGCGATTCCAGGGCATGGTCATCTCACGTGGAGGTGATGTGCACTGGCCACCGAAATAGTGTGATTTGACTCCTTTAGACTTTTCCTTGTGCAGGTCTTTACGAATAAGGCACAAACCCCAGAGCAATCCTCCAAGCCAACATAACCCATGCCATCGGTTAAATTCAGCCTGGAAAGCTTCAGCTAAATGGAAAATTGTACATTTCGGATGCGCGTCACACAGAGAATCCGCGGCGGACATTTGAACGATGTTATATTCCATACATAACGACAAAATCTTTGCCAAAGACAACATCTTCACAAACCTTTTTTTTGCCGACAAGAATTTGGAATTCCAGCCGTAAAGTCTGAGAGGGAAATGTTTATAAAACAAATACCCACTAAATCTGCCTACTATCGCTGGAGATTCCGAAATCCTTGTATGATCTTTTATTAAGTTTTATCATTTTTTTATCTACTCCTGCGCAAGCGGCTAACACTGCGGTCTGAAAGCAAAGACCTATTGTATCATCGGTAGTTAAATTGGTCTAACAGACATTCCGTCCTTCTGATGAAGGTCAACGGAGAACATACCTCATTACATTTCCAAAGAATATGTACAGTCTTCTTCCAAATACAGTCGGCACTCGGTGACTGTACAAAGTCTTAACTTGGTGAGATGTGACCTCAAGCGGCGATGGTCTGAGAGGAAGCTAATTCTCTCCTTGTTTAGTTTGAGGATTTCTCTGTTAGAGAAGGGACTGATCAATTATTTTGGTTGTCTAAGCTCCGTAAATTTCTCCAACGGGCGATACGGCGTTGATTTTCCCAATTATTGATCAGACCTGTACCCGTAGTCTATTTTACGCTACAGAAAGGTTCCAGACAAGTGCACGCAGTTTTAGAACCAGTCCTGGCTAGTTCGTTCACAATTTCATTGCCTTTGATGACCTGGAACACATTTTGGAACATATTCTGGAACATGCCACACACATTTTAAGGACTCGTAGCAGCTCTTGACAGAGTCCATTACTGCCGCTTGACTGTCTGAATATATGAGAATTCTGGCCTTATTTTGTTCTTAAGCAAGGTTTACTATGGCGCTGGATACGATGGTCTGTAGTTCGGTAGTTCTCTCTTTCTATCCCTTCTTAGACAAATCCTCCGATTTTATATATCATAGTTAGGAATTTAAGGAGTAGTTGCGCGTGGTCAGGTTTTGCTTCGATCCATTTGATGAACACAGTATCTGTCTCTCAAACTTGGAGAGATGTCGCATCGTGCTTGTTGAAATGAATTGGAATTGATCGCTTAAAAGTAGCTTTCGTTAGTAAGACTTTCCAGTTGAACTTGAAGCGGTCGTTGTCATTGATTTCCAAGTACTTCATAGTAAGATCAGCTGGAACGTCTGCGGTGTCCTAGATGTTGAATTCGATATTTATACAATTCGCTGCGAATCTTAAACACACGCGCTCCTTTTTTTGCTGCTTTCACATGATCATAAACTTTTTGTCGGTCTGCTACAACTTCTTTGGTTTCAACTTTTTTTTTTGCGGAGATTACCTTAAAAATTACAACATAATTTGATATTCCTATCCACAAAGGAAGCATTCTTCCAACTGCATTGATATTTTATTTTCTAGGCCCCTTAATATCCACATCACTGTCTTGACTCTACGGGGGATTCATCCTATCAATATTCTTCACTTTCTCCTCATCCTAATGGTTGACCATTGTGAAAGTAATCTGCAGATCACACCCGCATTCAAATTAATCCTCTCGTCCTAATAAATACAAACACTGACAAGCGAAGGCATAGGCAAGCCATACCCATACAGGTCAGATGAACATTGCAATCTTTTAACAGCTATGGCGCCAAACACAGTCGTCCATGCATTGCCACCAACATCATTGACTGCAGCATCAGCATCAGCAGTAACAACAACAATTTAAGACAATGACTGCAGAAAATGATGTCCCTATTGTGTGGCCATTGTTCCAGCTTGAGGAGAAAATGAACCGAAACAATGGTATTCCAACATAATTTGTTTGACTTTTGTGTCCTTAGCCGGAAAGGCGATATTCAACTGCAACTGCAACACCATCATAGAATTTGATCCTAATGAACATTGTGTCCATGTCCAGGTTGCTCTTTCCACACCTGTGATACTACAACTCAACGAGACGAGGTACAGAGGTGTATCTTTCGCCTTTTGGCATTTATGTGTGTTTTTATGCATTCAAAAGGATACCATTTGAAATATACTCGTAGATGCATTTGTAGATGCATTTGTAGCCTCCGTCGTTAACGTTCCGCTGCGAATCGATTAATGGTAACTCCTGTCAGAGGGCATATAATCATCGTTCTTATGCTGAGCTGCATATGGGCACAAGGAGGCTAATGAGCGGAACAGTGTAAGGTACAGATGTCTCGAAAATGAGATCAATTGCAGGAGTCCTAGTCACTTTACAGATGAAGGTTTGGACAGAATGTGAAGATAAGAATGCGACAGTTTTTCTATTCTTACAAACAAGGCTTATAAACTGGCAAAAAACTGCAGGTTAAACCCCATCCATTTGTGCGAAAAATAGTTGCAGGAGTGAAGATAACATTTTACAAACAAAGTAAAGTGTAGTTTTTGTAGTGAGGTACACACGCATTTTGAGCCTACTCTTAATTAATTTATTTTTATTCAAAATGTCGTGCAAAGTGTGTAAAAAGAAGGTCGATAGAACAGAAATAAAAGTTAAATGTTCTGACTGCAAACATTTTTTTCATGCCCCAGGCGCCAAATTGGAGGCTAGCGATTTGGAATTCATGAAAGAAAATTATACGAATTTTCACTGTATGAACTGTACGGTGCATCGCCGTGGATATCTTTCGGGCACCTTGGTTCCATCTTGTCCCGGATCGTCTTCGAAGAACATTGGTAAATTGCGGGAAAATTCTTGCTTCACCCACGGAGAACTCACCAATCCACCACATCACCAATAACTCTAGAAAAGATATTCAGAGAAATAACGCAAATCAAAGAAGTACAAAAAAAAAACAATTGGATGCTCTTCTAAGCAAAAATAAAGAGTATGAAGAAAAAACTTTTGAAGTCCCGCATGATTAATTTTTTGGAAAATCAGAATTTTTTTTCGAAAAATCAGTTTAGCTTCAGATCAAGAAAATCCATGGAAGATGCGATTCGTACATTATGTCCTCATTTGTATGAAGGATATAATCGTTGGAAACCTACTAAGGAACTCTTCATTGATATGTCGAAAGCTTTCGATCTAGAAGACCACAAGTTGCTTTTGGACGAATTGTTTAATTCAGGTTTAAGAGGAGCTATACTGTACTGGTTTACCTCTTATCTTAAAGACAGGAAGCAAAAAGTAAAAATAAATGGGAACTTGACTAACTGTCTAACTATCAAGAGTGGAGCATTCGTAGATGGTCTGGCCCCCGCGTATCAAAAACTTAATGCATTTAAAGAAGACGTCCATAGGCTAAGGCAATAGTTTTCTTAGCATGAGTTAGTTGTCAGCGACAAGACTAAGCTTATGGCTTTTAATATGATGGGAAATGATTGTAAGAGATTTTCTTTACCAGTTCATAGCTGTGGTTTTGCTAACTATAACGATAATCTTGGATGTTCAGATAAATGTTTGAAATTGAAACTGTTAGCGAATACAAGTATTTGGGTGTTTTAATTGATTGAAACTTGAATTGGAAAGCACATATTCAAGCTATGAAATCATATATGATGCAGGTTATTCGAAAAATGTATCTTTTACGACTCTATTGTTCTAAGCAACTTTAAACTATGATTTATTATGCACTTGCAAACTCTAAATTACAATATGGTATTACGAGTTGGGGAGGTGCTTATGACAACACTTTTGGTCCATTATTTAAGTTTCAAAAATATTTATTTGGAATAATTTGTGGTAAAAATTGTTCTTCTCATTGTTGGCCGCTTTTTAAGGAGCTACATATTCTTTCCTTAAGACACCTTTACGAAGTCCTTAGAGAATGCTTTAAACGTAATGGTAACAATTTGAACAGAACATCGAATTGTTACAGTCTACGCATTAATAATCAAGCCTTGGCAACTGTCCCTGCAAACACATAAAACTAAATTTTTTCACTTTTTTGCAGTTACTGCTCCTAGATTTTTCAATAAGCTCCCTTATGTGATAAGACGAACATACAACTTCAATGCATTTTTTAAAAAAAGTTAAAAATTGGTTATTCGGTATCGATTAAGTTAATATTGAATCTGTTTTCCGATGAATGTATTAATATATCTATTGTCATTTCGTTAGCTTTCAGTCTTGATGGTCATCATACTTTGTAATAATTATACTCTGAACGCTTGCGCTTCTGTTATGTAGTATGTGGGGTTACCACATTAAGTCTCCATTTGTAATACAACACTAACTTATATTTAAAGTAACAGAATGATAATCTTCTTTCTTCTAAGTTTTATATGAATCCTTTGTAAATGAATTTAAGGTTGAATTGAAAGAATAATAAATGAATAAATGAATGAATAAATGATCGAACTTCAGGATAAGTTCATAAAATGTTTCCGTAAGTGCCTCTAGAGAAAAATTGGCGGAAAAAGCACACCTGAATCGGCCTTTACAACGTCAGTTCGCAATAACTCGCGAGTGAGCAAAGGGATCTAAATGTTGATAAATCGGTTGGTGAACTAATGAACCTTCTTCTGAATAGTTTATCACTAAATTTATAGCTGAGAATTGCAGCAGAGTGGCGTCATATTTCAACTTCCTACCTTTACTGGTATCAGTAGTAAAGGTACTAATAACTGTACGTTGGACACTGAAGAACTATTTTTTGGTTTACAAACAATTGACTGTTAACGAAGAATTTGAAATCAACGCTGATATTAATGTTTAAAATCAAGCTGAATTTGAGGTTGTGACGGGGGATGAGATTTCAGGTATCTTAACATCTTTGAAATGCAATGCTATCGGTGAAGATGGAGTACTCTTAAAGTTTAAATAAAAATAATTTTGCCACACATTTTGAGTCACCTAACTCACTCATGTATAATGACATTAACTTTTCCACAAAGTTTGGAAATATGCAAGCGTAATACCAATTGCAAAAAAGTCGATTGCCAGCGTTGCCAGTGACTACAGACCTATAGGCATTCTGCCGTTTTTGGCGAAGGTCTTTGAAAGCAGATTCAAAACCATCTCTCTGTCAATTCTTTGTTAGCCCGTTTCAATCTGGTTTTGGGAAAGGTAATGGTTAATATCTTGGACGATATTCGGAAGGACTTCGATATGGGATGCGCTACCTTGCTATGCCTTCTGGACTTTACCTGCGGCCTTCGACAAAGTCAACCACCATGTACTTTACTGTAAACTGAAGCATTTGTTTGTTTTCAGTGAAAGAGCGGTATAACTTTTTTTGTTTTCAGGGTTGTTTTTTGTCTCAAAGCTGGCAAAGAATTGTTGTTGATGGTAAGTGCTCGACTCTAAAATGTCTTACTCAGGGTGTGCCACAGGGCTCAATCGTAGGGCCAATATTGTTCTGCACATTTACTAACGATCGTAAGCGGATTCATTTATATGCAGACGATGTTCAGCTCTATCTGTCAGGTGGTAGCCTGTCTTAACGAAGACTTGACAGCCATCAATGAGTGGTTTTGATCCTGGAGCCAATAGAAAGACGGTTCGTTGTGAAAATTGGCAATGTTACTTCTATTCTTCAGGTCTACAACAAGGTTCGGTTAATTCTCCGATACTTTACAGCAGTTTAACGATTGATATTGATAGGTTCTCTTCATCATGCTGTAGCGCACGCAGACAACTTGATCGGGAACAACGATTGAGTTCATCAGATTGAACCAACAATGTGGTCTTAGTAAGATTCAGTGTTACTGTCGCGACTGGAAGTTAAAAATCAACTACCAGACATCGGAAACTGTTCTTTTCAGGACCCATTGGCTAGAGTTTCAAGGGATATAAGAAAGAATTGCCCAAAAATTCTTGAGCGTGGGACAACATATGCATTAGAAGTGTAGTAAGATTGCTAAGGCTCTGCTCGATGAATATCTAAATTTTAACAAACAGATGTTGCTGTAGCCAGAGCTGCACCGTGTGATTCAACATGAAAGCAAATAGATAAGATTCTGGATAAAAAGACTCTGGATTTTGAAAGACAAAGTTTTAAGGGCTTCAACTCCAGAGTCGCAACACAAAAAATTCTACCGCAATGAGGTATATGAGTTCAATTTGACAAGCGTGTATAGTTTCCTCATAAAGCTTATCCGAAGGTACATGTAAAGGTCAAAGACATCGAACAACAACCTGATGTCTGTGGCTTTCTACCCCTAAAATTTATATGACTAAAGTGTACGCATTAACGACTTTTTCCATCAAAAAGCGTTTCTCTACTTCGATTCAAATGGTTTGATCCAGAGTAGTCTGACGCTGCTACTTATCTTCTACGTCGCCCGTTCAAGTGAAGACAGGCAACTCAACTGCAATCGAGGCATCGCACAAAGTTCCGAAGATTGTCACCATCCGCGATGTAACAGATACACAAAGACAGCAACAGAAATATTGGCGGCTGTCTGAAAATTTGTAAGGGGTGGGGGCAGAGTTGGCCTCTTTTATACTATATTTACAAAAGCTATGGCCGGCTTACATAGACTTAAGGGCGCGAGTACGATAACTTGCGCGCCAAAAATTGATAACGGTTTTCTATAGAGGGGTCAAAAACAAGCATTTTTTACTATGGGAGGGGGGGTCTATCTCGCACCGTTTAGGAGGTAGGGGCAATTTAAAAAAAAATGACTTAAAATGAAAAAAAAATAAAAACAATAACAACGGCAACACTTACAATAAAGTACTATACCGGCTTTGAAAGCCAGAAACATGTTCTTTAATCCCGGGCTTAAGTTAAATAGTTTATTTTAATAGTTTTTGAAAAATTCGCATGCAAACTCAAAATTTTGATGAAAAAAATTAAAAAAACAAGTTTAGACCAGTTGAAAATTACTTTTTTTGTTTTGTGACATTTAAGTGGTCTTCCTTTAAGGTAAGCCAATGAATAATCGATTAAATATCCGGCATTTCATTTTAAGTCATTTTTTTAAATTGCCACTACCTCCTAAACGGTGCGAGATAGACCCCCCTCCCATAGTAAAAAATGCTTGTTTTTGGTTCCTCTGCAAGAAAGCGTTATGAATTTTTTGCGCCCAAGTTATCGTACTCTCGCCGACTTAAGTTCCATTGTGTTAGTAGTATTGGCTGATGGAAATATTTATGAAAATATTATATATAAATTAAGATTAAATTTAAATTAAATTTAAAATGTGTATATGTATATATTTTTTTAAATAATTGTTGTCTTAAACTTTTAATATAAAATATTGCAAACATACATCATCCATGTGAAGAAAGTTCTTTTTTAAAAAAAAGTTTTCCAATTGTTAGCCCGAGTAAAAAAAAATCCATTTTTGTGCCTACGGATGTACAGCGGCCGAACGAGAGTTGACAGTTCTTCAAGATTCCCGGCCGTACGGAGGCTGGTTGAGGTACGTTTGTCGGACAGATACGGCTTAACATATTTTTCATACGGCCGCACAACGGTCATACTGAGTGTGCAGTAATTTCGCGCATGTATTCTCTTTTGCAGACATTCCACACAAAGCAGAAGAAAAAAATAGCATACTATATACTCCCCCTTTGATGTTTACTGCGAGAGTTCTCAACGCGGACTGATCAATTTCTTTATATAACGTAATATAATAAAGGGAACCTGAGAAATGCTCCAATATATGATTTTTTTTACTCGGGAATATGAAGATATAAATACAAATAGTAAGTGTAAGTCGAAAAACATAATACAAAGTTTTTACTCGATTAAGCTTAGAACGCTAACTCGGGCTAACTTTTTGCTGTGCTTAAAGGGCTGGTGAAATCATTGGTCTGTTCTTCTTTAAAACTGAGGCGAGACAGAGCATAAGTCAAGTGAGGTCAAAACTCTTCGCTGATAAGCCAGCTACGATCCAGGACTTTGCTTAACTGGGCAGATTACTGACGCGATGCTTGAAAAAGTGATCGAAAATTGGAATTGCCGAATGGATCATAGTCGCAGCTTACATTTGAATGGAATTTTTTTCAATAAGTGAATGCTAAAGCTGGTTTTTTCGGGTCATAAATAAAGATTCCACCATCCACTTCCATTTTTTGTTTTTTTTTTATTTAGAATTTTTTATTAAAGTTTTATATGAATCACTCGTTATATGCGCATGACCAAATACTTCTAAAACTGACCAAGATAAATGCAGTCTGAACCTAAATCGGCATTATTCATCCTTCAAGAGCGATGTAGCCATTTTAACGCTCCACTTTATTTTCGATGACCAAAAGAAGGCTTCGGCAAATATATCTTCATTTGGATTAAATATCTTTTTGTGGAGCTTTATTCTGAGGTCTGTAAAAAGCCAGTGGTGGCCAAAATACAGACGCAATAATCCCGTCAGTTGGCCTTAGATTGTCGGGTCGCTTTTACACGACATTTATCAGCTACTATCCACTAAGCTGAAAGTCTGTTTCGTAAATGCCAAAAATCCTTTTTGACTTGATTGATCAGAGGAAAACATTGCAATTTCGTCTAAAGGAACATTTCGAAACAGACAACTTTTATTAGATGTGTCGCGTGAAATTTAAAGATCTTTCAAAACTGTCAATTCTGGAAGACCAAAGAGATTAAATTGAGCAAACCCAGTCTCTTTAAAATTTATTTAAGCCTTGTTTAGCTTGAACATAAGAAATCAGAAAACGCATCGTTCAAAAGCTTTTACCATTCAGAAATGAAAAGGGGCTGTCAACAATGTTGCCTTTATACGTCAGATCGTAAATTTATTGACCGAACTGGTATTTATGGTAATAAGCCATAGACATCATGTTTTGTTTAGTCTTGCAATGTACATCAGAAATCAGACTAATCTCGGTGTTCCCATCATAGAAGATTTCTTTACAAAAGACCCTTCAACTACTACTCCTGAGTTTTTTAAGAATGTAAACAACCCATAAGACAAAAGTTCCTCAAAAGCGCGAATCTATTTACTCAAGCTTGCTCCTGCATTCAATCACACATGGACATTCATATGCAAGGACAGGTTTAAAGATTACCTTACTTTAAAATCTAGCTGACTGCTAAAAGTTTCTTTTTCATCTCATACGTTGCCTTGACACCATTCTGTTTGTGAAAATACTGGGTACTGTTCTAGATTTGAGACCCCAATGGCCACACTGTCCTAAGAAATTCCACTTTCAATCGTCACAGCAATGCTGAACTTCAACAAAGTCACATTGAAAAAGGCTTAGGATGAACCCTCTGAGAAGTCGATGTTTGTTTCTTCTTCGTGAGTTCCACCTTTTCCTATGCTGTTTTGTTTGCCTCTTATTTCTCATTGGCCAAGTAATACTAAACTCATCGGAGTCAGACTCCCTAATCAATCTTATGCAGAATGACTAACCCATGGCATTCTGCGATTCATGTTGACAGCAAAGGATCTCTTCAAGAAAATCCGCAAAGTATTTCGAGCTTTAGCAAAGAGGATATTTTTCGAGACCCTTGAAGTCGCGAAAAGTTTCATTTGCATTCTGGCAGGAACTTAATTTGTTTCTTCAGGAAGAAGTTCATCAAGCGTCCTTATGATTGGAAGCTGCGAAAATATGGTAAATTGTTTCGAAGTTCAAAAAATCCTGCAGAAACTTAAAACACAATTTATTTTGACAACCTTTTTAAGAGTCTTTTGAATATGTTCTTCTACAAGTTGGGCCAGAAATTCGCACCCGATATCATGTAGCTATATTTTCGAAAGCCTTATACTTCGAACATTTTTATGTTATGATGTTAATGAATCTGTAGGTTCTTCTTATCACATTTTCGAAAGAGAAGTTCTCGCAACTTTTCGTAAACGAAGTCTGGATTAGTCAAATTAAGCCATCTTGACGGCTAGTTCCAATCGCCATCAGAACAAGATATCAGACGCCCCGGAAACGCATCCTTATTCAGATGGAAAATGCGTTTCGTTGCCCATGAAGAATTTCGATCAAAATCTTCGTTAAGCTTCAGTATGGTATGAGTTAAGCTTAGACGCGGATGACGGTCGGCAGGTGTAGCTAAAGAATTGACTGCACTTTTTAAGAGAACATCTTCTCTTAAGTGTACTGCGAAAACGAACGTGTAAATGCTTATTGCCTGCCACGTCATCTGGCCGTCTTTGACGGCTTATCCGCGACAACTTCAGAAACGGTGGTGACAAACTACAAGGCTCTTCGGCCCCGCTTCTATCACGTTTTATCAAATAATCTTCTAGACAAAGCGTTCAATGGCTCGTCAACGTCCGTTCTACATCTGTTTGCTTCATAAGTATCAAAAGTTTAAGCGTCCTTCAATATGGTGCTTTTGAGTCCTTCTTATACTTAGATGGAAAATTTCAAGTCTGTCTTGAAACATTTTCAATTGCTTGCATAAACTTGGCGACGTTTAGTTGTATAGTCTGTTTGGTGAAGAAACCCATTAGTGGGCAGCTTTTTTAAAGTTTGTAACTAGTAATCAGGATTTTCATGTCATACACCACAGCGAACATAAAATTCTGATTAGCTACGGCCCATCTATCCCCACAGACGCAGAGCCACCTCCTGTACGTTTTTGCATCCATAAAACACACTCCGTCTCGGAATAACAACGAATCACCAAATCGGTCCTGTTTTTTTTTGTGCTTTTTTTTTTTAATTTTTTCTTCCTCGGTAGACATAAACAACTTTAAGTAAAATGCAAAAATTCCATGTTGCAAACTCATGTAGAACAACGTCCTAGCGCGTGTTCCGCGAGTCCGGAAGAATTATGTATTAAGCGCAGCGCAGCCAGTGCAGCTCCAGCCACCATATTGCATAAACGGGGGTCTTGTTCTTATCTGGTAATTGGATTAATGAAAATTCGTGAGCGTCTATGGATTCTCGTCGTTCCCGAAGATCGACCAAACGCAACACCAAGCAACAGCAGCAATATTCTTCCAGTCAGTCATGCCGTGATTGCGTTCACTTAGAGCCTTGGCCTTTGCATACCAACCACATCTCGTACTATTGCGAATGTTGCAGGCGGACAGGTAGTGCACCACCTTCCAACAACATGCTGGGGCTAATAATAACATGCACACACAATCGATAGATCGGGCAGCGGCAGCGGCAGCGGTGGCGGTGGCGGGTCTAAGGACGACGAGGAGCAGCGCTCAACTACCACCTGCCAACGTAGAATGGGTAATCCATTGTGGTGGTGAGTTATGAAATGTAGCAGCGAAGGCGGTTGCAGAGGCAACATCAGCATCGTCATCGTTACGTCGTCGTTCCTTGAACCGAATATGTGAATGGCTCTCAGAATGAGTGCGTTTAAACGGCCCAAGAGATCCTCGGTTATGAGAGCACACGGAGACCCTTTCTGCGTACCATAATGAAGATGATCAATTTAAATATTCATCGGGCTACAAGTGGAGGGGAGGGCTGCTTGAAAATAAAAAAAAAACCAAAAAAAACAGCACAGAGAATTCGAAGGAGGGCACATTCGAAGGATATTCGTTTGTAAACGCCCGCCGTTACGCCCGATCGTTGTATCAGTGCTTGGCCTGAACGGGTTAAGCGTTCCTGCAGTCCTCGATATGCCTTTTGCATCGTGCGCGATTATCTAAATTGCATACGAAATTATTTTAATTAAAAATCTAATTTTGTCCAAACGAGACGCGTTGTTATTGTTGTTGTTGCTGTTGTTCATTGCTGGTTCTGGCTGTGGTGTTGGTGGCGGGCGGGAGTTGAGTTACACATTAATCTTGCGATGATGTTCGGTTTATTTTTGTTTTTTTGGCCTTTATTTTGTGTTAAGTTGAAGAGAGAAGACTCATTTGGTTTTATGTAAAACAAATGAAAATTACCATGATTTTGTTGTGGCGTGGGAAAGTTATGACGCGCGAATGGATTGACCAAGGATGATAGAGAAAGGTTACTCATCATGCTTGTGGTCGTTTCAAGAAAACAAGAAATATTCGCAGAGCTTTTGATAAATAGAAATCGAACATGTTTTGGTTAATCAAATGAGTTTTATAGAGAAAAAGAGTCTAGGAATTTTTTTTTATTATTAATATTTATTTATTTATTATTTTTATTTTTTTTATTATTTATAATATTATGAATTGAACTTGAATGCCACTTTAGCTAGGAAAAAAGGTACAGAATAAGGATGTCATCCCTAAAAAATCACAGTAAGTGCAAGAAAGAAAAAAAGAAAGAAAAAATAAGCTTAAAAAATTAAAAAAATCATTCTCCAAGAAAAATTTTATTAAAACGAAAATAATAATAAATAATTAATAGGACTACCGGTTGAAAATGTCGTTTTTTTTTCAAAAATCAATGCTTTATTGAGGAAAAAGAGATATAAATTCAATATTCAAAGTATTGGCCAACTCTAGCCACACATTTTTCACATTTTTTCTAGCGATTCATGGATACCCGTTTTGAAAAATTCGACCGGTTTGGCCGCAATCCACGAATTGATCCATTTTTTGACATCATCGAAATGACGCAGGTCAGCCGGTCAGCAGGTCAGAGATAGTAATCGGATAGCGCAAGGTCTGGACTATACGGCGGGTGGGGAAGGACATCCCATTTGAGCGTTTCAAGGTAAGTATTGACGACATTTGCAACATGTAGTCGAGCATTGTCATGTTGCAAAATAACTTTATCGTGTCTTGCGACCGTTTCCGGCTGTTTTTCCTTCAGTGCTCGGTTCAATCGCATCAATTGTCGTCGGTAGACCTCGCCTGTGATTGTTTCATTCGGTTTAAGCAGCTCATAATACACAACATCCTTCTGGTCCCACCAAATGCACAGCATAACCTTCAGGGCATGAATATTCTGAACGGCCGTCGATGTTGAGGCATGTCCGGGGTATCCATACGTTGCCCGACGTTTTGGATTATCGTAATGTACCCATTTTTCATCACCAGTGAAGATTCGATGCAAAAAAGACTTCTTTTTGTGGCGTTCAAGCAGCATTTCGGACATGCAAAATCGGCGTTCGACGTCTCGTGGCTTCAATTCATACGGCACCCAATGTCCTACCTTTCGGATCATTTTCATTGCTTTCAAACGATTGGAAATGGTTTGCTGAGCGACGCCAAGTGATTTTGCAAGTTCTTCTTGCATTTGTGACGGATCTTGAGCGAGCAATGCCTCCAATTCATGGTCTTCAAACTTTTTCACCTGGCCGGGGCGTTCTTTGTCTTCGGTGTCGAAATCACCATCTTTGAACCGCTTAAACTACCGCTGACACATTCTAACGTCTATAGTATAGCCCGGGTAAGCTTCGGTAAGCAATTGATGTGCTTTGGTTGCTCTTGTCTTTAAATGAAAGAAGCATATTAAAACTTCCCGCAAATGTTGTTTTGATGACACGAATGTAGACATTTTACGGCTTTACAAAAAGTTGTGTGTTTTCACTAATGACCAATAACTTAGACTGAAATAATTAGACAATGACATGAAGTTTCTGATGTGACAGCTGTCATGGTCAAAATTCACCTCAGAGTAATAGATATGAAGTTGTCTGCAATAAAGACATTTTCAACCGGTAGTCCTATTAGAAGTAATTGAAAAAAAAGGAAAAAAAAATAATAAATATTCGATCAAAAAACCAAAATACGAGATCCTAAAGTATCATAATCAAAGCTGTAGAGTCACAATTTTTACGCGCTTTACGAACTTTCCAGAAATTATTACTGTCCTGATTAACTGAGGCAGTTACAATGTTCGAAAGGTTTCCACGAAGATTATAACAAAAAAAAAACGAAAATTAAGATTGCTAGACTTCTCAAGGAAAGATTTTAACACCTTAAAACAATACAAATGACGAACAGGGAGAATTTGCAGGGCACAGAACAGAGGTAAGCTAGAATGAATACCATAGTTACGACAAATTTTTCTAAGGACATATTTCTGCATAATCAACAGTGGTTGAATTTTGTTTTGATACGCAACCCCCCAATAAGCAATTCCATATTGAAACTTAGAATGGAGAATTCCATAATATATTACCCTTAAAAGCTTGGTGGAGCAAATGTAACGCATATATTAAAAATGTGGAAATGTGCATCGGAAATATTTTCTCAAATTACGAAAGTGATTCGCAAAACTCATCCTAGAAGCGAGGGTAAGTCCCAACTATCATAATTCGTCTACTGTCTCTGCAAGACAACATTTATCATTACAGCTTATATTATACAAAAACAGGGAGCGAACAATTGCAATTATGCAGTTTGAGTCTATGGTATTTAGGAAGCGTGGAAGTGCATTATAATAGTTAATATTTACCTTATAATATTATTAATAATAATATTATATACCTAATATTTGAGCTTAAAACCATAGTCTCAATATACTCTGATCCCAATTGACATCAGGGACTAGGTCTTAAGGACTATTTGAGCCATACTTGAAACCAATGTCATCAGCAAAAGCAGTTGGCGAACCCTTTCAGAGCAAACAGTGAACTTTTTTAGACCAAAAACAGAGTTGGACTTAACACAGAGCCTTGTGGAACACCCACTCCTTATATTATATATCTTCACTCTTTGCGACCACTCAAGATACGACCTAAACCAGTGGAGCATTAAAGCACGAGATCCAGCTCTTTCCGGATTTCTCATTAGGACATTATGAATGCTTTGGTAACGTCAATAAATAAATAAATAAATCGAGGTGTGCCATTATTTGCGAACAAAATTGTAAGACCGCATCTTCCGTCGATTAGCCTAGTTTTATCAAAAAACCTCACTTTTCTATTTTTTATTAGTTTTTCACAAAATTTTCTTTTAACAGAAAGAAGTGAGATGGAGTTTAAGACCTTCGGGAAAAATTCTTTCAAACACGCAACGATTTAAAACATTTGCCAAGAAATCCACTGCGAAACAAGCAATTTTTTTCAGTACACAATTAGAAATTCCAGCAGCACATTACGAGATCGAATAAGGTAAATTACTTTCGAAATTTCGAGAGGCTGAAAAATAAAACTACTTGAAACGATTCAGTACATCCGCAAATAGAAGAACTAGTATCACAAAACGATCGGACAGGTTGTAGACTGTATCCAAAATTAGACTAATAACAATTAAAACAGAGTTATCAACACGATTTTTTGGGTGCATTTGGTGTATCCAGTAAACTATTTACGATTTGCCATTCATTTTTTAAATTTTGCTGTGCAGGGCTGAATTGAGCACGGTGATAGATATCGTTGCAAAAAGGAATCTCTTTTGTTAGTTCTACACATAATTTCTTATACCTTCCTTTTAAACATTGTTTATCATGATACTTTTTGCATTACATTCTGAGTTCATTCATTTATGCAAGTTTTAATAAAGATCTAAATATCCAAGGTACGAGTCTTTTGACCAATTTTTTAGAGTGCAGAAGTGAACAGCACGATAAGAAAAGCTTTTTAACAGATTCGATGAAGATTGCATACGTAGCAGAAGAATCATTACAAGCATAAACATCTTCCCAAGATTCATAGACGACTGAAGTCAACTATCACTCTTCTTCGAAATGAAGTCTACAACTTCTAGTTTTTGGAATTGTTACCAAGAGTCCCTTCATTCAGCGATCAGTAATTTTTAATTCGAAGACACATTTTTCGCTCTCATTGTGCGCAACATTGCTGAGAAGCAGGCCTTGTGGGTTTATATGATATGAAAGGTAACTGGAGACAGTTGCATTGTCATCTAAACTGTTGATTTTAAAATCTCCTAAAATAAGTAATATATCAGAAAATTCACTTAACATATGCAGTCTATAAACAAATATATTACATAATTAATTTCAAAGGAAACCTTAAAAACATCACCATATAAAAAAGCAACACTTAAGACGGTGAGAATCTTGTGGTCCTCTTTCACACTCAAATAAAATGTAACTACAAATTGCATAATCGTGTCTAAAATTTTAAGCAAAACTTGTGTGAAAAAGTCACAAAAGTCATACAGTTATTCCATATATCGGTCCAGTAAGTTTGAGTTTCAAAATTACTGCATAAGTGATTGAAGACTGACTAGAGAAATGATATGGCGCCAAGTATCAATATTTTTTTAAAAAAAGTTTTAGGGATGTTAAGAACACAAGTTAAAGCCTATAGTCAATCATCGATAAAAAAAAACTCCTCATGTCTTAATATCAATTTGGTTTAAGAACCAATCCTGACCGGGTGAAGAAAAGAAAACAAAAATATTTGTTTTAGCGTTTTTTACCACTCGAGCGATTTCAACCAAAAGGGCATGAGTGCAAGAGGTGTAAGCGACGGCAGGTTAAGCCGGTACGAGGAATGCTTCTAGAATTTATAAATAAATAATTAAATTATTCATTTTAGCTGCCTTTAGTGTTTTAGTGTTTTTCAAAAACTTTTCCTTCTCATTTTTCTGATCCCTCTTCCGTTCCTCAAAGAAACCCCAAGAATGGCTCGCGCTAGCAGCATCTACTCCTCAACCTGCAAAATGTTGTCAGTCTATCTACTTTTTCTTCTCTTCGGATCTCGATCCTTGACTTCAAAACTTTACCTAAGCAATTTTATTTTGTCGAGAAGGCCATTTCAAATTTTTAGTGCTCCTTTTTGTTCTTGATGAGGTTCGTATTCTTGGCAAAGTTCTTCAAGGCTTTTCAATCATTATTATCTTGCATAAATGTGACTCCAGCGCCCGATGGTGTGTTCTTTTTATATTTATCTATCACCGAACGAAGTCCCTTTTTGTGCCAATGGAACTTTAAGTCGTAACGTACGGACGGACAGTCCTTCTGTCACAGGGTTCGGTATCTTGATACTTGCGTTATAAGCTTTGCGGCGCGAAAAATAAGCAAGTACTTTCAGTTGTTAAATGATCGTTCGAAAATGTTTTTTTTTTAAACCATGCTATGTTTAATCATGCTATGACATAACCCATTGTCAATTGGTTTACTCACTCATGCAATGAGAAATCTAAAATATAAAGTGTTGCATACTGTAGAGTGGGACGGAACCCTTCGTGTGAGTCAAACTAGCACTTTGCTGTTTTTTTTTCCTCATTCATTCCTATCTTACTCATCTGTTTGCTCTTTCAAGTGCGGAAGAATACATTGTTTTCTTAAAAATTTGTAAAAAGACTTATTCTTTGTCTCAAAAGGATTTTGGGAAAACTTTGTATTAATTTTGTCCGTTTTGCCCGTTTTGTTTTGAGTTTATGATATTTGCAGTTCTGCATTATCGACCCTAAAAGAATGTGAGAGGATTAACCTCATTCAAGCCCTACACCCACGAATACTTATGAAGAAAAATAATCTGTCCGTAAACTTATGGTCGGCAGTGTGTGTTTTATTTTTTATTTTTTTCAGATAAAATTATTTCCGGAGAGTTGCAGGATAATCATTAAAGACTAATTTCGCCAGTTTACCACTCATATAAGGATAACTAATCAGCAGATCACGCGATAGGAAATTAAAGTAATTTGGCTTGAAATTAGTTTTTTTTTCAACTGTCTGAAGTATTGAGTCACCTTGTCATTTTTTTATGTTTACTCATGTTTTGATTCCAGTACTGATAGACTATATCAATTTACAATGATATAATTGAATGCAAAAGAAATCACTTCACAAATCTTATCGAATCGAAATGAAAAAAAAAATGGAAAAATCGTCATCAGGCTAAACTCTTTCATGACTCATGATGATGACAAAAACTTTTACGTAACTTTCTTATAAACTCAAACTTGTACGTCATGGCAGGTGTTGCAAGATTGTGAAATAATATAAAATGAGATGTGAAAAGACTTTTTGAGGCATAACAGTCCGCGGTTCATCTGGGCCTCAACAAAAAATTTTATAAGCCATCTGGCTCGAACTTCGAACGCTTAATCCATAAGGGTTCCATTTTACTTTAAGAAATGATATTGACATTTTATATTCCAAGAGAAAATCAGTTTAGACTTAAAAATTCTGGTAAGTGCGAGTCGGACTCGCGCAAAAAAGGTTCCGCCGTCGAAGAGTTTTTGCACAAATTTTTGTTTGTTAAGGTTTAGGTTTCTTGCGAGTATAAATATAAGCGGCATCAACAGCGGTAACTTTTGACTGTGTCGATAATTTTAAAGGACCTCAGTCATAAGTATTTGGTGATAAACAAAATTATTGCCGTTCGGTTAGATATGTTAAGATTTCATTTTCACTCGAAGAATGTATAAGGTATAATTTTCTTTAACTCTAGTGGTTAACGAAAGCTGAATAGTCTCATCTTTATATTCATTAGCATTGCAGATATCACTTCTTCAGTGAGCATGCGCGAGGCAATTTACCAAATATCATTTGATGTTCATTGTTCTTTATTTAGTAGAGCCTCTGATGTACTTCAAACAAATTTGAAATTGAAGGTTTAATAGTGTCAAGAAATAAAAAACAAAAAATAAAACCCCTCAAAACATGAGATAGCCTCAACTGAATACTGTTTTGGGAGGAACTTGACAGACAGGTTCATCAAACAGTGTCCAACACCGAGAGATAAATTAAGAGCTATCTTGCAAATAAACTTGGGATCAATAAAATTGGAAAAAGTTAAGAATTTGATCGATTGAATGTCAACCAAATTGGTGCAAATATATTTAATAGCCAAAGTTTCTTAAGATATAACTTAATTTAGTCAAAAATATATGTGGATTTATCCAGAAACTTCTGAATGGCAGTGTATACATTTTGACATATGTTTTTTTGTAATAAGGAAGTTGAAACCTTTAGGATTTTTAACTTGTATTCAATAGCTTGCTTGGTTCTCGAGTTATGCGAGACGAAAAATTCCGCACGCACGTATGAACGTACACACACAAACAGGCAACAAAGGAATCTGGCTCATGGGAACGCGGAACATGGAGATATTTTAAACTTTTGAGTTCCGAAAATCGGGCTGTTCATAATTACTTCCAGATGAGAAGTCGCAACGGCGATAAACAACGAGATGTGATTAAAAAACGTGGATTTTGGACGATATATGATATTTGGAAAACCATATACAGATCAAAAATGATTTTACCAAAGGTTAGCAGACTTACATTTAAGGCGCGACAGTTGTCAAAACACTTACTCGAACGTCGGCTGCTAAATAGCGAAAAAGTTCCGCGAAAATGGACGGTTTATTCCGAAAGTACTGGATGTTTGTTTTTTGTGGACCATGTCTTCTGCTGATGATCAGGGGAAGTCAGATTTTTTTAAGTTCTCCATTGCTACTTATGAATCCACTCCAATGGCACTGAAGTTGGTGAGGTCTTCGCTCTCTCTTATCTAATCCGCTAAGTCATTTACCCTGGGGCCTTCTGGCTGTATACATAGTTCCAAAGCGCTGTTCAGTCTTTGTTCAAGGCGTACGTAAATACGATTGGGGCAATAATGATCTGGAATGATGGCAGCGTCGTCCGTTCTGGTTAACCTTATTAGACAAAAGAAACCTAAAGGTAAGTTGGCACTATACATCTAACAATTTTTAACGGATCAACGAGCAGTCCCCATCGTCATTCTGCAGTTGGACAGTTTTGGAAAATTTGACAGCTTACTGTATTACAAAAGTTTGTAATCAGAAAAATATGTTACTCATCCCGCTTAGTTATTTTATAAGCTGAGAATTCTGCTAGTTAGACATTTGTACTATTTTAAAGTTCTTATAATGGTTTTTATTAGAGGTGGGTACTTACAAAGTCCCATAAATGACACCCATTACCTCCAACCTTAAGAAGTTTCTACTCCTTTGTATCTTGCAAACTTTACAATACGCTTGCCGTAGATATTCGAACCATAAGAACATTGAAAAACTTCTTATAAGAAGTAAAACTATGGCTTTTGAATATCGAGATTTTGTTGCATATCTGCACATCTAATTCGATTTTAAATTACTAAATCAGCAAATTATTGTTATACCTACTTTTTGAATTTTTGTCTTCCTCTGTTTTTAAAAATATAAAATAATGTTCATTATGTTCACTATATACTGAATCATTTGAAATAATAGGACACTTATAGTATACTATTTTTACTAAATATAAGTGTCACAAACTATTTTCAAATTTTTGGTTGCGATACTTTTAGAATATGTATTATTTGCCCATGTAAACTCGTACATTTAATTTTTAAGAAAAAAGAATTGATAAAAAACGTTTTCGCTTTAAGATAGGTGTCTATTCAAGAATCTTCAATTTTTCACCGTCTTGTAGTGTCAATAATCACCTTTCGAAAATTGGTGACGAAATTTGCTATGGATAAAAAGTAACAGCGTTTTGTGTAGGGACGAGTGGGAGCGTCCGGTTGACAGCTGGATCCCCGAGCGCCAGCTGTGAATCGTTACTCCTTTCTGGTTTCCTTTATTAACGTATACGTGCAATTGTCTTATTATAGGCAGTCGGTTCTATTTTGGCCCTCTACAAATTTTCAATGTGATTTTGACAATGTACCGAAACAATTCAGTTCGAAAATGGGTCCGTGCAGAAAACTTTAAAAGCGTTTTCCTCGAAATCAATTTTTTCAATTGGCGGACAAATATTCTCCGAAACCGCTCCATCGATTTTGATAAAATTTTGTACGATCCTTTATTATAGTGTTTTGTGTGGTAATTCAAAATATAAAAAAAAATTCACAATATCGAAATTTACAAAATATGAACCGTGCAAAAATAGGTACATTTTTGAACAATATTTTGTCAAAGGCACCATTTTTTTACTATCGACCACGTTGCAAGCCTTCCTCTATTAAATGACGTTTTATGTTTTTGTTTCAGACTCGCAGATCCGGAGATAAACTGTCCGCCATAGAGAAATACTTTTTCTGCAGCTTCGACTTTGGCGCCCTCTACAATTTTTTTATAAAATGCTTGAAGAAAATAAAAAAACTTTCCTATTCTATATGCTTAACTTAATGCCCTGGTTAAGAATTTATTGTTTTATCTAGCATAGAAGTCGAGAAATAAATGTTTGAAAATGAGCTCTTTTATCTCTCTTTTTAGACTAGACACCTGCCTTAAGACACAAGTTATTTGCAAAAAAAAAGAAAGTAGTACTCGTGACTAAAAAATTAGCCCATCCAAAGCCCCCATTAACGCAATTTTCAAAACGTAAACAAATAATAAAAAAATAAATCCAACTTGAAATTGAAAATCGTTTTGCAGCCGTCAATTGGGTCCGTGCTTCGTGGCACGCATTTAAAGGCAACCGGGCTTTCATTGTCATTCATCTGTGGAAACATCTTGTTAACACAACAATCCGTGACGACACATGACAATGTTTTTTTTTTTTTCTTGGTACTTTGTTTTTTTATTCGTGCTCTTCAACCCTTTCAATTGGGGTAATCACTTCTTCTTAAATCACATCTTGTTGTCTTCCCTCTGCTCCGGTTCATCTTTGCAATGCTGGCAGAGTGTTAAGTTAAGTGAAATTGGGTATTTACGATGTGTAGACATTCGGCACCCTCCTCGCAAGGTTAAGCCATCCTCTTTTGGCTGCGGACTGGCCTATTATGGCGCACGCCACGTCTTACAATCGTTTATCCTTGATACTTATCGAGTTGTGATGTCTTGATAGGAAGCAGGGGTTGCATCTTGTCCTTTTTTTATGATTGTATCTCCTCAACTGTTGCCATATGAAACATTTATGAAGATTGAAAGGGTTGCGTTGCGAGGGTGCATATGCTTAACAAAAAAAAAACCAGAAAGGGTTTCTCTTGGGAGGATTTGTACAAAGCCACCCTTCCGTCAAGGCCTTAGTGTTTCTTTTTTCGTTTTTCAATTCAATCAAATTGCCCTTTAATAAACCCACAAGAGTCCAATGAAAGAGAGGAGAATGAGTGTACTTACCGCTTGTGGCATCGTTGGGCAGCTGCAGGTCTTCGTCACTGTCGACGACCTTGAACGCTTTGGCGTCCATGGCCAAGAGCCGACTCATGGTATCTGCATGCGAGAATGACGACGTCAAATCGGTTAGAAATTTATTGTTACTGCTGGTGGTGGTGGATACCATTGATGTGGCTATCGTCGGTTTCGAGACCGTAAAGTCGAGAGGTTGTTCCGTATTTGCCGCAACACCGGCTACACTGCCGTGAGCTGTATGCTGGAGCTGATCATTAACACCTGGCTCAGCCACTGCGTGCACTGTTGATCTTGTAGTTGAAGGTGAAACTGCTGACGCAGATGACGACGATGGTGATGGCGGGCTGTCGTAAGCTACGGCTGCCGCCACCGTAGCCGCTGATGGATGATGATGCTGCGTCAAGATGTGATGAGGTGTTCGTTCAGAGCTTAGTTGAGCGATCAGCAGCGACATGATTGGGTGTGCGCATTTGATTTATGATTGATGATTAGATCGCCGACTGCTGCCGCACCATGATCTGAAATGAGAATTGCATGAGTGAGGGTAGAGAGGTGGCAGTAAAAACGGCGACGCGACGGACGCGATGTGGGAAACTCGAAGCTCAACGATGTTGGGGTGCAATCGGAATTGATTAACCAATTAACCAATTAGTTTCTAATGTGCTAATTTATTATTTCTTATGTTCTTTAGATTTTATAGTTCTTGGGCTCATAAATCGAGAACCGCGAGTAGCAGTGGACATGTGGAGCCTTTGGGGTGACATATTGACAATGATAATTTCGGGATGGAGGCGAACTCAAGTTTATGAGGGTTGTGTCGTGAAGTGAGACATACAATTCAATTGAATTGAACACTGAAAAGGGGGCATCATATTTATACTCGAATGTATTTATGACTTAAAAGATTGCCGCCACTGTCGGTCATCCATCAGAGAGTCAACATGGATGACAGTTGCGTGAATGGTGGTGACCATTCGGAATTCTCAAATTGACAAAATATTTAAATTAATTCCAATTGTGTCAATCGTTTGGCGGATGGGTGCTACGGCATAATGGACAAAGCAGGGCAAGATTAATAGCTTTCTATTCAAAGAAAGGGGTTAAATAATTACCGAGAGGGAACCGATTTAAAGAACTGCATGCATTCCGCTTTAAATCTTGAATTTCAGAAAAGTATCCGCAACGAATTGTATAAAATGGTTTTCCATTCGTGGTCGTGTTTTAAGGGGGTACGTAACCTGAATCGTCTTAAGGATCACTTAGCTAGTGGGCCAGTGTCCGTCTAGAGCTTTTACTTTTCCTTTTGTTTGCATTACAACGAGATTAACATATCAATTTCTACTCCTTCTTCAATGACCGGCTTGTCGATAGACTTCTAAAAGTGTATTTAAACCATGCAACGGGTTTATGAGATCATCTGAAAATGCTGTTGAAAGAGCCGAAATGTCATCAATAATAGGGCACCCACTTGACCGATAAAAACGTCTAGAAGAAATGAAAAAAAAAATAAAAGGCCCAAATAAATACATTAAAAGAAATTTAATGATGTCGGATCATTTTAACGATGCAGAAAAGCGACCTAGGGTGATTGTATTGGGGCAGCCCTATGCATGACTTTGAGTCCAGTCAATCTAGAAGGACGCTCCATTACTATGAACCTGCACAGACATTGGGTTTTTTTCTAAGCCAGTAGCATATCCTTGAACTGCTATTACGAGGGTCGATCAACAAGTACCGGTAATTGGAAACAGATGGCGTTGCTGAGGGATATTGATATTACCGTCACCAAGTGACACCATACATTTAAGACTGTTTTGTAGGCCACCTTTTTTTTGGCAAGAAATTTATCAAAGCGGCAAGATAGAATAGGAGAATTATCGATTCGTAATTCGCTTTTACTTTGAAAAAGTTCAACACATCAGTCTCGCTGATCGCAGAGGCTGTAGGCCATTCGTACAAAACGGCAATCAATATTTTTCCCGAAAAGTTGCACATAAGAAAGCTGTCGGCCGGGGATGCCATGATTACTCACGATGGATAAAAAGCGGAAGCGACTGACAATGTTGTAGTCGTATTTGGACCTCTGTACGCGAGAGTCTAAAGAATTTTTACCTTGGACTCGTCACCGTTTGTGTCCTTTCACCAAAATCTGAGTATTAAACATTTTTTGTTGTATTTTTTTTTCACCAAACGTGATTTTTAGTTGTGATTTACAAGTTGTAAATTTATTAAATTTGATCTTATTTATAAGATTACATTTGACCAAGAAAACTAAGTTTACAAATTCTGTTCAGTCTGCGAGAATATTCCACAAGTAAGAGTTAACGTGTTATTTCTTCTCCAAGTTTTAGTTTTTGTTTAAAATGATTGAAAAAAATTCTCTGCGGTAAAGTAAAAGTGATGTTTGGGCCAAGTGCAAGTCGGACTCGCACAACGAAGATTCCGTACAAACTTTTAGTTATGTAAATACTTCACTGAAATCGAGTGTAGCACAGTTTTGCCGCTTTTGTTTACATGTTGTACCCTTTGGGTTTTGATTCACCTTGTGAGTATCAAAATATGCGCCACACTAAATTTTTTTCTAATTTTAAATTTCACATACATTGCCTTCTTCTTGGCAGCTGTTTCATTTGACTGCGTCAAAGTACTGTTTTTTACAGCTTTCTGGGACATCAAACTTATTTCAACATGATACCTCCAAGAGTTCCTGAAAAAAAGTGGCGACAGACAGACGGACAACAAAGTGATCTTATAGTGGTTCTGTTTTTCCTTTTGAGGAACGGAACCTTAAAAAATATATCGGCCAAGAAAAAACCAAGTTATTTCGAAGTGATTTCATTTCAATGAAAAATCCCTTTGAGAAAATTATTGGCAAAATTCGAGCATAAAAAGGACATTTGACTGAAAAAAGCTTTGGGTTCACAAATTTTGTATCTAGAACGATAGTTAATTAAATTTTAAAAAATTGTATGCTGTCCTAAAAAACTCGAAACTTGTGCAGGTCCTTAGAATATTGCCGGCAATTTATTTTTTGTAATTGTTTTAAATCCACAGAAATGCCATGCGTATACGGATGTTAAGAGGGGACTTTAGTAAACAACTGTAGATGCTTCTAGGGAGATTCAATCTGCATGTGTCCAAAGGCATGCAAAGCACTCTTAAAATTGCATGCTGGTATGTTGAACCGACTACACCCGTCAAATGCATACGTTGCAGAGTGTTGCCTAGAAGTCATCTTTATTAAAACGTCTTTGGGCCTTATACTGCAGTTTTACTTGAGGACACGCTTTTGAGAAACTCACCACCGTTTATTGGCCGATGCATCAGAACATGCAAATCGACTCGAAGATTATTAGAAAGCGTCACGGATATAAACAAACTTGTTATCTACAAAAATTCAGTGCTAGGTCATTTTTGAAGACAACTTTTTGCATTTTCATAACAAATTTATTTGTTATGTTTGTATTTTGTGAAAGCACGTAAAAAAATTTTGATTGTGAATTAAAATTTGGTTAAAAAGGCCACTGGATGCCACAAGACACAACACGACAGTCGACATGTTGAATTATTACAGCTGAATCTGAATAATCCTCACGACCTTTTTGGAAAAACTAAGAACGATCTCTAGCAAGACCGATTCTTAAAACAATTGAAGGAAACAAGCCACTATTTGGCTAAGATAAAAGATAAAAGTGTTGTGTTGTTGTGAATTATAATTTTGAATCACAAAAGTTGTGAAAATGTTTGCATTATGAGTTTCACATCTTCTAAAGTCTTTAAACGATTCAGTTATATTCAACAATGGGACATTTGTAGGAATTTGCTATTTCCCATTTCACAAAAAGATATTTTAGTTGCAAAAAGCTTCAAATTTATAAATGCGTTATCTTTTCGTAGGTTTTAAATTTCACCAATCTAGAACTACAAACTTGTTAAAATATCAAGAGAAAAATTCACAAGTGTCGGTACATTACTGTTTTGTTTAAAAAATTGTAAACTGCTACAGTCGTTTACTTAATTAACATTAAAATGGCTTTGCAGAAGAAGTACTAATCAACTAAATTTGTAAGCTTCTTCCGCAAAGATAGTGTTGGCAGTGAAATTGAATAATTGATTTGACGAAAAAATTGAGTTTTGTTTATTTTCATGAAAGGTTTCGTCGAAGCCGTTAGAAGACGAAGAAAATATTCTTAAAATGCAATAGGAAATTGGCCTTAAGTTAAATTTGATAATGGCTAACGATTTTCAAATCCTATTCAACTACTGGATACCGCATGTCACCTAAAAGATCAAAGGCACATAGATAAGCTCGTTTAATTTTTGAAATTGTTATTACATTAACTAGGAAAAGCTTCCATTTCTAAAGCGCTTACAATTTTGAAAAGATTAAATGTCAAAAAAACTTTGCTTTCTTATATCTCTCGGATAGCAGCCCACAACTGACGATACACTCAGGGTTCCCGCCAATGAAACTTTGAACTATATTTTTTATCAGTTCTCTAAAAGAATCGAATAAACTAACAAGTATTCAAAAAGGTTTTTATATTTTCAAAAAACACAAATTTATTCTTCTAATTCATTATCATCCGTGATCATTTTTGATATTAAAAAATTAGCGAATTGTTTTTATAATTTACAAATTACTCAAATCACTTGTACGGAAATATTCATAAAATTTTAGCTTACAAGTTTTACCTGCAAGTTTTTTGCTTTTAAACTTCAAATTTATAATGCAGAATGCTTTCATTTTTTTTAAAATAGAAGCCAAAATTTAAAATTTTTAATTATGCCTTATAAATACAAATTTGTACTTTATAGAAAAGGTCGAAATTCCTCCGGAATTGTCCCTGTCAAATTTCCAGAATTGCAGCCACATCCACCGTTAGTGACCGATCTGTTACTATGCAAATCCTTCTTGTCCCACAACATGAAAGATCGAATGAGAAGGTGGTCACTGAGAAAGGCTCTTTGTTTTAGTTTGAAAAATCATATTTTTCGATGGGTAAACGAAGTGGGAATAAAGTTGAGAAAAAAGATGTATATTTGATATTATTTCAACGGGATCAATTGATAGCTTCTATGTTTGAAATCCGATTCTTGGACTTGGAATTTATCTGGTTATCGAATCACCCCTTTGCCTTTTTGGATCAAACAATGCTTTCACTTGAGTGGTCGAATATCGATAGTAGTCCGACCAAATGGGTGGCGTTGCTGAAATGTTAACTGTATAGGTATTCTCATGCAGGAAATCCACGTTCCAAGTCAAAATAATGGATTGTGTAGATGGTATATAGTATAAAGACATAGCAATGATAACAGGGTGATGAACCAAGTTTACAAAACACAATTTTCTACTAAATGTTCGCCAGATAAGAAGAATAGCAACAACGGTGTGAGATGTAAAATTGATTCTGTCCTATTTTGAAGGTACATTCCTGGCGTTACATGTGGAAGAGTATATGATTTAAATGAATGCCTCGGCTTCGCTAGCAGTGCTTCAAGCGGTTTGTCTTATTTTTGATTGCATGGTTCAATATGTTCAGCATCTCGAATTTTGACTTCGTGCTCATCAAAAGTGATTGGCTTGTTAGAGTATCCAATAACCAAAAGATGAACGCGTCCAAGGATACGATTTTCAAGCCAAAGTTTCCAGTGCCTAATTAGCGAACTCACGGCATTGTCTATGGCCTTCCGTCTTAAACTCTTATGTCAGCTCAAAACCAACTGCAAAATAAACCGGATCAACTTTCTGGCGATGCCCAATTGAGCTTATCAGATCGATTCTGCAATAATCTTCGTCTAGTTTATGGCCTTAGGACCAAAAGAGTATAGTCCCGCAGCAATACTACGCATGGCCTGCACACTGAAGCCATGATGATGACCGACCTCATAACGAGATTCATGTTGCGGGCTTAAATAATTTCCGCACGTTAAGCATATATATATCAACTTATTTCGAATATAATACTGTGAATCAAGCGAATGCAATTAAATCGATGTCAAGTTTCCCATTCCAATTCGGACTCGAACCATGGGCAAGTTCTCAACATCTCAGTTTCAAACCACTAAACAGTCCTTTAATTCTTCTCCTATTCCCCAGACTTCTTTTTTGCATGTAAAATAAGTCACTGTTTGACTTCCTGTAATCCCCGTTTTGAGAGTTTTTCGTCTGCTTGCTATTGATTAAATTGGAACGACATGAAATTCCTTAAGAAACTGGTTAATAATTTCCTTGTATTTTTTTGAGTACTACTCATATTCAATTCGTCAAACATTTAACCGGCATTTACGCATCTTTCGCACTTAACACTTAAGATAACAAGTCTAAAATAAGTTTTCAAAGTGTTTTTCAATTTGCAAAAAAAAAAATGAACATCGCCAAAGTCTATAAATACTTTTTGCCGACCAAAGACAGCCGATCTGCACCTGCTTCGATAAGATAGCGTCTACAATTCACCTGAACCATCGTGATTCATGTTTCCTTTGACTTCGAACTGATCGATTGTATTTCTATTTTCTACTTAAAAAAAACAATCGCATCTAAAAATAATCACAGTTGAAGCGTATTAAATAAAATAGTGCGGATTATTTTCGAAAAAGTATCTACATACGTTTGCAATTTTTTGAGATATTTATCGCAATAGCGGTAATATTGGGTCTTGGTGCGGAGTGAATATAATTAACTCAACTTCTGGCACGTTCATATTTCATCATCCATACTCGAACACGATCACAGGACAGATTGTTTTCCAGCTTTTCATCAAAGGCATTTTTGTCGTGTTGTCGCTCTTTTTTTTTTTTTAATTTATTGATATAAGATAACAGGTGCGGGTTTGTTTTGTAAGGCGCTGAACATTGGGCGGGCGATAAGTATCTGATCGTTCTCGTTGTGTTTTTTTTTATTGATATGTGATTTGTTGATTTCTTAGAAGGGAACTGTGTTTTGAAGTCGTTTAGTGTGATTGTACTATTCAAATGTATGAAGATAAGATAAAATGAATTATTGGGAACCGAATCGATATCTGATGAACTAATTAAGTGGGGGAACTAATTAATATAAGGTTGAGAGAAATTTCTATTTTGTTACACTAAATAATACAAGCAATGTTGTGTCTTGTTATGAGGTTTCGAGAATATCGAGATAAAAGGAAGACAACAAGACTGAGTGTCTACCTTTTAACGAAGAAGATACAATTGATGGGTTGAACAAACTTTGGTGAAGAGTTGTTCATTTCATGTAAATAAGAATGTAGTTTAAATTTAAAAATATATATGTATATATGTTAACTAGGGGACACAAATTTGCAAGATGGATACATTTTTTTTAACTCCGAAACAGCTTCACAGGTTTTTAAATATGTGCAAGTCGTTTTGAGGTCTTACATAAAGGTTATAATCATTTAATCATTAAAGCTCATATCTGAAGAAAATTATTTTATATAAATGGAAGTTCAGTCCTGACGAAAAATGAGTTAAGAGCTTTCAGAAAAAAATGTTCTTACCACAGTTTAAAATTTATTGAATCTCAAAAAAAGTGCCTTGTCGCTCCTTCTGTGACTTTTTATAGCACAAATAAAATTAACTAAACATAAGACACCAGGATAGAGGCAATCACGTAAACGAAAGGTGGTCAAATACCACTTTATACGATTTACAACAAAAATTGTAATTTTTCTTAAACATTTAAATCTAGTTTTTCAATAATAATAAAAATAATAATAATAATAATAATAATAATAATAATAATAATAATAATAATAATAATAATAATAATAATAATAATAATAATAATAATAATAATAATAATAATAATAATAATAATAATAATAATAATAATAATAATAATAATAATAATAATAATAATAATAATAATAATAATAATAATAATAATAATAATAATAATAATAATAATAATAATAATAATAATAATAATAATAATAATAATAATTATAATAATATTGCTTACGGTCATAAGGATCGATCAAGTTAGTGCCGCCAATATGGCTTGTTTTTTTTGTATCGACGACCCGAAAACTTTTCCTTTGAAATGTCCATTTTAGAACCACTGTTTGAACTTCTTGTCCCGTAGTCGCAATTAATTTTTAAAATACATACATAAATTGCTAGCGCTACAGCTCTTTTGAGGACTTCGGCCTAGCTATACCGTTGTGTGTTCGACAGTCAATTTTTGCTGACTCCGAAAGGCCGCAGAAGCTTTATCTTAATAGTTTTTCACTCGTGAGAGTTGGGCCAGTGAAAAGATTTCAGATATTCCTACCCGGATTATACTCCTCACGTTCAGTAGTTGACGAATTTACCACTAAGGCACTGGCACCCATTTTATTAACTGAAGACAGAAAAAACCCGTTAATCATGGCGACCTTTATGACACCTCCGGCCCAACTTGCGCACCATGCAGTGAAATGAGTGATTGGAAAAGCTTTTCTTGAATGATTCGCATTACCCGTTCAGATTGAATTTGGCTTCGTCGCCTATGAAGAACTTCAACCGAGAATCGTTTTTTGAACATAATTGACATTCTTAAAAACTTTAGCTCTTTCCTAAAATTGATGCGCTGCAGTGACGAACATGTTAAAACCAAATTGGACGGCAATTCGTCAGGTTGACGGCTTATCCGTCCTGTCTTTAGCCAGCTGTAATATCCCAATCGAAACGAACACTACGAAGTTACAGGCGAATACCATCTTTCGATAGGTTGATATATACAGGTCTTGGATGAGTTCTAGATTTGCTATACAACTTTTGTAGGATTCAATAAAAATATCTCAAAAAAGCCAGTGGAGTCATAAACGAATATATAAGGTTAAAGTCGATGACTGATCATTTTTCAGAACTTTTCCTATACTCATGTTTCCAAAAAAAAAGACCAATAAGATCAGCAATTAGTCTATGACCTTCTAGCTTAAAAAGGGATACATGAATTATTTTTATTAAACTTCAATTAATCATAACACATAAATAAATAAATCATTATAAGAAGCACCAACGAACCACATAAAAAAAAATCATCTGCTTCGTGAACCCAAAAGTTTCGGTGATTTGTCTTTTTGGATTCAAAGTAACTTTCGTTTTTGGGATTTATACATATTTGCAGGTGTAGGATTTGTTCGTTTTTCTTCCTAACTTGACTGGTTCACAAAATATCGCCTCCTTTGAGTTATCATCTGTAAAAAAACTAGTTGAATTTTGATATGTTTCCGCATCTCTGTTTTGTTCAAAAAAAATTTAATGACTTACACGATCCGGAATGTTGGTTTTCATTTCAATTTTCTCTTTCTATTTTGTAATTCTGACTATAACTGAAGAATTCGCGCAGAGCTGTTACAAGGAGGTTGGTTACTGGAATCTTAAGGCTCTACGAAAGTTTGAAATCCTTTAATTTATTTTTATTAAAGTCTCATTGGAAAATTTTTTCACATTTTACCTCCTCTGTTGAGTCTGGTGGTTTCAAAAGGTGTTCGATATAAGCCGAAAATGTTGTGTCAAATTGCCACAATTTGGAAGGATGAAAGGGTTGAATCTTTCAGCAATTTTGGCCACAATTACGATTTTATTTTACTTTCATTTTAGATTATGCTATTATATGCATTAATTGGCACTATCGTCTTAAGAAAACTGAAGTTTTTTGCGCCAAATATTACTTGAACCATCAAATGCTGATCCTTTATTTGTACCTCATCATCTACGCGTACTTTGGGTGTTGGTAAATAGGTGCATCTATTTGCATTTCGGTAGTTTCCTTAGCCAGAAAGACTGGCGTGTTTGAGGATAGAAGCCAATGCAAGTGGCGGCATCATAAACCCACATTCCTCCCAAGACGACCATGGAAGAAACTATACAGCTCACGAAATTTGCTTCCAATGCATGAAGACCTTTTTTATGACCTAAAACTGAGAACTAGGACCTTCGCAAGTTATGCTTCCAGCCAGACTCAGCCATGCGCAACACAGGCATTTGTTTTGACCTCTACGGAACTTCGATTTGATGCTGGTGGCATTGTTTTTTGGGTTGCCATGCTAACTATCCAGATATGTTTTATGCGCTCAGAAACAATATTGGTCAAGAAATTCGCCAAGCCGACCGATAAAATATATAATTAAATCGAAGGTTTACTTTTTAAAAGAATGCGAAAGATGGCCCAACATTAATTACAAGTCTTATTTGACCTATTACGAAAACGTGCTGAATTTTGTGGCAATTACACTTACTGCATCGTCCGTGATTTAACAGACTACCCTATCGGAATTTCTATACTCTAAACCTTGCTTATCTGTTTTAAGAAATCAAAAGACTATGAAGCATGTTTTCGATTTAAGCAATCGCAATCGGAAACAACTCTCGAAAAACTAATAAAATGCAATATCCGATTGGGTTTTTTTTGTGAAATTCACTTCCATTTATTTGACAACCGATTCATTTAAACTGTCATGCCGAACTATAAATAACCTTATCAAAGCTTTAAATATTTTATTCGTTATCGAAGTTTGATAATTTTATTCCGGAAAATATTAAAAAGAAACACGCATTTCTTAAAATGGATATCGAGTCGACATTTTTGCTAAACACTTTATCTTAAAAAAGGTTTTAAAACATAAAAATCTGACTTTTGAAGTCTTCAATCACGATTGGACTCTGACAGACAAAACCATTTACGAGCTTGTGTCGTTATTAAATTGGATCACATATTAATGGTCGGGCTAAGCTTACTTGGACAGTAAACATTGTGACGTATTTAATTGAAGCCACTTGAAAAAATTTACAAAAACTTTTTTGAACATAAATTTATGACCAACGAGTATGTTAGTTAATAGAAAATTTTCAATACGAATCACAGATAGCTTTGAATATAAAGTCCTTAGGAATATCTTCGATTTGTGTAAGAAGGACAGGACAGGGTTCCGTTTGAGAATTTAAAATTTGGGAAAATTAAGGATTTAACAAACTGCAGCATTATTATGAAAGGCTTTTATTCAAGGCTCCTTTTGACACAAATGTTTCATTACGTCTTTCAAACATATTTTTTCCAAAAAGTTTAAGATAGTGCGAGAAAGGGAGTTGGCATTTGAAAATTCAAACCTTTTTTATTAGTTAGTAACAAAATTCGCAGTGTTTTTGAAGAGTTTTGGAGGTTTCCTATCGGGAATAACGAAGTCAGATCGCTGTTTCAAAAAAAAATGTCCACCGAAGACGTATGTAAATGCGCGCCAACTTGGTGGAAACATTGGCAGACCATTCTCCTTCATAATCCACAGTTGCATGCATTGGAAGAAATCTTAGGATGTGTAGAAAATCTACAGAAGATGAGCGTCTTGAAGGATGGGCATCCCCCTTTCCACAGCGCAGAAAATGTTAAAAAAGTTAACTTCTTGCTTAAGCTGACCAAAGAGCGACCATCAGACATTAAGGTGTTGCCACACGGATCTCATTTAGCGCTTTTCATAAGATACTTTAAAACGAACTTCACATGAACAAGGTGTTGGCACGTTGGATAAACAAAATCGTAGTCCGATGCACGAATAAAGAATAACAATTATTGAGAACGATCCACCTGACGAGGAAACATTTAAGGGTTGTTCTAAGCGTGATTAAGAACTGGACATATCACTTTCATCCTGAGGCGAAACAGCAGTAAATGAGCCGGAAAAGACCGTCTTTAAGAGTCGCAAGTTCGGCGCCAAAGGATAATTTCGATATGCCGAAGGTATTGTTATGGTAGATTACATGGAAAATTAAACCAGTCTTGCAGGCTCAAACTGTGCAGACGAAGTCAGAAAATTGCGGGAAGCTATTAAGTTTCAATGGCTCCCATTCCAGAAGCAGTATCTGATCGTGCTCGTTGTGTTTTTTTTTATTGATATGTGATTTGTTGATTTCTTAGAAGGGAACTGTGTTTTGAAGTCGTTTAGTGTGATTGTACTATTCAAATGTATGAAGATAAGATAAAATGAATTATTGGGAACCGAATCGATATCTGATGAACTAATTAAGTGGGGGAACTAATTAATATAAGGTTGAGAGAAGTTTCTATTTGGTTACACTAAATGATACAAGCAATGTTGTGTCTTGAAATTTTCGTTATGAGGTTTCGAAAATATCATTGCAAGACTACACACGTGAATCGAGATAAAAGGAAGACAACAAGACTGAGTGTCTACCTTTTAACGAAGAAGATACAATTGATGGGTTGAACAAACTTTGGGGAAGAATTGTTCATTTCATGTAAATAAGAAAGTAATTTAAATTTAAAAATATATTTAAATTATGAAGGAATCACAAATTTGCAAGATGGACAAATTTTTTAATTTTAATTTTAAATATTTGCAGATTGTTATGTAGTATTACAAAAAAGTTGTCATCATTTAAGCAGAGCTCATATCTGAAAGAAAATTATTTAATATAAATGAAAGTTCAGTCCTGACGAGAAATGAGTTAAGAGATTTGAGAAAAAAAATGTTCTTAACACAGTTTAAAATTTATTGATTCTCATAAAAAGTGCCTTTTCGCTCCTTCTTCTACTTTTTATAGCAGAAATAAAATTAACTTAACATAAGACACTAGGATAGAGACAATCAAGTAAAAGAAAGGTGGTCAAAGACCCCTTATACGATCTAAAAAAAAATCCTAATTTTTCTTAAAATTTGAATCTAGTTTTTCAATAATAATAATAATAATATTAATAATAATAATAATGATAATAATAATAATAATAATAATAATAATAACAATAATAATAATAATAATAATAATAATAATAATAATAATAAAAATAATAATAATAATAATAATAGTTTTAAACTTTTATTTAGACCTTTAATTTTTTTTTCATTACTTATTGTTGATGATCATAATGATCGGGCATGTGAGTGCCAATCTTCCAAACTTGCAAAGTTGTCGAATGTCGAACAAAATCCTGTGAATTAGGTTAAAGTCAATAGGTCGATATCAAAATCCTCCTTCCCGTTTCGGGCTCCACCCACGGAAGTGAGTTGAAACCAATTACACCTAAGTTTCACAACCCACTACACAATCTTTCATTCTTCTCCTAATTCTTCCGCTCGCTCTGTGCTACACGCATTATAAGAGTCTTAATATCCTCTTGAAGAGCAAGCAAATAATTAAAAAAAAAAATGTGAGTGCCGATAATGAGGCTTGTTTTTATTGTATCGACGACCGGGAAATGTATCCTTTGAAATGTCCACCCAAATGCCCTCTAGTCCAAATTCATTAGTTAAAATACATACGGCCTAGCTTCACCATTTGTGCATGCTCGACAGTCAATTTAAGCGGACTCTAAACGAGCCGTGAAGCTTTGTCTTGACAGTTGTACTCAGCGGGAGATAGTAAAAATATGCCAGATTTTCATACCGGAAATCTGGAACCCAGATCATCACTATCAGTAAATGACGCACTTACCACTAAGCCACTGGTAACCATTTCATTAATTGAAAACAGTAAAAACTCGTTGATCATGGCGATCTCGATGACAACGACGGCACCATGCAGTGAAATGAGTGATTGGAAAAGCTTGAATGATTCGCAGTACCCGTTCAGATTGAAATTGGCTTCGTCGCCTATGATGAACTTCAACCGAGAATCATTTTCTTTTAACATAATTGACAATCTTCAAAAACTTAAGCTCTTTCATAAAATTGATGCGCTGCATTGACGAATATGTTAAAACCAAATTGGATGGCACTTCGTCAGGTTGACGGCTTTTCCGTCATGGCTTCAGACAGCCACGAAGCTTCAGGGTCTTCTTCTATCACTTGTTGTTAGAATGTTCAATAAATCGGCGTCGATGTTAACGTTATCCGAATATCACTGGGAATTTTTCGGAAAAAGAGTTCACGAGTATTTCGATACCTTTCGAATTCATGACTTATCTTTATTCTGCATCGGTTTGGTTCACAAACATCAGATCAAAAATAACAGTTGTCACTATTTATGAAAGTTATAGCATCTTCCGATAGGTTGATATACTGCTACCTCAAACTTGGATGATTTCTAGATTTGCTCTACAACTTTTGTAGGATTCAATAAAAATATCTCATAAGATCCGGTGGAGCCATAAACGAATAAAAATAAGGCTTAAGTCGATGATTGATTATTTTACAGAATCAACAATTAGTCTATGACTTCTACCTTTACAAGGGAAACTTATTTAACTTGATTTTAGATAAATTTTATTTAATTTTAATTTTATTTATAAATTATTAATTAATCATAATTTAATAAATAAAAAAATAGATCATCATCACAAATAGAACCACATAAAATATTTTTTTGGGATTTTTACATATTTCCAAGTGTAGGTTGAATAACAAGATCTATACGAAAATTCTCTTAAATATCGCATAAATTTGTTAGTTTTTCTGCCTAATTTGACTGGTTTGCAAAATATCGCCTCCTTTAAAAAACCTAGTTAAATTTTGTTTTTTTGGCTCTACGCTTCGGTACATAATCTTTATTGCTCAAAAACCAATTGGATTCCAAAATTTTTCCGCATCGCTATTTTGTTGAAATAAATTGAATAACGAATATGATCTGGAATTTTGATTTTGATTTTTGACTTTTAACTAACTCTTTTTATTTTGTAATTCTAACTATGACTAAAGAATTCGTCTTCAGCTCTGGCATGGAGGTTGGTTACTGGAATCTTAAGGCTCTACGAAAGCTTGAAATCCTTTAATTTATTTTATTAAAGTCTCATTGGTAAATTTTTTCACATTTTACCACCTCTGGTGAGTCTGGTGGTTTCAAAAGGTGTTTGATATAAACCAAAAATGTTGTGCCAAATTACCACAATTTGGAAGGATGAAAGGGTTGAATCTTTCAACAATTTTGGCCACAATTACGATTTAATTTTGCTTTCATTTTAGATTATGCTGTTATTTTCATTAATTGGCATAATCATCCGAAGAATACTGAAGTTTTTTGCGCCAAATATTACTTGAACCATCAAATGCTGATCCTTTATTTGTACCTCATCATCTACGCGTACTTTGGGTGTTGGCAAAAAGGTGCATCTATTTGGATTTCGGCAGTTTCCTTAGCCAGAAAGGAGGATCACAAAATCCGTAATTAGTCAAATAGAATAGTCATAAGCAAGTAGCGGCATTATAAGCCCAGGTTCCTCACAAGACGACCATGGGAGAAACTATACAGTTCACGAAATTTGCTTCCAATGCATGAAGATTTTTTATGACCTGAAACTGGGAATTTGAACTCACGCGAGTTATGCTTCCACCCAGACTTAGTCATGGTCCACACGGAACTTGGCCTCTACGGAACTTCGATTTGACGCCGGTGGCATTGTTTTTTGGGTTGCCATGCTAATTCAAAAACAATATTAGTCAAGTAATTCGTGAATTTTGAAAAATTGGGATGACAAAATAGGCCTCTGCCAAGCCGAAGGTTTACTTCTTAAAGGAATGCGAATGATGTCCCAATCTTAAGTTGAATTGAATATCATGGGGCCAAGGAGTCCTATTTGAGCCGCACCTGATGTGACCCTTCATTGACGGTCTCCTATTATTTATTAAATTTTACGAAAACATGCTGAATTTTGTGGCAATTACACTTTCTGCATCGTACTTGACTTAACAGACAACCCTATCGGAATTTCTATACTCTAAACTTTGATTTTCTTTCTTAAGAAATCAAAAGACTATGAAGCATGTATTCGATTTAAGCAATCGCAATCGGAAACATCATTCGAAAAACTAATAAAATGCAATATCCGATTGGGTTTTTTTTTTGTGAAATTCACTTCCATTTAATTGACAACCGATTCATTTAAACTATCATGCCGAACTATAAATAACCTTATCAAAGCTATAAATATTTTATTCGTTATCGAAGTTTGATAATTTTATTCCGGAAAATATTAAAAAGAAGCACGCATTTCTTAATAATTTTAAAAATAATAATTTAATAATTTTTAAAATAATTTTTAAAATTTAAAATTCTGACTTTTGTCAGGTTTTTTGAATCACGATTGTACTCTGATACCAAAACCATTTATGAGATTTTGTTGTTTTTAAATTGGATCACTTATTATCGGTCGAGCTAAGCTTACTTGGACAGTAAACATTGTGACGTACATGATTTAGGCCATTTGGACAAAATTTACAAAACCTTTTTTGACCATAAATTTATGACCAACGAGTATGTTAGTTAATAGAAAATTTTTAACACGAATCATAGATAGCTTTGAATATAAAGTCCTTAGGAATATCTTCGATTTGTGTAAGAAGGACAGCACAGGGTTTCGTTTGAGAATTTAAAATATGGGAAAATTAAAGATTTAACAAACGGCAGCATCATTGTAAAAGGCTTTTACGTTCCCCGGCGAAACTTATTCAAGGCTCCTTTTGGCACAAATGTTTCATATTTTCTAAAAAGTTTAAGATAGTGCGAGAAAGGGAGTTGCCATTTGAAAATTCAAACCTTTTTTATTAGTTAGTAACAAAATTCGCAGTGTTTTTGAAGAGTTTTGGAGGTTTCTTATCGGGAAAAACGAAGTCAGATCGCTGTTTAAAAAAAAATTTCTACCAAAGACTTATGTACATGCGCGCCAACTTGATAGAAACATTGGCAGACTATTCTCGTTCATAGTCGACAGTTGCATGCATTGGAAGAAATCTTAGGATGTGTAAAAGATCCACAGAAGAAGAGCGTCTTGAAGGATGGGCATCCCCCTTTCCACAGCGCAGAAAATGTAAAAAAAAGTTGATTTCTTGTTTAAGCTGACCAAAGAGCGACAATCAGACATTAAGGTGTAGCCACACGGATCTCATTGGGCGCTTTTCATAAAATATTTTAAAACGAACTTCACATGAACAAGGTTTTGGCACGTTGGATGAACAAACTCATAGTCTGATGTACGAACAAAGAATAACAATTATTGAGACTGACCCACCTGATGAGGAAACATTTTAAGGGTTGTTCTAAGCGTGATTAAGAACTGGACATATCACTTTCATCCTGAGACGAAAGAACAGTAAATGAGCCGAAAAAAGACCATCTTCACCGACACTCAAGAAATTAAGAGCCGCAAGTTCGGAGCCAAAGACTACGGCAACAATATTTCGAGGTGTCGAAAGTATTGTTATGGTTGTTTACATGAAAAATTAAACCAGTATTGCAGGCTCAAACTGTGTAGACCAAGTCAGAAGATTGCGGGAAGCTATAAAGTTTCAATGGCTCCCATTCCAGAAGCAGTTTTCTACTTGCTCGAACAATCGCTGTTATATCCAGATCTGGCGGGCAGCGATGTCTTTCTTTCACCTCGACTGAAGGAGGAGCTCAGCGGGAAAAAAATTGACGTCGATTTTGGATCACATCTCGTTTATCTCTGTGTATTTCTGATTTTAAAAATTACATATCTAGCCAAATAAATAGGCCGATGGAACGTTAAATACAAAAGCACATGAAAAAACCCTTCTTTAAGACAGCAACTTCACTTTGAATAGCACCATTTTGGTCGTTAATTTACGCATTTGATGGATAAACTTTTTGAGTGTTTCCAATTTTTTTTATCACCAGTCTACCTGTAGGACTTTCAATAGTTTGTCTTGCAATGTATCCTCCTCTTTATACTTCTTGATCTACGTGTGCTCGGCAAAATATGCTTGCATAAATATGCATCCCAGGCCTATTATTCACAAACCCGATTATTAGGTATTTTCCACTTATTTTCTTATTTCCGTCTGCTGACCGACGGAAGAGGAATATCCGCAGATTATTATGAAACAACCGCTGTTTGACGTGAACGCTGAATATTACCTAGCAAACTTCTCCATAGTTAAATGGAAGGCTTACTCTCTTCAATTCAATTTTATAATTGCAAGGCCCGCCCTTTTTCTGTCTCCGGATGTCAACTTTTAAGAATTCAAAATTTTGAACTTCGGATGAAAATACCACCCTTTAAAAAGATTCATTTTTATGTTTTATTTTTTCTAATAATTGAGCGATGTGAACCGTTGTAAGGAACCTTAGATAAGGGTTCAAGGGGTAAAAGATCACACTCCGATAGCTTAAATATTTTAATGGCTATTCCATATAAGTAATTACAATACTTTAATTCTAGAAAGTTATAAAAGGTTTACTTAGCGTGAATTTTGTCAAGTTCTAAGAATTTTTTCACCTCATGAATGGAAATGGTATGCTGAAAGAGACCAAGAAATTTTACTGACTCATCAATTCCCAATCTTACTATATTCGGTTCTATGAATGCTGCTTTTGTAATATGAACTTCTTTAATATGCGATCATCAGATTAAAGATTTTAATAACAAAGATCCTGTTAAAGTTTGTGTCTGTTCAAAGATTCTTATCTGACACTAGCGGCCAATTATTCGGAATTGATGGGTGAAATAATTTTTTTTGGTTCGCTGTAATGGTCTGATGACTTCTAAGGCTGCTTGACTCGGCTTGACTACAAACAATCTGCAGTCATTTCTATAAAGAACAAGGATTTCGCTCACCTCTTTTAACGTTGCGAAGCTTAGAATGTTAGAATGGAATGATCTATTCGTTAAAATAACAGTCGTCAAAAGAATTTTGGACAGAGGAAGCTGGCAAGCCAAAAGCAAGTTCAGCTCCTGGAAAGGCAGCAACAGAACTATGTCTTATTTTATTCAATTGTGTCCTTAATTTGGATAAGAGTCATGCAAGTAGCAAAACTGGTTTAGAAATTGTTATTGTAGAAAAAAAGGCGGTTTAAGACGCTTTATAGACCAAGAAGATATTTTAGATCGTTTATTTGGTATCTAACATAGCATATGGAATAAAATGTACTTCCACTTGCGCCTTGAACGTGGCCCAAGGGAGAGCTATTTTAATTTTGCAGCCTTTAGATATCATTTCAAAAATTTTGTTTTGAATGTTATCCTTAAACATCAAGGTTGTGGTTTGTAAAATGGCTGCAAAATTTGCATCTAGCTTTGAGTGATCGGTGGACCCAACATGCCCCGGTTACTGTCAAAACATTATTTGGCATTTGTAATTAAAAAATTTCAAATTTAGAGTTTCCGTCCATAGGACTTTCCATAAGTCTTACCCTTCTAGCGGTTTAGTTTTTGAAATCATAATAAAAATGTTCGTGCTGCCCCTCGAGGTACTGGCCTTATTGACGAATGTGCGAACGATTGTACTATACACAGTCTTCTGGAACTGTAGCCCGCCGATTCTTCTAATATTTTGGTCTACTGTTTTGACGTTTTTTCCTGACTTTCAAACGTTTTTCGCACTCTTCGAATTTTCAAATATTGAGGTTTCACGACTCCATTTCGGGCGGCAGAAGACGTCGAAGCCTGCTTTTACTATCAAGAGTGTTCCCGAAAAGTAATGTAATTAAAATTTGTAGGAAATTTTTCGTACAGAAATTCTTATTTCTACTGTAGAGTGAGTTTGTTTAGTTTCTATTTACATTGGTTGTTGCCTTGTATGTGTAGTATGGGCTTTAAACGGATTTAAACGATGGAAAAGATCAAGAATCCTTTTATTGCAGAAAAAAATAGTCTGCTCGGAATAATTTGGACAATGCATCTTTTAGGATTTATGGAAATAAAACTGAATTTCAATACCTATTCATAAATATGTGTTAAGTTCACGTCAGTGACAAAACTGAAAAAAAAACTGGCAAAACCATGTACAGTAGTGCAAAAAACTTTAGTTCATACGTCTGAAAACCGAAAAGAGTAAATGTTGCAGAAATAAGGCTCCTCGGAACGGAATCTTTAAAATTTTGTATTTTAAAGTCTTAATCACTCTATTACGTTGATGAATTTTGGATTTAATAAGATGCCAAAGATTTTCAATAATATTCATATCAGGACTTTGTTCATGCATTTTTAAAATTTCCTGACCTAGACAGACATTTTTTTATGTTTCAGGACGTGTGAACGGGTGATGTGAAAATCATATATTAATCCTGCCGCATGCAGTGTAACTTCATTTAGCATCTCTAAACGATGAAACTATTTTAAAACCAACGTACTATTAGCATATGTTTTTTTTTTATCACAATAAAAAAACTTTCGCCCGAAGGTGCCGTCTTAGGAATAAGGTGTTTCGTTCGTCCACGTACTACTTTTTCCGAAATGCGGTGCTTTATTAATGTCATCTCTAGCAAATTATTATCCCGATTTTTTCGGTGATCAAATGTTTTTTTTTTTGTTGTCAGGCGTTGGATTTTAATTCGAAGTCATTTCATCTCCGAACTTTCTGGATAAAGTTTTATAATGAGAATTTAAAAAATGTCGGTCAGTTCAACTTTAACAAACCACGTTGTCCAAAACATAAGTCTTAATTTAAATTTTTGTCAAACCAGGTTGAAGCTTTTACTGTGAAACCGACATGACATCCAACCCTTTTTCTAGATTACTCCTAACAAAATTGACATTTTAAGATATATTTCGAAAAGATTCGTCGAAAGCGCACATGACTTGTTCATTTTGGGAGAACTAACCTTTTTAAAATTGTGTCCAATCTGTGTTGATTTTTTTGTTTATATTTCAATCCACTAGATTGCTTAGAGTTGGACTAGAGGTGAAATCGACTTGAGTTTCCCGAAGTCAAAGAGGAACTTTTTTTTAGTACTTCACTTTACAAAATTAATTACCGTCGGCGACTTTAAAATCACTTTAAACAAATTCACATGAAATTTTGCTTTATTCAGCTTATCCTTAATTTGGGAATTCTTCCAGAAACACTTTTGCGTTTTCCAATTTTTACGAAACAGGGGTTGCCCGATAAAATATTTTAACACTTGACAATTTACAAATCACTAATTGTAAAATTTAAACGTGTTTTAATCGTAATTTAATTCGCATCCGATCGTGCTTAAATTCGCGATTCATTTGTTTTTCGTTCGCAAAACACTTCACTTCTTCGCTCGTTGCTGACGTTCGTCATCGCAACAACTTGACACTTTATTGATATTTTGATAATAATAAAAATTTAGGAGCACGCTTTGTGACTGACTTCCGACACACGACTAAAAAGATACAAAAAAAAAACCCCCAGCAACGATGAATTCCATCATCAGTGTAGTGCGCCCCCTAAGAAAGAAAAAAAAAAAAAAACAGTAAAAACAAAAATTGAAAAGCACAACAAAAAAAAAAAAAACAGAACGACATATCGTCCACAAGCGAAACGCGGGTCCCCACATTCAATTTCTGGCCGTCTCCGTTGTAGCTGTCGTCTCCAGCACCACCGCACAATGTGTGCCTTCAAAAGCGCACTTGTAAGAGAATGAAAAAGCAAAAAAAAAAAAACACAACAATTTAACCAAACCGTACCCCCCCGAGTGGGGCGGCATTTTGGGGGGTGAAAAGTTATTGTCTTAAAAAAAGGTTTTCATTCCTGTTTTTTTTTTCTTTTTCGCCTCTCCTTGGGTTATTTTGACACATAAACCAACGAGAAAAAAAGAGCGCGACTTGTTTTTTCCAAGGGGGAGTTTTTATTTACTTCCCTTCTTCACTTATACTTTAGCAATTTTCAGAGTGTGCGTTTTAAAATTTTTATATTTGCTTTTTTTATAATCCCTCATTGGGGTGGAATGAAGGAACATCATCGTTCATGTTGTGGGTGGCATTGGCGAGAGGCGATCGCACTCGAATGAGGCTCGGCAAACATCCAACAAAGATAGGTTCCACACTATTCCACTTGTATTCCACTACCGTTAAGATGGGGTTGATGGAGTTCTCTTATTTTATTTTTTGCCTCTCAATCCACACACGACTAGACTGAGGCAAAGATTTGTTCCAATCGCGTGTACTTTGTTACACTGCACTGAGTACAGAAAACAATGACAAACTAATAAAAAGTATCTGAAGCAACGCATTTGCTCTCCTTATTCGACTCTCTAAAATTTATATCGCCATTTCGTTCGCTCTATCGTCGATTCGGTCGCAGCGAATGTCATTAAACTGCCCCTTCGGCATCGCAACAGGGGCCAAGTGTGAAGCATACAAAACTTAACCACATAAGATCCACCAAAAGAGGCATAGTATAGGGTACACATTTTTTTTCTCCATTTAATGGTTTGTTTACAACTCATACGATGAGACTTCGTGAGGCTGTGTGTGTGTTCTCCCCATGCACACCATCAAATCTGGAAGCTATTTTTCCCCACCATCACAGATTGGAGCCAATCGTGAGCTTGCGTTGCGTTTCGCCTGTCTTTGTTTCCTATTCCATCTTTGTTAGGTTTCTCTCTTTAGCTCGTGCTCCCCCGCACATATACAGCTCGGGCGAATTCGCCGCCGTTGCATGTGTGGATTCTGGGTATCTGCGTTGGATACATTCGCCTTGCGACGGTGTAGCTTCTAATTACTACTAATCCAAGTGATGGCGGCGTGGACAGAGGAAAGAAAGAAATTAAAGTGGGACATTTGGGGTACTTTTTGGGGTTTTCCGTGAATTTGAAGGCATTTCTTTTTTTTCTTTTTTTGCTGGAAAAATGTCGCACAACGCTGGTGTGATTCTGAATGAAAGTGTATCTTTAAGAACGTTACGTACGGATACACAGATGGATAAGGAAGAGTTCTTTATTTTTCTGTTTTTCTTCTTTTTTTTTTTTCTTTCATTTATTGAAGGCCAGTTAGTGGCGGTTTAGTTCGCGTGGACCAAGTACGGAGAGGAATATTGTTGTCTGTGGACGGGGTGGCTTAACGTACGCGTCTTCCTTACTGACACTGGCATTCGAAATGGTGTACAGACATTTGGATATAAAGCAGTTCAGACGAGTCTTGAATTTGCATACAAAGTTGTTTGTCGAATCGATACGACTTTAATTCAGATTTCAATTATGATTTAAGCCTGGAGTGCTGAACTTGATATTGGTTGGTAAGTTTTTGGAAGTTTGCGGCGAGATGTGTTCCTTTACTTTTCTGTTTGAAAAAGGATTTAGATGAATTTGTAGGAAATTTTTTGTTTTATTCCCATTCGGTAAGGTGTGCAGGTTCTTTCTAGGGCGCCAAAATTTAGGGGGCTCTTAAAATTATAAGAGTGACCAAAATCAGCTGGTATGACCTATTTCTGCTCTGTCACATCCATGATACCCGATTAAAATATATATTAGAATATGACTGAAGCGACCCCGGCAGCAAAAAGCATTTGCTGTAAAGGTGAACTCAGGGGAAAATGCTTCGTCACGTGGGTAGTCAAAGATGTACTCAATCTGAACTATAGCTGACTATAGTTGGAAGGAACAGGCTTAGAGAGCTTGAGTAGTAAGTTTATGACGCTGGCTAGTGAGTTTGTAAACCTATAAAAAATTGGTCATTGGTTGGGGATTCTTGCACTTCGTTTTCAACAATGACAATTTAAGAGCCAACGTTTAAATGGGATCTTAGTAGACCAGGGATGTTACGGATGTGGTTTTATCGGAGTCGGAAGCGAAGGCCGCAGACTCAAATTATTACAAAAAAATTTGGAGAATTCAATTTTATTATGAAAGCAAAAAAAAATATAAAAAGATTACAAAATTGTATTTTCAGTAAACAATAATTTTGGTTGAATAGGCAAAATTACGGACTTGTAGTTCAATTTTAAAATGGGTAAATTATATTTTATACACAGTAACTTAGTTGCTTTATTGCTATTCTTATCTGTTTCATAGTGGGTTATAAACCAAACCAGATCCATTGAGTAGTTGTTCGCTTGGAACAGACCATGGGGGAGCCGACAAATATCGTCACACGATTGTCTTCAAAACATGGAACTTTGAATTCACTTTCCGCCAAGCCAAAGAATCTTTTGTCCACTTGAGACGCTTTTTTCTATGTAAATTCGAGGGCTCTCCTAATGAAAAGTTTGGTACCCGCAGCAGAGTCTGTCTCGGAATTGTCCTCCTCTTCATCTCTTCAATATTGGCCAGACAAAAATGAAAACTAACGGATGTGCTTTGATATGTTCGAGACTGAGAACTAGTGGTGGGATCTCCCGATTCAATTCTTGACCATTTATTTACCACGAGAATCGCAACTCCGTGTCAAGTTCAATAGATTCAATACAGTTTAACTTATCAAGCAAATGCAATAATTCGGACTCCACCTGGCCTTAAACATCTTCAAATTTTCAAAAATTTTCTAAGTCTATTGCAAGTGTGGATAAATTATTAGTGTGTAGCTCACCAATTTCTGAGTTGAATTGCATTTAAGGGTTCTTTTTTGAGCATGTGAAAAAAAGTAATTACAGAAAAAATGCGTGCTTTGCTGTCAATCTTATTTCTGGTGACTTTTTCAAATCGAGGTATAACTATTTTCCCACACGAAAGTTGTGAATTCTTTGCTTCGAAACTTTCTATCATATAAAAGGTGCTGTTCCACCTATATAGAAATAGAAGCGGATTAGTTTCTTTACATCAAATTTTGCTGGTTAAGTTGCTCTTTTTGATTTCAAGTGTGCTGACGAAGTTCCTCTTTTAAAAAAAGAGTTCTGCGGTAGATATGTATAACTATAGGCCTGTCTCTTCTCTCAGTGAGAAGCAAAGTGTTTGAAAACCAATACCTCACAAAAATTCAGTACTTTAATGCAATGCAGTTCGGCTTTCAAAAGGGTAAATCAATCGAAGATGAACTTCTATTATGTCATAATTATATCAAACTTTGATGATAAAGAGTGTTTTGTTGCATTCGTTATGGTGGATGACCACATTCTTCTGAAAAAAACTTGAAGAACCAGGTATTCAGGGCCTCATGTAAGACTGGGTTAGTTCTTACCTTAAAAATAGGTCTCAAAGAGTGAAGATTGACGACATCGTAGGGTTATCAACTTATGAGTACCCTAAGGCTCTGTCTTAAGGCAAATCCTATTTCTTTTATATATAAACTCGCTTCTCACGCATAACTTCAAAGGTGTCCCAATTGCTTTTGCAGATGATGTTGGTTTCGCATATAATTCGGCCAGTCCCCTTGATCTGGTTTCTGATATAAATTGGGACCTCAGCCTCTTGAGAACGTTTAGTTTGTCGTCTGCTCTTGATTTAGACGTGAATTTTTTTTTTCATTCATATAAGTGCCATAAATTCAAACTTGCATGTTGCAAGTGTCGGCTAGGGCCTTACCATAGATTCAAGATTAAGCTTCTCGAATCCTATTGAAGCATTGAGAAATTATTTTCGCTGCGCGCTTAGGAATTTTTACTATTAACGAAATATTTGTTTTAAAAATTTACTTAAAATCATTATTGTTCATTCAAAACTACAATATGGTATTAGTTGCTGGGGAGGTATTCATAAGAATAAAATTCAACCACTCTTGAATATGCCGCGAACCTGGTAGACATGCTACTTACCCTGAGTTCTGTGACTTAAAAATTCTTCCTGTGTGTCATTTGTATTGTTTTAAAGTCTTGAAGACCTTCTTTATGCAGTCTGTTAATCGCAACTTCCGATTGATCTCAATCAATAATTTACGTGGAAACTTTTCCTACTCTTTATCTGTTCCTCATTTCCACACCACTGCTTATCGTATATGGTACCTATGATATTTCGTCAATTCTCCTATTCAATAAACTTCCTCCGGCGTTCAGGTCGATATCTATACCTAGTATGTTTCTCAAACTTGTAAAAGACTGGCTTCTAAATTTCCGTGTCATCCGTAGCCAAGACCAACGTAACAAATGAGGTGATTTCATCAGAAATGGTGAATGGAGAAAATCTTCAAAATCTAAAAAAAAAAAACAGAACTAGTAGACAATTCTACAAGTGGCGCCACGATTGCTCCCAATGGAACAAAAAGTTTTGTTTCGGCTCATAATATTGGACAAAATCAACTTGAAGGGGTTAAAGGTTGTTCACATAGCTCGATTGGAAGGCATCAGAATGGAAGAAAGAAGAAGAAGGAGCAAAGTAAATCTTCGAGCGTTTTACGAAAGCTATTTAAGCCGAGCTTGATATGGAAACACGTTCTGATGTCCTTCAAATGTCACTGCTGTGTAAAGAAACAAAGACGTCTTGGGGGCTACCCTCGTATTCAAGGTAATTTTAGCACGGGAACCAAGAGATCTTCGCAACAACATGATACTGCAAGTAATACACTTTGCATGCTCTCGATCTTAGGCCGAGCACCAGCTTGGATCAAACCTATCTGGCTTCTGGAGGATAGCAAAAATTATGTCTGAAGGAAACAAAGTCGTCGCATGGTGAGGCCCTGTATTCGGTGTATAACCTTAGATGCCAGTATGCAATCCTCTAAAATCTACCTCTGATAACAAATTCCGATATGATCTACAAGGACAACGTGTCGCACTTACATTTATTCAAAGTGTTATTCAGATTTGCAAAGATTCATAGTCCCGATCTAAGAAAATGATAAGTACGACAAGAGATATGTTCTTACTTTTGAATTTTATTTCTTTTTATAACATATATCGACTTATTGAGTTGATGCTTTATATTTTTTTATTGCAAGAGAACATTTCTTTTCAGGAAATAAACCTCCAGCCGCACTGGAAGAACGCAGGAGAGTGAATTATCGCATCAGTCATGTTAGCTTACTCAGAGAAAGGGATGACATTTTGCTCCAGTGATATGATTTCTGCGTTTTTATCTCAAGCATGATGCTGTGACCAGAGGATTTTACGCAACTGCTCAGGTGCCAGACTGAGTGTTCACTTTCCGTTCAATAATACGACTTGATATACGATCAATGTGAGCGATCTAGCGAAAATTTTGGGGGTGATGATGTGTTTTGAAACAAAGCATCATTTGGCTGATTCGAAAAAGAGGAGACTCTCTTAAAAAAGTATTCGGAATGCTTTAAACCTTTAAAATTGTCAATACGGGGATTAATTTATATCTTGGAAAATTCAACATCATGAGTTTAAAGGTCGCGAGTGACAGAATTTTCAAAGATGAATTATATTCTTTCCTTTGGCATCGATAAAAAGTTCATGTGAATGATCAGGATGTAAACGGAGAGTTTTGTGGTTTTCTAACAACCTGCTAGAAACTAGAAGAGTCATGTCAATGTCGGACGGAAAGTTGCTTGATCTTTTAGAAACCTGTGACGTGTTTTTTAGGACAGCATATAACATAAAAAATAGTAAATTAACAATCGCTCTACAAAGTTTGTGAACACATCTGCATACGGTCGATTATGGGAAATTGTTGCCTTGATGTTAACCCAAAGCTTTTAGAGAATGTCGTTTACAAGCTCGAATTATGGCAATAATTTTCACTTGTTTGCATTGACTCAAACGGAATTTTTCATTGAAATGAAATAACTCCGAAATAACTTAGTTTATTCGTGGCCGATATATTTTTTAGGGTTCCGTTTCATACAAGGAAAAACATAACCATAATAGAATCACTTTGTTGTCCGTCTGTCTTTCACCATTAAAACCATAAATTAATACCATTAAAGATGTAAAAAGCTGTTAAAAGCTGTATTTTGACTTAGCCAAAAGGCACGGCTCTTTTAGCCACATATTTTGATATCCGCAATGGGAATCAAACCCTTAAATCATAAAATATAAATATAATAAGTAAAATAAATTTGTATTTACATCACAAGTTACAGAAATTTTTTTAGTGTGCCACATATTTTGATACTCGCAAGGGATTCAAAACCTAAATGGTACTACACATAAACAGAAGCGGGAAAACTCTTCGAGACTCGATTTCATTGATTGGCGAGCTATTTATACGTCTACAAGTTTGTACGGAACCTTTGTTGCACGAGTCCCCTACTCGCAATTGTGTGGTTTTTTTGAATTGCAACTAAATCATCACTTGTACTGTACTATGCCTTCGATGGAGAGATATTTTTTTCAATAATTTAAAACAAGAGCTAAAACTTGCAGGAAAATAACATGTAAACTTTTACTTGTGGAATATTCTCACAGACTAAACTTAATTTTTAAATTAATTTTTTCTTGGTGAAACGTACACTTACAAATGATAATTTTTTTTGCAAATTTACAACTCATTTGTTAGTTGGTGAAACAGACCAGTGAGATCGACGTTCGTCTGCAGACCATATTACAATAATCTGTAGAACACAATAAACGAAAGTAACCAGTTAAAAGAAGTACTCATATATTCTATCAACAAGAAAGGGCAGTCTGTACCGAGGTTTCCGTCAAAAAACACAATAGAGTGTAAACAGTTCGAGGCAGTATCGATGAAGCCATGCCGCAGACTACCAAACTTGAATATGAGTCGAATATGCCAAATTGACGATACTTACAATCTGACTAGCTTGCAGGCAATAGTATGTACAGATGAAGGTCTTAGCTTAATGTTTATCCAAAACTTGCTTATATTTACAAAGAGTACCACAGAACCCATCAGTGTAGAGATGAATGTGACCGAGGTCTCCAGATTGAATCGATTTTTCGACGCCCATCTCAGTAAATCGGTCTTTGCCTGAACACTACACCGAAGGCTTTGAGGAAAGATCGAAGCCTAAGACAATGTCAAAAAAAAAAATCAATGAGCCACCTTTTGGTCCATACGTTTGGTAGCTTGGCTAGAAAAATATGAATTTGAATTTCATATTTACAAGTCATACTCAGTGATGAGGCTCAATTATTGCTGAATGGGCAATGCTGCTTTAATAATAAATACAAACATTGGCTGAACGAATTATCTCAAGAAATGGACAGTCAATTGGTCGGTTTTTAAAGACGCAACAGCGGTGCCTGTTTGTCCGAAAAAATTTAAAACATTCAATGGCAAAAAATTTGCGAGCAGATAAGCCCTTAATAATGCTGTTGCTGCTGTTGGTTGCTTTGAGAGTAACACCTTTTGTACGATTTTTGGAACCCTTTGTGTACATGAAGTTCAACGAAGAGCTCTAAACAAAGTTCTCATAGCAATTTGAGGATTGACCTGGCAGGACAAGCAAATCCTGCCCTTACCCAGACTACAGCACTATCTAAGCAAATTGTTTATGAAGTGAAGAGGGGACAGACTTAAAGGTACTAGTTCGTCTCTTCTTATAAAAAAATCATAGGAGTAAGAAATTGTCTTCACAAATATTGCAAACGCTTTTTAAACTGATAAAGGAAGATCAAAATTGAAACTCCACCCAATTTGGGAATATTTCAATTTTTTGTGTTGATAAGAAAAAATCTATACCAAGACTCTTGAGCAGTGACATGAAACAAAAGAGTCCCAAAGTCCCTCAGCATAGCGCGACATGGCAGCTCTAATATGCCATGATTAATAGCCTTTGCGAAACTTTAAATTAAAAAGAAAGCTTTCTCTGGCATACATATGCCTTTTGAAGGTTTCGAATGTTTTTTTTAAGTTAATACATGCAGTATAAAATGGGCGTGGGCCCATATACAACAAGTACCTGAACCCTCACTTCATGCATACTTAAGACATATTTAGCATATAACACACACAATCAACAAAAGTCATGCACCCCCCTAAACGCAAACACACATAAAACTCAAGTAGGTACCTACCGCTCTGCCTCGTACAATGGAATTTCAAAATTTATGTATAACTACCCCAACACTCGCACACACCACACACAGCAAACGACATTCATGGAAATATTTCAAAAATTTTTCAAACACTCCCCAACTCCCCATATATTCAGGCATTTCTCGCCACGCCACACACAAGCCGCCTGAATCCTTAAAATTTGTCATAGCAGAAGGAACATTCTGCTTCACTCCTCCATCTCGGCCGCATTGCCAACAAACAATAGGTGCTGGCGTTGGTTCCACATAAGCGAACAGCTCCAAAGAGAAATATGATTTTCCAACTACCACCAGCACCACCCGCATTTGAAAAGCTCCTTGTTCGCCCCGCAACCGTTTTAAAATGAAGAACAAAAAAAACAAAAAGGAAAAGGCAAAGGATATGGCAGAAGGAAATAAAAACGAAGAATTTATATGCCTCTGCCCATATTTCCCTATGAATTTGTGAAAAACGCTTTTTTATTGGGCAATTCCGAGCGCATGTCCCCCGCGCGCGTACATAGACGCATGTCGTCGTAGTCGTCGTTATTCCCATCATCCTGCCATACCGCCATCGACCAACAATGCCGCACTGCATACAAACCGGGCAATATTAATATTTGACTATCCCTACCGAATAAAATTTTTGAAAAATTTCAACCCCCATAGCCCCCACTACCGCCGTTTACTGCAATGACTTTTCATCCCCCACAACGAAGAGAGACTTGAACAAAACGCGACGCCCCCAAATGTCGTCCTTTTTTCTTCTCTCTCTCATATTTTCACATTTTTGAATTTATGAAAAATTATTTTCACCCACCACCACCCCTCCGCAACACAGTCATACAAACAGACACCTGGAGCAGCAGCAGCAGCAGCAATTGTATCCATGTCTGTGTGAGGAGAATTTTCAGTGGATTCAGATGAAAAATTTTCCATTTTTTTATTTTCGATTTTTCTGTTCTTCCACGAAGAATGAACACAAATTTCTTTTTCCCAGCTCCTCTGGGGGTGGCATTAGATTGGAAATTTTAATATGAATTTCCCTCGGTGCAATGGCGGTGGGGATGAACATTTGTTCTTATTAAACTTTTTTCTTTTTATTTTCTAGGGAAAATTTCTCTGTGCTTTTCATAAGGGATGCACATGTATTCAAGTGGAGCACAAGTGGGTGGTTGGTTGTATTATTTTCGAAATCCACCCCCGCCGATACGATTCTTTAATGGAAAATTAATTTTTAAATATTTATGATCAACTTTTTTGGGGTCGGGGGTGGTGTACTCAAAATGTTGCTTGGTCACTTATTAAAATTAAAACAAAAAAACAAAATTTCATCAAAAATGTACAAGGTTTTTGGTGGGTGGGGGGATGGGGCGAACCAAAAATGAAATACACGAAATCCGCTTTGGATTCAATTGATTTGGATGGTTCCAGTGTGGGTGGCGTGTTCGGTTCAATTGGTTTGAAGGATATGAAAATATTTATAAAGTATTTGATTGGTTTTCTTTCTGCTCGAGGACTGCATAAATATTAATGATAATTCAAAATTGGACATCCCAAGTGTGGAGTGGATAATTTTTTTGTCTTCTTGAGATTGAAGCGTAGAAAGTTTTCGTAGAGAACAGGGTCTTAAATGACTATAAGTAAATGCTTTATTTATTGATTTATAATATATATTTAATACTTTCTTAGAACTATAAATAAGAATGGAGTGGAAAACTCATATTCAGGAGCGCGATTTACATCTAAGCAACTTAGCAACTGCTTTCAGGTTAACTCGAACAAATTTCTAGTCACAGCTCGATTAAGATTCCAATTGTAGAAAGTTATCAACACTCGTCGTCTGCACACCGGATGATAAGATAAGAGCATGGAGAAAGCCTCTCGCCGAAAGACTCTTTCTGTCTAAAAGACGAGTGTATGCATAAGAAAGGCAACGAAAAGCTCGAACAGCTAGGGAAGAGTACAAATATGGGAAGAAAGAAAAATTACTGCGAAAAAGAAGATAGCCTACGAAGTCTCTCAGTTTAAGGATATCGAAGAGTCTAGGAACACAAACATAACACGTTATTCCTACAAAAAAGTCACAATCATTGACGCACCAGGCGTCAAAAAATAAAAGAAGCTTAAAGAGACCAAAGCAGCTTGATTAGATAATTAACCAGAAGAGCTTATTTAATATGGCGTACAGTGTTGCCACTTAAATTCAGAGCTTATATAGTACCATAAACAAAACCAAAAATGAAGCACCATATGAAGCATATAAAAATCTTTAACAAAATTATTTTCTAAAATATTCTCATAATAGGGAATGGAACAACAAGCGCAACAGACTTGATAAAGCCTTCGAGCCTTTTTGGAACATAGTTAAAATCATAAAGAATAAAAACAAATTAATTCCGTTCCTCACAACCGATAAGGATAAAGCGAACATCCTTGGCCTGAACTTCTCGAGGAACCATACCGTTTCGTATCATTTAGGAGACGTAAATACGTAATTAGAAGTAGAATGCACGCTTGAAGTTGCAAAAGTATTTCTAACTAATTCTAATATACGCTGATGACAGAGCGTCTTTTTCATCGCATGAATTCGGTCTCGTGATCGAGACAAATCTTCAAACAAATTGTACCTTTGCGAATAATTATAACAGGTCGAAAATAATAATAAACACTGAGAAGAGTCAAGCCGTCTTTTTTACCAGAAAATGAAAACCTTGCTTCCTTCGCGTAATCAATTAAGTTCAAATGGAGTACAGATCGAGTGGCAGTATTCAGCAGCAGGCATTCACCATGACTCGAAATTTATCTTCAATGTAAATACCATGAACGCAATTAAAAAATATGAATATAGCAACGAATGTATTATATAATGAAAACAAATTAATTATACATTAAGTCATTTTTCAGACAATTCTTTTATATGGTTGTGTAGTCTGGAGTAATTGTGCAAAGTCCTTCGTAAACAAATTGCAAATATCGCAAAATAAGCTCCTTGAAATGATGTTAAATCTTTCGTGGCACCACTCCACTTTAAATTCTTAAATGAAATGGTTGTTTATCAATGCATAAATTTATTTAAGTAGAACTATTAAATCTGTTTGTTATAGTAAAAAACTATTTTTTGTATTATTTAGTTTTTGTTATTTCTCGTTGTTTATTTTGTATTTATTAATTTTTAATTTATTTATTTATTAGCCCAAATATCCTTGTTTTTGAATTTTCAAGGGGGATGGATAAAGAGAAAATGAGCTTGTTTCTTGTAGCCCCCGCTCAAGTATCTTGACAGGACGCGTGCTTTGTAATTTTAAAATCATTCTTTATCACAATTTTCTTCGAAACTATCTTAAGAATAGAACAGTAATTTGTTGTCTATATTTCATTACCATGTGTCTACCTTGCAATGGAAACTCTATTTCCAGCAAACGAATTAAATTGTCTAAACTGTCGCTCTACGTTTTTTTAGGAAGGATATTTTCTCCACTGGCAGAGAGTCCTTTGTAAAATTCTAGACATCAGATTCCACCCTCACTTGAATGTGTTGAACATCCCAAAACTCTTAATTTCACCCATGCTGTTATGCAAATACTATTTCTGCTAATAACAAGCCTGGTCGTCTAGTCTCTTTTCGAGAAGATAGGGAACAGCATTTATTCGACACGTCTCCGAAAAGTTATATTTCCTTCTTGATCCAAATATCGAGCTAGGAAACGATGACATATCGTTGCCCTATGTAACGTTGAACGATAATACCGTTTTCGTATCGAAATGTCGACTTGTGATTCGAGGGAGTACCTCACCTCAAATTGGAACTGCTCTTCGCATCTTTTACTAGACTTGAAAATCATGTGGACTCACTGACAAACTGACCAAAGGGTTTGATTTACGATATCCGATTTCCCAAAATTTCTGTTATTATTTCATTTAGACTGTGTTTTTCTTAAGGGACTGCAACAACCCCTACAATGCATCTTTCATAGAGCAAGCAGAAGGATTACGAGCTGAATTGGAAGAATATCCAGCGGCTTGAAACTCATATGTATCTCGATAGGGACGGAGAATTTGATATTGACTTATTTGCATTCGCTCAGTTCGCAGTATTTTATTTGAAAAAAATTGATATTCTAAAAATTTGGGGCTTGGAAGATTGATTCATCGCGCCGGAGTCATGGGTATGCCTTCAAAGCCAACGACGTATAGTATATACTCTATTTTGATAACGCGAACTTTGAATTCCAGCTTGGCAAGCCGATAAAGTAATCACTACAGTATGCCCGACCACTTAGTGGGACAACTAGCGGCAGTCCTATTGCCAGAACGGTCGATTTGAAAATTCCAAGGCTTCCCCAATTCTCTTGAGCGATTGGCAATTTTTTAAATGGTGTAACTGGTTCGAAAAAGGTTGTGTGCCGTAGGCACATGATGTGGAGCTAGGTCCCAGCCCCTAGAAAACTGTCGCGCCAAAACTTTGACATCTCATTTGATCACCCAAAATCGCGAAATCTCAAAAGTCAAATGAAAGAAATGATAACGTAGTAAAAAGCCTTTTAACAAGGCGCAACATAGACAAAGTGAAGCTAACTGGTTTTCATATAGATTCAAGCCTTGTTAAACAACATCGGATAATACAGACATGGCGTTGCTTACATCGGAAAGATGAATGCTGTCATGTGCGACTTTGAAGTTGATAAAACGTGGTGATTTTATTGAAGTAGTCCGTAAAGTTGGACGACCAATGAATTTGAATTCTGAGCCCATAGGACTTATGTCCAGGAAGGAAAACAATAAAATCACTTGAAAGTGAGCGAATTCCATTTGGAAAAAAAATTTTATCTGATGTTGGCACGAGCCGTGATGGGCTCGTTGAGTATGGAAAGGAGATAGAAGTAACTGGAGCGGATCTGGCGAACAAGACGGGTGTCCCGGCAATTCGAAGCTCACTTCTCGAATCATCGCATTTTGATAGCTTCCCTTAATCCACTTTCCATAGTTATTAACTATGCGACCCCCCGGGCATTACACAATATGAGCGCCATAACCATTTGCGCCAAATTTGTGCGTCAACATTTTTCTGGTATCGTTGAGGATTGTTGTTTTTGTCTCAGAGCCATAGTGATGGACTCAGATGTAGTGGTTAGAAACCACCTTCGACTTTGTAGTACGTTAGATTTTTTTTTTTAAATTTCAAGTCGTTTATTCTCATGTTCGTAGGCTATAATATTTGGACCTATTCATGTTCATGAGAAGTTCCTTATGAATGCTGCATAACACATCGTATAAACAAAGATTTCTATGCGATCTTTTGGTTCCAAAAAGTGCGATTTAACTCATTTGCATTAATTTCAAAAGCAGTTCCATTTATTATGCAACAATTCTGTCAAATCAATTCAGCTCAAAGGTAAATGAAAAGTTCCTTTCACTCGTCCTTACTCGTGAGTGAACGAAACGTCTAGCAATTTACCGTCGGAAGGATTTTTCAACCAACATGAGCACACAACTCACGCGACATTTACTCTTTAATCCTTTAAAGGTGACCGATGCTTAGGTGGCCCACAATAGTGTAGTACCATAGATTAAGGATACCGTGATGCCTTGCTCTTGAATTTCTCTATCGATCCAGGCATTTCCACAAAAACAAGGATGCTGACCTCTAATCAATGTCTGCCTCCACCGCCATCCATTTTCGACCCGTGTGTAGTTTGTATTTACTCACTTATGTACTTGGGAGGTAAATGACTCGGCTTGGCTCACTTGTACATCGTAAACACAAGGTGATGGCCAGGATCTGGCATTCGGCTACCGGCAACCGATTTAGCGCTGCTGCTACTGTTGTGCTGTTCACCATGGATTACTCTCTGGACACGAATAAAACACATGTGAACCCCTTTTCCGCGTACAGGAATTAAATACAAACAGCGTACCAGGAAAGTTCATACATACTTATATATATTTGTTGTATGTGCATTGACCACATTCGACAAGGACAAGAAGAAGACGAAGAAAAAAAAACAAAAAAAAAAACATAATGAACAGCAACAGCTACTTGACCGTCGCGCGATTCACATGTTTCACTGTTTCACTTTCTTCTGTGTCGGGCCATCCTTCAGCAGATTCAGCAGTTAAAAGGAACAAGGATACACTTGTACACTTGTACACTTCTATCTAACGAATTTGTGCTTCGAGTTCAATTACCTTTCACTTCCCGTGTGTGTGTCTAACGCCGGTTCACAATCACCGCCCAGACCACCCTCATCCTCAGTCCTCGTCCTTCGGCAATGACTTTCATTAGTTGCGACGTTTATCGATTAACAGTTGTTGTAGTTCTTTTAGGGTGAAAACTTAGAAGGAGAAAAAAACCAAACTAAATTTACGCAGATTCGCCGTCAGGACTCGTGTCAGACAGAGGAGCTACCTTAAGCTTGCTCCTTTTTCGCGTTTTGACATTCTAAATGAGCATTTTTTTCCATCATCTTCTTCTGTGTCTCAAAATCTTCGTTTTGTTTTTCATTCATCTTCTATGGATACCGGAATAGGGTGATGCGTGGCGGAGAAGAGAAATGCGAAAGATGTTGGTACAGAAAAACAGGATGTGAAGTACATGGCTAACCTTGAAATAGATGTCGAGATACAATATACAACGATAGATGTGTATTGAGATAATTTTTACGCTTCACGAAAATCCTGACCTTAGTCAATAACTTCTTTCGACTGGAGTAGCTGGTGGGCATTAATTCGGGCGGAATCAGATAAAGTGGCCCAGCCTTTGGGACACGAGGAGGCTTTCCCGTCAAAGGGGTTTCAAAGGGCCTCAAAAGGAGGTGAAGTTATTGTTGTGTGTGTTCTTACTTGCTGCACGAATTCAATTTCAGGTATCAAAGAATTACCCAAGGAGCAGTTTCTTTAAGTGAAAGATGAAATGAACGAAAACAAAAAAAGAATTTTTTCGAAGAGGGAGCATCAAAATGGAGAAGGGCAAATTAGAGTTATTATCAAGTATTTTTATTTGAATAAAAAAACATGTTTATCAAAGTTTTTAAGATGGGAAGAACATCCGCTGAAGATGAACACCGCGAGGGACGTCCATCCAAGTCCATCAACGTCCCTCACTGAACACTTCGAAGAGTGATCATCAGGCGTGTAGCTGAAGTCATAGGGGTCGCCTATGGCAGTGTCCAAAGAATCTTTGTCAACGAATTACTTATGAAAAAGGTGTTTCCGCGTTTACCGAGAACTTTAACCGACGAGCAAAAGAACAAACGAGTTGAGATTTCGAGATTGAATCTCGAAAAGTTCCAGGCAGATCAGGAGAATTTTTTGACACGTTTCATGACCATGGACGAGACTTGGATCCATAATTTTAATCCAAAAAACCCTCTTCAACGACACGGAAGAAATTCAAAGTATCGAGCTTTGCAGAGAAGGTTCTGGCATCAGTTTTTTGAGACGCAGAAGGAATTTTTGTTTTGGAGTAAGGAGCCACTGGAAAAGGAAGCCCCTTCTTACTTCCTACTTCGACTTCGTCAAGAAAAAAGTTTCGGGAGCCTTTTAAGGAAAAAAGACGTGTCAAACTGCGAGCCGAAACGCTGTTTCAACAAGACCAACCAAGGCTACATTTTCACGGTTCGTGTTTCAAAGTTGTAAACTTTTTTCAAACTTTTTTTCAAGTCTTCCAGGACCGTTCAGAGTCCTTACGAAAAATATAAAATGGACACACAAATGGTTAAGCTTGGCGCTGACTACCAGGAGCTGTTGCGCCACCAATTTATTCATACAGATAATGTCTCAAAAACCAGCGGAGGAGACATCGTCGGACCTCAAACTTTTCTTTGCTGTGAAAAACCTAGAAATTTTGACTCATCCGTCCATACAATTTTTTATTATCATTTATTTTGAGGTCCTTAAAAAGGCTTTTTGAATGCCTCTCGATGTTTAAAGCCGGCGGTGGCTTAACTCCGTTTTCTTCGTTATTAATGATATCTGCTTTGAGTGGGAACTGTTGAACTCTGCACTCTGTGGATTTTGATCTTTCCCTTTTCCTATGGGTTTAATTGAAGTTTCCTGCATGCAACGACACATGGTTTCACAGTTCGTTTCTATGAACAGCATAAAATGAATCTTTAAGTCATTCAAGCCCTACAAATCCGCTTCTTCTGTAGCAGGCTTTTGCATATGTTCTTGCCATAGGCATGGCTCAGTTCCCTTGTGAGAAATTCTCTTGAGAGTCTTGTAAGACTATTTAGCTTACGATCTTTCCATAATACATTGGTCAATCAAGTTCTCTGGATAAATAACAAAGAATAACAACCTCATTTAGGCTAGGATGCGGAGAAAGCATTTGATGCCATACAACGTTGTACATGATTTCCCAACGTGTCTGGGCTGGGGGTCTAGAAGCTTCCATCAACACTAACATAATAGAGATAAATTCTTGAAGTCCAATTTTCGACAATATTATCGAGCAACTTGGGCCGTGTAGCAGCAATTACACGGCGAATGTTGACTTCCAATTCGTCCAACGTCTCTGGCTTACCGGCATAGACTAATAACTTGACATAACCTCAAAGAAATTCAATGAAATGTGTGAGATTACAGGATCGTGGAGGTCAGTTCGCAGGTTCATTACACGAAAATATGCAAATGATTCCCGCAATAAATTTATGGCGTCGCGCCATCTTGTTGGTAATTCCATTAGCCCATAAATCGCACCAACAATGAGTTTCAATGGATATAAGGGCATCTCAATACAGGCTTCTTTGTTTTTGCCACTTTAAATTCGGCAATTTTGCTTGTTTACATGTCATTTTAACCATTTAATTGGGCCTCATCGGAGAACAATGAGGATCAACCAGAATCATGCTTTCGGTCCATTCATAGAACCCACTCCGCGTAAAATAGTCACGCGATTTTAACTCTTGCACAAGCTTAGCCTTATAAGCTTTCAAGCCAAGTTTGTTCCTTAAAATTTTCCACAAACTGGACGGGAATAGTTTCAATTGCTGTGAACGGCGGCGAATAGACTCATTGTCACCTTTGGAGATGCGCATTATCCACAAGAGTGTACGTGGTGCGAAAACGACACATCGTGTTCTGATAAACCTGCTCAGATGGACGATTATGTCGACCTTGGACGTAGCTTACGATAAATTTTGCTAACCAAACCATGGTTTTTCTTTGTCATTGTAAAATGGCAAAACACAATCAAAAACACAAGCCACAAATCAACTTTCAACTGTCAAATTGACAATCTGTAGAAACAGTTTTGTCAGTTTAAAAACCAAGCCACTAAAATAGACAACAAAATCTTCATAGCTATTAATCCAATTGCAAAACAATGTTCACCAACATTTAGGTTTAGGTTTTTAGGGCGGTTTTCAGGGTGGACAATTTTGTAACAAAATTCCATGAAATATCGGTTGAGCGAATCCCTTTTTTTTATGGCACCAAAAAGGTATGGTCTCTTTTTTCTATACGGGAAGTGGTTATTATAGAAAGTCTACAATATGGTATGTTATGGTTCTGATAAAATTATCCAAATATCCAATAAAATTATAATATGTGCCAAGTTAACCTCGTGGTGTAGGCAAAGATCGCTTTGAGCCCATGCTTTATTTTGGAAGTGCCTTCGGTTTTACCAAGTTTATAAAGTCGCTGCACTTTCAATAACAAATTGTATTCCGCGCGTCGCAAAATTTTTTATATTGTTGGCGAAAATTTCGGCTCCTTCTTCATTTTAAAGTATATGTAATTATTGTAAAATTTTTTTTCAGATTCACCCACTGAATTAGCTAAGAATATTTAATAAATTCAAGATATTGAAGTTATGTTACGGAAAGAACATTAAAGGCACAAAAAATACAAAAATGGGTTACGCCACTGGAATCCATGGGCGGCGAACTTTAAAAGAAATATTTATCGCGGTTTTTATTAACACTAATTCGAAGACAAAGATCGACTCATTTCTTTAGGAATATATTTTTACAATTCTTTAGACTATACTCAAGTTTGAGCCGAAAATTCTGATTTTTAAAATTTTGCTAACTTCCCCCCTGTCAAGGCATTATGCTAGTTCAGCCGTTTTTCTTTCCAACAAACATATATTTCTCATTTTATGTCTTCTTCACGCATTCATTGCTTTCAGTTGAATATTTTACGTCCAATTAACCGTTCCAACTTGTTTGATGTTCCAATAAAGACCACATCAAGTCACTTGTAATAGATCCATTTCTTGCATTCATGATTACCACACAAGTGGCAAGTTCAATCAACTAAAACAAAATGCTAAATAGCAGCCGTAAAAAGCTTATCATCAAGAATGTAGGAACGGCCTTAAGCGTGCGTCTATGTCTTTCACAACTCCGCTAAGATTGTAAGCAATTCTCACACCCAGCAGCCCAGGATGCAAGAGTGGTTCCAGTTTTTCCATTACTTTGTTTATATATTTTTTTATATTAATTAAATCTTCATCACTTCTTTTCTTGAAAAGATACATAGCATCGCATCAAGATTCCAGATTCTACGTTCATATAGTCTCATCGAATGAATTGCAGTAAAATGGTGGCTTGCATGTTGGCGGCAAAAAAGCAGCACAACAATGTCCACATTAGTTTGGTATTTGCGTCCGGAGCGCTACTTCGGATTGGGAACGTGTATGCTGATCAAGGGGGATACCATCAAGCTGATTGTAGAGTTCCTTCCATCCGAACAATCAATCAAGTTTTTGTGCAGTCGTCTGTTGGACGGATGGATGACGACGATAACAACGTCGAAGACGGCACGAGAAATGATTCTGCTGGCCAAGTGCATGAGAGAGAGCAAACCTCTGAAGATGTCACTAGATAAGTGCTAAGACAGCAGACGAATGAGAGGCAGGACGTTGGACGGGTAAAAACATGGCGGCAGTGGTATGGTAGTATGTCAATTGGTTTGTTGTTGCTGTCGTTGTTTTAATTTATGCCATTTTAAAGGATGTGACTGTGAGTGACGGACTGGTTGCAGCAGACACACCAGCGTGTTAGCTGCCATTTAAATATGCATGCCAATTCTAATGGGAAATACATGGAAATGAGTAAGATATACGAGTGTGCGCATGTAATTTACTTCTTAATTTTACAATTTGGTTTTAGAATGACGACGCTAACCTTAAAGCCAAGTGCAAGGCACGACTACTGAAATAGCATTGCACGATGTGAGTAGCGTAGTTGATACCAACTACTAAGAAAACAAAATCAGTTCCTTTTTTCTTTCCTTGAACAATTTGGCAGTTTAGTGAAACGCAGTAAGTCACTTACAGGACCTACACTGCAATGACTAATTCATCGGCTTTCCATGTGAGTGAGTTCTTAGTTCGTATCTTCTAAATGATGGTATGTGAGTATAATGTAACTGACTCTGTTCTGAAAGCATTACACTTACAATAGAACACACTTAAACATAAAACGAGAGTTATTAGTTCATCTACTAATGGCAAATAAAATACTGCGAATTGAATGAATGCAAACACATGGAACAATCGAAAAAAAACACATTTGAGTTGTTAGCCAATTTTTCAAATAATTAAACGCATTTCCTGTTTAGCTAAGGACTCGAAATTGAACAGTAAGAAGGGACCTACTTGAGGCTTCGACCTATGAGAACAACATTTTCAAGTAATGCTCAAATGTATGAGAGAAACAGGTTATAGTGTGAAGTGCCGGTTTCCGTGGCACACTGATTAGCGCCTCGACAACGCTAGAAAATCTGGAAGTTTCAAAGCTTCAGTTCTCGCGAAAGAAGTTATGTATATATCCTCGTCGGAACATATCAAACAAATATTTTTTTTCTTATTTAGCAGTCTTTTGACTTGCTCAATCGCTGTGTGTCGACGAAGCTGCAATATTCATTACTTTTTATTAAAATAATGTTCAAAGATAAAAAAGGCACATTATTTTATTATTAGTTAGTTATTTACAAATTTTTGTGTTACCCCACATTTTAAACCGAGATTTGATATTTTAGTTTCCATATTTTCTTATTTAAAAAGAATTTTGTTCTTATTCAATGAGGTTAGTCAAATAAAAAACTATTCTGAGGGACAATCACCGCAACAACTTTTAATGTAATACAGTGAAATATAGTAATAAATTAGTTAACAATTAAAAAAAAACTGTTTTCAATTAAAATAATATCTAAATATGTAATTATATATATGCACGCGAATGTTTGTATATATATGTATTAAATGTTTTACTAAATATATGACTTAGAAATTAACATGATCAAATAAATCAACAAATAAAAAAAAAATAAGTGAACAAATTAAAAAATTACAAAAAAAGATATATATATATAAAGTGAGATAAATTAAAAAAATAAAATAAAATATATAAAAAAATAAATCAAAAACCACACACTTTGTTTTGAAATAAATAAAATAAAAGAAAAATATGTAATTTGAAAAAACAAATAGAAAACCATAATCACAGTTGAACATTATTTAATTGAAATGAACAATAAGTATTAAAAAGGTGATATTAATTAGATAATTCATCAACCAAATTATTGCCGAGAACTACGAGTTAGTCTTTGCATTAATCTTTAAGTTGTTTTATTCTTGCGGAGATCAATTCAATGTTTTTCCTTTTGTTTTTGCTAATCAGACGTGGAATGATGCCAGGGAATGTTTATGATTTTGTAATGTTTTCTTTAATTTATAATCTCTCGGGCATTTCCAAACAGGTCAAAAAAACAAATGTGAAGTCAAATTAACATAAGTGAAAAACATAGCAGACAACATTTTCAAAACGTAAAAATCTCTACAAAATTACATTAAAACATCTTTTTGAATGTCAGTCCATGCATTAAAACCATAAAAATAACCCCGATTTGCAAAAAAAAAGTATTGTTTTACAAATATCTCAGCTCAATATTCCCATTCATTCGAAAAAATGACATATTGAGTTTAATTTTTGAGAAAATGAGACCTTAAGTTCAAAAAGGGTGCAAAAATCAGTTTCAATAAGTTAACTATTTTTATCTTCCGACTTTTGTTCTTATTAGTACTATTATAACTTTAAACTAAGATAATAATTTAAGAAACGGATTTAAAAGAATTAACCTGAAGATTTGAACGACTAAACGACTCATCGAATCATAAAAATTATAATTTACTTATAAACAGAGTGTACGGAATTTTTTCAAATTTGGAATTTTCAAAAATTCAAAAACGAAACATCAACGCCAGCTATGAACATTATTATAAATTATTCACAGAAGGTTAATTTTTTACTCCTCAGAATGTTTATCAGTCAATTATTTATTAAATAACTTTGGTAAGTGAATGTTAACCATCCAGTGAGTCACTCAAACTCACACAAAAAATTTCATAAAAATCAGTTGAGCCGTTTTGGAGGAGTTCAGTGACTTAAACACGTACAGACGAAATTTACTATATATATAAAGAAAATTATAGCCTAGAAAATGACTAACAAAAAAAATATATATGAACATTTTGTTTGGTAATCAGGTTAGCTACAGTAGAACTACACTTAAACAAAACTAATCCAACGTGTACATTTACGGGGTGCAATTTATCTGTTTAATTTTTTTTGTTGATAGGTCAAAATAAACGTTAAACAAATATATCTAACTGTATCTCCATTTATGTACAAACATATGCGAGTAGGCCAGCGAGGTTGACAGCAAGTGCGTTGGTATCCTTATGCGGTATCCTTAAATTAGAAATTAAAACGGTGAAACATCGTATTCTTCTCTCTACCTACTTCCTAACTGCGAACTGACAGCTCCCAACTGAACCAGATTATCTGCCCTCTCATCATGCCATAGCTCTATTGAACTTTAGTCGCCTGTCCACATGGTTTGTTATCGATTTAACTTACCGTATGTCTTTTCAGAATAATGCCATTATGGTGGAAGTGGAGGAAGGCCTGTCGTCCCATAAAGCCCATTCAAGTTAAAATTGTTGCCCTGGAGATCAGGTCATTGCTCTTCCAAAGTGCCACCTATTGCCACTTGTTGTAAAGGGCCTCAAAATGACACTATTCTGTATACAGAAATTCTGGAGCCCGAAGCCACATGGGAAAACTATATCGAGCACAGGCCGAACGAGAGCCGCATAGTAAATTACACTTGCCCTGGCATCGAGTTGGCTGTTGTGAAGTAAGGTCCTTATAACGATTTGAAATTTTCTTCACCCGTTTCAGTCCGCGAAAAATCTGCCGTGCCGATTTGCAAATTTTATTTTTATATTTGTTTGAAAATAAATGAAATCAAGAAAAATTTTCAATTTTATTTAATTCGGGTCATGTATCGGGGCGAAAAGATCCACGCCTCCCATGTTCTTGTTATAGTGGGCATGATACATTGACATATGAGTTCCTTTTTAGGGTAAAACCTTTTAACGGAACCTACAGGATTTTCATCTTCAGAGTTTGACAATAGACTAACAGCTGAGTTTTATTTTATTTACTGTATCAACTAGACCTTCAAATGAGTCTCTTTTAGTATTTTTGAATATTTGTCTCTGAGTCAAAGGGCACTTTGCCAAAAGATTTTCACGAACATTAACTGTGGCGAAATATCTTCTCTGAGATAACAAAGCTAACAATTTGTGTGAAGTGAAAAAGTTATGAGGTTTTCTATTACTTTAAGTAATTCTAAGACTACATTCTGACCCAATCCGTCTTCTTTTAAAAAAAGAAGCAGTTTTGTCGCAACACAGTCCAGCGCAACTCAAAAGCCACAATTTGTATCCGAACCTTGTATGCTTACTCCGTATGAACACTTTACACCTACGATTCACATATCAGGTTGGCAACAAAGTAATTGCGGATTTTTTAAGAAAATAAAAGACAATTTTTTCATGGAACGAAATAACTTTATTCTGTAATGTATTGCCCATTTTGATCAATGACCATTTGCCATCTTTCAGGCGGCATCATAATTCCACGTTCATAAAGCTTCTGGTTTTTATCAGCAAAAAACAGAACCAGGTACGATTTGATATCATCATTAATATTGAAATTTTTACCATTCAAGGAGTTTTGCAAAGATCGAAATAAAAAGTAATCATATGGTGCAAGGTCAGGACTATATGGTGGATGTGGTAAAACGTCCCAACCAAGCTCCAATAATTTTTGCCGAGTGACCAAAGATGTTTTTTTTATATTCTCTTTTGGAAGGCAATTCCAAAAAATTTGTATCAAGATTCCATCAAAGTGGAATCAAAACGATACCGAAAGTTGATCCAACTAATAGAAGAAGGGACTATTGTAAAGTATGACCAAATATGTGTGTGGCCTTGCAGTGTCATGACGGAATACAACACCTTTTCGATTTTTCTTTTCGGGCCGCTTTTCTTCAAGGGCATTGTTCAATTTTGTTAGTTGTTCGATTTAGACATCTGATTTGATCGTTCGGTTGGATGGTAAAAGGCTTGCTCCACGATCTTTTCCGATTGACATTGTGGTAAACAACCCATTTTTCATCACCAGTTATCAATTGTTTTAAAAATGGATCATTTTCATTAAGTTTCTTTAACAAATGTGTTGTTCATGAGGAACCCATATATCGAGTTTTCGCACATAGCAAAGTTGTTTTAAGTGATTTTCAATGCACGTATGTGATACATGAAGCTTCTCTGCAATCTCACGTATTGTAGTGTGATGATCCGAATCGATTATCACTTTGATTTGGTCGTCATCAACTTCAACTGGACGACCAGAACGTTTTTCATCTTTGAGTGAAAAATTACGAGAATGAAATTTGGCAAACCAATTTTGACACCCTTCGTTCTTTTAAAGCTTCGTCACCATAAACGTCACATAACTTTTTATGAGCTTGCGATGCGTTTTTTTCCTTTCCGGAAATAAAAAATCAAAATATGACGTAAATGTTTGTTTTGATTTCCCATTTTTCAACAGACGCCAGAAAAAAACCTACACAACCGATCAAAATTTTTTTTTTACTGATTGACAGTTGAAGTACCAACTATCAAACAAAAAAATGTGTTTGACATTTCGATTACGTCAGCAAACCTAAAAATTCAACTAAAGCCGTCTATGAGTAAAATCCGCAATTACTAAGTTGCCAACCCAAAAGATTCATCTATTAACAGAGCACGAGAAAATATCCCGAACTTAGAACAATTAGATGATATTTTATTAAAAAAGTTTCGTACTTTATACAACTTGTCAGTTGTGTCGATAGAATTACTGTCTGCAAGGTGTGAAAATGACTAAATTTTCTTGTACACGCTCCGCGGCATATCATTTCCTATGATAGGAAAGTGGATATCAGGACTGACTGAACAATACAAATTTTCTTGTGAAACGCTATTACAGCCCGCATATAAAAGGATTCCCAAAAATTATTTTTAATATACTGTATCTAACAGAAAATCGGAGCTTTTTGCTCTTGCATGTACGTTTGTTTGATCGATAATTAGTCCCAAAATATCATTATCAAAAAACTCTTCGAAAAGCTCAAGGGAGATTTCAACCAAAGTGTTGCGATAAGTTTTTCTCTGTCTTGTTGCTCATTATTTATTGGAAGTCTTCCAAATTCAGCGGCACAATTTTCCCATTTCTGTTTGATCCTTGCCTTACATGCCAGACTTCAAGTGCTTCGTCAACTTCACTCTCAAAATAATTTTCAACAAGCGTAGCTTCTACTGGTAGTAATGTGTCAATATTACTTATTTCGTTCTCATCGAGGTGCCACCAAAAACACCGTGTTCTTAGGGAGGCAGTATTACAATTTCTCTACCCTCAACATCATCTCTCCAGCTTTCCAACAATTCAGGAACTTCTGCCAAAGTTAAACATTTTGATGTCTTCTGATGTGATTCTGAAAACGAAAACATAGTTTAGGGCATCGATGTGAAAACGCAAAATTTAAATGTTTACCTCTAATACAACGTTTTCTGCTGAAAATTTCCATTTGATGCATAAAGATCAAATTCGATGATTTTTTGATTATCTTAAAAGGGACCAAACCAATTAATGAAAAATTGCACAAAACTGTTCAAGGAAAAAGCTGATTTTTTGACATTACCCGGGGAAATTCCTTTAACATTCAACTTTTATTTTCCAGAATGTCTCAATTACATAAAAGCAAAGATATTCCAAAAGATGTCTTCGTAATTCGCTTACAAAAACTGTGTTTCGAAAACGCAACGGTGTTCGAAAACTGATTAGAAACAATCAGATTAATTAAATCAAATTTTTGCCGACGATGTTTTTTTCAGCTAACCAACCTTGAAATAAATGAGAACCATTAAATGGTAAAAGGAGATACCGTGCATTTTATTGATTCACAGATTGAACGAGAATTGAACTGCTCGACTTTTATAAAAACCCGATGCAGACAACTGTTTTTTTCGAAAGACGTTCCCCCTCTATTAGTCCAGGACTAAAACTTGCATTCCACTCACTTCGTAAATCTACAAATAAGAGCAAATAAAAATAGCAAAGCTCCAACTCCGCCTAGAAGTCGATGGTAAATATTTATCCAAATTAAAAATCAATAAAACGCTTCGGCCCCTTTTTTCCTTTTTTTGTTTTTCCTCCTTCGAAGACGCGCACAGAAACACAATCGAATTAAAATTCCATTGCAGGCATAAAATCAATCAAATTAATATTATTACATTTAATAACCATTTGCTGAGGAGATATCTCATTCCAGCATCGGCCTGGACATCCAGCTCCAGCGTGTACTCCTCCTTCTTCGGCGGGCAACAGAATATGGGCAGCATTCTACAACTGCTGCCGCTGGCTTGGGTGTGAACTTCAATTGTACTCGTTTACTCGTTTATATCGTGGTTCGGATGTGTGAATCCGTATCCGGACAGAGCCAAGTCAAATATTTATTTTTAGATTAAATTGCCAAAGCCATATTGTTGGACGCAAAACGAACCTGTGGGAGCAGCTGTGCAGCAGTTTGTTCAGTTCCGTCGAAACGCTCTCCAAAATGAAAAATCCAGCAAAAAAAAGGACGAAAAAAGAAAAGGAGGAAAATTGTGTGACTTCCTCGCAGTAAGTAGCCAAATTATCGCATTGGATTCCGATCGATTCCAAGCAAATGCCCCATCCCGCGATTCGATTATTATTATTGACCGTGGGCAGTAGTGGAAGTGGATGTACCTACCTCATGATCAGCAGACCACCAGGCAACATACCAACCAACTCTTTGACTTCGACACACACAAGCACCGGGTGTCCCTCGCAACAACAGTCATCGTCGCTCTCTTGGCCAGTTCCAGTGCAGGCAGAGCCACCTTGGAAGGTGAGAATATGAGATTTTAATCGGACGTGTCCGATTCCAAATGAGCCTTAATGGGTCCCCCATTTAACACTTTGCCACTGATGATGCTGCTGCTGCTGTTGCTGCTGATGCTGTGATGCTGGTGCTTAGTCTGGGGCTGGTTTTTCAGTCTCCATGTGGGCTGGGATGCAATCTCCGTTTGTGTGCGATACGAGAAATGAAATGTTGCAACAATCAGATGCGATGACTTCCAAATGTGTCCATATGGCTGCACTGCACTGGTTTTAGTTTTGTATCAAGCTGCTGGCTTCCACGTGGGCTTTCAACTTTTTACAATGCGTCGCTAGAGTTGCCTTCTGAGGTTAGCTCTGTTATGAGGTTGAGATTAAAATTTCGCCTTTCTAGAAACAAAACGTTGCGCATTGTTTTCAAGTTAGTGGGGCGATCCTTGGTGCAGAATTTGACTGGTTGTGTTTTTTTGCAGAATATATTTAAATGTGAATACTTGTCAAACTCAAATGAAGCTGTGTTTGTTCAACTTTCAAATAAAAGGCCACTATAGTCCGTTTGTTCGCTATAAGCGAACGACCGTTTTCACCGAAAATTTAATTATTTATTCCTACCAATATCGGCATTGTTTCAAGAGCAGTCTTAATTAAATTGGATAGGCAGGGCTGTGGTAATATCCAAGACAACTTCGCACCCATTAATGTATTCATTTGTGACTTCATTCTTGATTTGAGACTAGATGACTCCGTTTTGTTTTGTGGTTCACTTTTTGGGGCTTGAAAAATCTGCTGTAAAAACAGGTTGCCATTTATGTTCCAATGAAACATAATCTTAAAATATTTATTTTATTGAATGAATTTTTTGTTTTTAGCCTTGAAGCTGGGAAAATGCCCATTTCAACCGTTGGCACAATGGCAAGCTCTTTTAAGTAGACTTCTGATATTATTTCATTCACTTCCTTTTAAAATTTTAAAGTCTTAAGAAATTAAGGTTGTTATAAGTGTATTGTGCAACAAATCGTGGAGGCCACTCAAGATCAACACTTTTCTGATAAAATTTGCATCCCAGAGAGCTGTATTGGAAATTGCACTATCTTTTTGAAATCACATGTTTTATTGGCACAAGAAAGTTTTCCAACATATCTATAAGTGGAACAGCACCATCAGAAAAATTTGTCCCAGAAATGCCGTCGGCCCAAGTGGCACAATACTCTCCGAGGGTTAAATGTTTTTTGGTGAACTTATTGAGGGTTTTCGAAGCCCTAAGATACATTCGTGGAAAGAGTATAGAAAAGCAATCAAAAACAAAGGTTGCTCAATCAAGATCTTGTAAAATCTCGGCAAAGGGAATAGGGAAAACGCTTCGACTCTTATCGTGTGGACACCTGAAGCAGAGGCAGCATTTCATCGATGTAAAGCTAACTTGACTAACGCGTCACTCTTGGCGCATCACTAAATAATTTCAATCTTTTTTTTGTTCATTATCGATGAAATTTTATGTAGATAAAAATTGCATTTAAACAACATTGTTTGTATAAGCAGAATGCTTTGGTGTCAGTGGGTGACAAAGAGCCATTTTGAGTTCATAAACGCACACGAAATCTGCGCGGATGAAGATGCTGACGACGATTTGCTTGTTAAATTTTTTGACGAAGTATTTTTGTAGTTTGTCCTGAAAATTCTTCCGAGGTTTGTTATATTCTGAAAAATTAATATTGGCGAATTAATTGTGAGAGCTTTTTATGTAACACTTAAAACGTTTCTTTCAGCAAAGTTCTTCGTCTCACAACAGCACTACACTGTCAACACTGACGTCGACCAAATTCTCTTTCCTGAGTAAGCAAGACTCTAGAAGAGGTCTTTTTTCGAAAGCCGAGTCTCTTTCCGATTCATAGGAGAAACAGACTAACCTTCACCCAGTGTTGATTGTTCATCACGCTGTGCTGTATAAACATCGATTCACCACGAAAGCAGAAAGCTTTTGCCATCCTCTGGATAAAAGGACTTGTCAGCAAAAAATCCTTTTCAAATCACCAAATGCTTTCTCTGAGCTGACGACTAACCTGACGTACGCAGGTTCAATGACGCACAGAGAGTAGAGACCCACTTCCGGCGGCTCCATATCATCTATCGGTTGTGAGAGGATGAAAGTATGTCCGACAACTGGAACTAATGTCTTGCAACAACTGCTTACGAATTTGACATCCAAGATCCTTTCTGGTATGTTGTGCGAACATCTCAAGCTTTTTTATTGCAATCAACAGGTGACTAATTTTTCACGGTGCGCAAGTCGATATTTAACACCTATTCTCGAAATCACAGCTGCACGTGATGACCGAACTAGGGGACATTTACATCAACTCCAGCTTGGTCTAGATCCGAGGCAACCTACACAATAGATCCTAATCCCAACAACTATGAAATCTTAGCTCGAAGGACCAAAATCATACTTTACAATAGCTTGAAAGCAGATCCAGGCTCAGATCCTGCAAGAGTCAGTGGCCTGGTTAATAAGTCAGTATATCCTTGCATTGAAAATCTGCTGGCAGTTTATTAACGTACACATGTGGAATCAGATCTCAGATAACTTTTTATTGAGTCCCAGAATCACCCCAGGCTGTAGCGCTATGAAAGCTAGTAATAACAATTTAAGATATAGACTTTTTAGGACTTCAATGAAGAGAAACTAACGACTTGACAAGGTTCCACTTCAAGAGGACATGTTTTCAATTCCAAGTTAAAATTCATCAGCCAAATGTATGATCAGTTTCATGGCAACCAAATGGATTTAAGAAGTTTAGTACCTGCAAAGTCATTTCATAAAAACACACATGACATATGTTACCCCCAATGTATCCACTATCATCATGTGATCTGGCTACCGAGTTCCATGTTCCTCCTGTGGTCGCCCAGTGGTCACGCTGATTTTTAAGGTGTGAAATGGTCCACTTATACACACAGTCTACAATTTACATACAATCTGCATACTAAGAGGCATCATCGATCGGTCCAGAACCACAAAAAAGCAAACAACAACATCCAAGAAGTTTGTATTCCCAGGCAGGCAGGTATATCGGTGAGGTAGCCGGCACCTTGTTAAATGCGGCTGGCTGCTCATGAAGCCGTGAATTATTGGTGTGCACGCATCGCATCGCAGGTTGTAGGCTGCTCTTCGTCGTGGTTATTTAGGTTAATAATGCCCTGGCTAACAGGCTTTCAACTGATAATGAGATCGATTCCGTGCAACGAGGAAGGAATGCATACGAACACCACCGCTCCACCCGTCTCCTCATTCTTCTCAGATGATGTGCGTGAGTAGACCTCGACTTTGGATAAATGAATGGGCAGTCGGAAAAAAAACAAACTAAAAAAAAGGGAACACGCAACAGCACGCGAATTTACTCCCAGAGACTACGAAGCGAGTATGTCCCATCTGCACTGTGCATTACCAATGATGAACGGATGTACGCTGGGCGAAGCTGGGCATATTGGATGCTGCGGATGCACCAGAAATCGTGGTCGTCGCGGGAGTGGTGTCTCGGTACTAGCCAAATACACCATGAAAAGCAGCCGTATCAGGGACTGATGATCAGTTCTCCACTTTAAATACGCAAGGAATCAATATGCTCCAAACGGGGTTATTAAACAACAACAAAAAAAAATTAGTTTTAAGATAATTTTTTTTTATTTCTTTTTCTCATGCTTGTGAGATACTCGTGTAAAGTTACGAAGACTCTGTTTCCCTCAAAGTGCATCGTGGGTGTTTGGTTGAACAATGAGGTGCATTAGTGGGCGATGGGCATGCGGGGAAGAACTCCTCCTGTTCTGTTGTCAGCAAGTACGTAGAGCTGATGCCAAACGTTGTTGTTTAACATATTGTTAAGATGAAGTTTTTTTTAGCCCTCTCTAGGCTGTGCGAAATTGGGACAACCTCTCATAGTTTTGCTAATAATGGGATTTCCAAGGCATATTCTTTTTTCAAGCATGCTAAAAATCACGCGTTGTGATACGACAAAGATCCGTAACACACAAAGCCTGGAATCAGGCTAAATTTTGACTCGCATTTAACAATTTATTCTTGACTAAATATTCTTCCTTTACTGAAACTCACTTAGCTCAAGACTGGATCCATTCCCCTTACCTTTTTTCCTATCGGACTTTGGAATTGCCAAAGGATGACAACCAAACTTTATTACTAAAGCAGCGATGGGCGTCCGACCGGCAAAATCTTTTGAACCGTACTTTGAAAACAGCTGCAAGTTATATTAATTCAAAAATAAAGTAGGCCTCCATAATAACAACGTGCTTTTAAAAATCGCGAGTCAATTTTACGCCAAGAAGAAGGCTTTGAGGAAATATTTTGTGTGTTGTAAAGTGGTACGGAACCCTACACGCGCGTCTCCGATTTGCAGTTGATTGCTTTTAATGAATATCTCTTCTCGGTTGATTAAACGCGTTCCCTTGACTGGTAAAGTGACATTGTGTGTCAGTGCTTAATCCTGGTGCGGTTTTTTTTGTCGAATAATAGCGAATAAAGCTACTTGACTGTCTGATCTTGTGGCCAGAATTAATAAACAATAAAACAATTCTAATTCATGAAATTCTGTGAACATCGACTCCTTTTAGGAACGAAAATGACGCGAACTCATCTCATCTCCAGTAATAATGGATTTTATAAATGTCGAAATCATTCGCTAAAATCGTGTCTTTTACGATTTCAATGCGGTTCTTTTTGAATGAATTTCAGGTGCTTTGGGCTTTACCGAGACACATCTGAGGTCCAAATCTTTAACGGAAAAAATGCCTTTAAGAGGTTCACAAGCAATATTCTAATCGTGCTGTTGATTATTTCATCGGATTTAATGTATCTGACATAGCATAGTGTTGTCATCCTTGTACCAGACATAAAGATTTGTTTTCGATCGAGCACTGTTTTCTTACCTTTGAAACCTTTTTGAATACAAAATTTAATTCAAAGAAGTTTCTTTTTCAAAAGCACAAAAATTCGAAAACACACACGGTGGCAGATATACTCTCGCCAGCGTGGCCTTAACAAAGGTCAAAATATCTTTAAAATTTCAAAAGAATGTTGGCAGCGCATGTGTCATCTAACCAGATGGGTGGAAGCGCCACAGGGATGTCCTTTATTATTATTATTAAAGAAATACCCGTTAATAATTACAATATTTATCTCTTTCTACTTTCGCATTTTGTTTCCTTTTACTATACTTTTTAACATTTTTTCTTTTTGTTTTCCTCATGTAGCCACGTTGTTAGAATTCAGAGGAATAAGCGGGTATTCTAGTCTAGAGGCATGAATTTAATGTAATTTTTGAAGTGTCATAAAAAAAACAATTAATATTTTCTGTATCCGTTAAACGTTGAAAGTTTCTAAAATTAGATGACAATACCCACGATTTCAACCCTCCTAACAATTTGAAACCAAAAAAAAAGATAATTAATCTAGAGTAATTTTGCAATGTCTGGAACTACGGAAAAGTTGGAAAGATTTTTTTTCACACACTGGCGACTGCCTGAAAAAAAACAAGTTTTGTACCACTTTTTCTCCAGACATAGGCAAGTCTATGAAGAAGACTCTCAAATTTCAGGTAAATCGGTTTAGTAGAACCTGAGAAATCGTGGGTATTGTTTTGAAAAAGACAGTTTCGAGAAAAACGCATTTAAAGTTTGATATTGTAGACTTACATTTGTTCAATCTGCCATTCCTGCTTCATACATCGGACCTTTCTCAACTTCGAAAGAACTATTTTCCGCGTTTCTCTCTTCATATTGAACAGTTCTGGCCTCCTTTGATGCTCGTATCTCGGAGCGGTCAATCCGGGCGTTGTCTCGTTTCACAGCAAATGAATGAGCTTCCGGGCAAATTTTCATTCCCATAAGCTCCATAATTTTTAAAATAGGAATGAAGCTTTCATTAAAAATACACATGTACCTATTTCCACGTGGTTTGAAAGTTAGAATTCAACTGTTGGCAGCTGGGCGTAAGTGAACACTAAATATAAAAGAACACTAAATATCACCTTGGGTTCTTGTATTACAATATATACAAAGGACAAAAGGTTTTGCTGAGAAATATAGATTCAGATAGACGGAGAATCCCTAATGTCTCTTGTTCGATTAGTTCTGGCCGAACCAGTTTGGATACCGGGTCAGCAAAATACCGATATCTCCGGAAATAATTTGAATTTTGAAAAATCCTCTTGCAGATATATTCTTGAATAGTTAAACTTTAAAAATATAAAAATCGATTTTTGAAATTTCTAGACTACAATACCCCCATAAGCTTAAATAAAGTTATTTTATAAAGAAAAGATTTTTGTGTTCATTTCACCACGGGCCCTTTTTTAACGTACAAAGTGGTCAAGCCAACACAAGTTAGGATCAGTCTACTACCTTGTCGAGCTGGACAATGAGATTGTGTGAATTCTTTTTGGATTCGCTCACAGTTTAATATTTACTAAAAAAGAAGAAGCTTTTCAAGTATAGAGGCACCAACTAATCTGGACATCTAAGTTCAGGCTTCGAATAATTTGGAGTGTTCTTAAAACTCAGCATGTTAATCCGGATAACCAATTGAGTCTTTGAGAAGTCAATGACCATATTTTATAACAGCTTTCGTTCGACTCCTTGCTGAATTCCGGAGCGAATCTTGAATAATAAGAAGGTACTTGCACTGTTTCTGGGATCCTAAAGCCGGCTATCGCAGCAAGCTTGGAGCCGATGAATAGATATTGAATATTTAAATTTGTCTTGTCCACTATTTGGCTAAGTATAAAAATTCGATCTCTTGTTGGTTTGCAAGGTTGGGAGCCACACTCGTATGAGCAGTTTTTTTTTGTAAAACATACGATCGCCATTGGAACAAAAACACCTAAAACTCCATCTATCGGGCATTCTTTCGCACACGTTAACATGACCGGACACCTTCTTTTACAACCATCAGCTTCTTAGAACTACATGTGACCAGATGGGTTTTCTCTTGTGGCTTTTTGTAAAAAAAGTTATTCCTCGAATATTCTACATCGTTTATTTGGGCGATTGTGTGGATTCTTTTGTTTTGTTTTGATTTTTTCTGCGCATCTTCTTTTGCACCTCTCATCTGTTTCATCACCTTATCACTTATTTCTTCTTTGGATGGTTTGTGGCTTAAAAATGTCTTTTAAAAATGAACTAGGCCAATAATATTTTCTCTACCGATTTAAATGTCTTAATTCGGACAAAGCAAAGTGCGCAGGTTCCAGATCCTACAATTCATGGAATTTATGGAAACCGACGATTTACAATTTTGCAATAACAGGCAAACGAAGTCAATTTGACGCTCATCATAATTAAAGTTCTCAGTAAGCATGTCAAACCATAGAATCAATTTTTGCCATGATTTCACGCTAATGGACAATCAAGCCACCTACCCGTTTTCTGTTTTATAAGCCAATGTAAATGAAGACCGCGATTTGTCCTTGTGTCTTTGTTCTCAGCAATTGGGAGTGGATGATAGTACTCGACTTTACACAAGGATCTTGGAAGAAATGGCCAGTATTTTTGAAAGATCGTCTTCTTTCGAAAAACGATAAACACGAGTATCAAAACAGGGAGTCTGATAAAGCATTATCCACCCAAACATCGCTGTCACTCTTATAAACATTGGCCAATTCTGAATCAAATCAAAAGTGGATAGATCGACTTCCGAGCTCATTAAACCATTGCATTTTTTGTATTTCAAAAATATTTTCTTTTATTGATTACTGTCCAAAAAATATATACAGTATATACTTGAATAAAATTAGGAAAAATAAACAGAACTGTTTTTTGTTTGCGGGACAAACCTTCAGTGGACACTGCGAACATGTTTATAAAACCTTTAAGAGAAGTCGAATTAAAACAACCTTGAAAGACCAGTTTTATCTTAAAAAATTGGATTGGGTGCGAGTAGGCCTGCCCATAACATGAACTTCCCATCTCAAGGTAAAAAAATGTAGTTGGCATTTTATTTGCCGCCACCATCAAATTCCATTTGGGCTATGAAAACATCATTCAACCCCTAGACAAATTCATTGCAATAGAAAAATAAAATACATATTTTTTTCAACTTTGAATCATTTAAGAAAAGATTTGCAAATTTTATATTAATTTTTCACACTTTCCTCTCGAAACTACCTAAGTCGCCTCCATCCGCTTTTAAAAGTGTCCATCCAGGGTGTTTTATAGAGCGAGTTCTTCGAGAAAGAGCTTTACATACACAGAGCTTTACAGACAAAGTCCCTAACTATCTCAAAGTTATAGGTGTCTTCGTTAACGTTCTGACAAAGACTTCGGATTTGAGTGTCCTTTCTTGATGACAGCATATGCTACTTTTTGTCCTCATTCAACGCCAAATCCATCTTTGAATATTTGTCTGAACACTTATAAACGCACTGTTGATATCAAGCTACGTTCCCTAATTATATCAATATCTTCGGCGTATGCGAATTATTCAACAGACCTTTAAAAGATAGTGTCACTGGTGTTCACACGGGACTTTTGTACTATTGTTTCAAGTGATATGATGATGAAACCGCATGACCTTGCCTTAAACGTTGCTTGACATCAATGGGTCCCCATCCTGCTCTGGATGGAATTCCCAGCCTAGACATGGCTTGGCCAACCTTTAAATCGATGAAAAGGTGGTAGTGGACTTTTCTGGTCGAAAGCCACATTGAAATGTATCTATCAGGTTGTTGACGAACAGTTTCAAACGTTCACATAATATGGCGGGTAAGTTGTTATAGGCAATGTTAAAAAGATTGATACCTTTATAATTGGCAAAGCTGAGATGATCTCCTTTCTTCAAGATTGGGCAAACAATACTGAGATACCATTTATCTTTGATGCTTTATTGTGTCATTGCCGCCGGATTCAAAAATTCGACAGCTAATGTGGCTTTATCGGATTTAAGCTTATATATGTAATTGCTATCCTTACTTCGCCTAGGGCGGGTAGAGGCAGTTGGCCTGTTTCGTTTTCATCGAATGGTTAAGGCTGCTTGCCAACGGAATTCGATTCTTCGTTGCCGTAATACAGTCTGCACAAGTGGTTCTTTCATGTCCTCAGCATTGATTGCAATTCTATTATGACTTTTCGATTTGAATTTTGTAGGCTTTGGTTTTGGGTCTGTAACGCTGAGATAATTGTTTTATCTGTTTGTAAAATTTTCGAACCTCCTTCCCGTTTCTTAATTTCTCAACACCCTCGATCTCGCGCTTCTCATGCTCTTTCATAGATAGATACAGATACATAGATACAGCTTGAGAATGTTGTGCACGAGACTTAAGCAGGGAATTTGTCACGCATGGCTTTTATTGTTCTGGTCAATAAAAAACAAGAGAGGATAGTTTTTGAATTCCATTTAATGCTAATTTTTTTTAACGACCACAGTGCTTTAACTTTGTGCGGGAGTTTTGTTTGCCAAAAGAATGGAAATTATGCATTCAGATTGTTACTGAAATTGATTTGTCCGTATCCGTTAGAAAAAATATAGGACCAACGAAGCAAATTCTTAGAACTCTACGTTAAGATAAGATGTGTCAAATTTGGAGATATATTACGACAACTTTTACATTGTTGTTGAAGTTGTTTTTCAAACTCACCGTTAGGGACAAATAGCGAAAATTAAGAAATGCAGGCAAGTAAAACTTGTCCTGTGATAACACTGAAAAGATACTTTCAAATTATGTATTACTATTCTATTAAGAAAAATGTTTAGAAAGTTGTTTTTAAATGTGAAACAAGTAAAATTTGTGACCAGAGTTTGGCTTTGATAGCAGAATTTAAATCGTTGTTTCAATATGAACATTGTGAAAGACCACTTATGTCAACTCCTTGTCCAATGTATTTTCGAAATTATTTCTACGACCTTGTACGATGCACTCGTTGTACTCGGAATATTAAGGCTTGATTGTCTTTATGTCGTTTAAGTTAAAAGAAACCATAGTCTCTCTTCCATCTCTTCCTTCCGAGCTGGGAAAATGTGCAGCATCGGATCTTTTTCTTTCCGGTAAAAAGATAGCTCCAGAAGGATGACATTCAGTCCAATTTTCTTTGCAGATTTTGATAGTTGTTTCTAGGCCGATTTACACAGATTGCTCATCTCTATGCCATTTTCTTGAAAGAACTCTAGACTTTGGTTCATGATAAGAAACTACAAGTTTCTTTGGATATTCCTTGAAACGCTTTTTAATATACGAGTAATGCAATTCTATTCTATTAATGTTTTTTTTTTACAAAATCAATTGTCTCCTCTTAATTTTCAAAGCACTTCCATGGGAACGTGGATCAAGAAATAGAGAAAGGGGCACATCAAAATGTGAAATGGCCTCAACTTTATACTGTTAAAGTCGTTAAGTTAGTACATATCTATTTTAATTTTGTCAACTGGCAAAATAAACATTATTTCTATGAAACTTTTAGAATTAAAATTGAAAAAAAACGAAATTATGTGTCCGGAAACTTATGAAGGGCAGTGTATATATTTATGCATATTTTTTTATCTGTTAAGTTACTTGAAAAATATAAATTTCATTAATATTGAATATAGAACATTTTTTTTATTGGAAAACTAAATTGATATCAATTGAAGAATTGAAATTGTTCCTTTTTTTGACAGTTTTTTCGACATAAAATTTAAAGCAGAAAACCTGGAAACCAATTTGAATTCGATAGCTTGATTGGCTCCCAAGTTAGAAAGAATCGGCACAAACGAACTGGGAGCTCGAAAAGTGGAAATATGTCAAAATTTTGAATTCCGAAAATCGTACCGATTAAAAGAACTTCCTAATGAGAATTTCTATATTTTTATAAAACTTGTCAACGCTTAGATTCAGAATATAACATCCGACCCTCGTACCATGAAAGCGGCACCAATTGGGTGAACTCCAACATCTAATTAAACCAAAATGATTTTCTAATTACGAGCCAAAATTTTGTGCTGCAAGTAATAAAATCGCGTATTTAATTAATATATATTTAACAATAGGAATGGCACCGACTAATGGCGCGCTGCGGCGACAGGACACTTTACAGTTTCAATAAATGAATTCAACCATGTTAATGACATGTTGACGTGTCGTCTCCTTTTGTTATGTCTTAACACATCAAAGTTGACATCAGGTTTTGTCATAATTTTCGTTTCTCATAAAATTATAATGAATCGTGAATTGCATCTTCTCATATCGTATCACAAGTTTACGATAATAATTATTTAAGGAAATACTTCTTTATGATTAGCAGAGAGAGCTAGCAATTAAATTGTTAATAAGCGTTGCGGGGATGGTTTAATTGCCATTGCGCTGCGAGGTCAGGTAATAAAAAGCCAAAGAGATACACTCGAAGTTTGACAATAATTCAGACAATTTTATAAACATTATTTTTATACGATTGCAATTTTTTTTATACCAACGCAATTGTTTCCCTCATCCAATGCGATTCCACCATCCAACTGATTGGAACCATTTCTAAGCAAATTTAGTTTGAATAAACTTCTGGCTAACAACAGTTTGCAACTTTAATCACTTTGACAGTCACGTAGCACAATGATTATGGCTTCTCTTACTCGCTGAGTGGAAAAACAATTGCCGCACCAAAGCACTTAACCGTAGTGTTAAGATAATACCATGAGCCTGACGGTCCACCCCTGTTTGGATGGAATGTTAGTCGGCTAAAGGATTGCTTTTTATATAAAATATTTCTATCACATATTTTGAAAATGAGATACAAGTGTGCGCAATGAGAGTCTTTAATGAAAACGGCAGGACGACAGGACTAAAGTATTTTTAATAAAATAATAAAGGACGAGGAGAAAAGTTTACTTAGTTTTTTCTTTGTTGTTGTCATTAAATTAATGAGCACTCCAGAAATGCACGAGAGAGAAGATGAACTTTTTTGTCGTAAGTGGCAACTTTCATTAGAACGGGGGGGATAAGATTCCTGGCCGGACTTGAGGTAATTATCATTCAGTTGGAGAATTTCCAGGGACAGTTTTCAATTAAATCGGCAAAAAGTGGAATGTTTTGTGTTTTTCTTTTTGATATTTCCATAATTCAGCGGAATATTCATGACTCTATTCATTAGGAAAGCAATCATCGCTGTTTGAGACTTGTAGCTATGAGTGGCCTCGAGATGACTAATTAAACTCTCGAGTGTTGCCTGGTTTCTGCCAATTGATTCGACCTTGTTCTGGGAAATATTTTTCGTTGTTTTACTGTCACCAAGTGATCGATTGATTTATGTAAATGGAACAAATATCTGTAAAGTGTAGCTGTTGGATTTGTACTTGTAAACTCGAGAAACTGTTTCAAGGAAATATAGTTCGATGGTTTTTATAAAGTTTTATATTTTCAATATCAACGGATGGATGGCAAGCTACAATTTATTTAAGATGCAACTTAAGTAAGACCATGGGAAAGAAATATCAAATTTGCGAATAGTTGTTGTGGACTGTCATCGAGGGTGAGGCAACGTCAGGCTCTTCATGTGCGTTGTCACTCACTCACAATGTCTCATAGAATGCCCCGATTTTCAATCTGATCTAATTCAATCGACTTTTTTGAAATTTAAAAATGGCACGAAATCCAAGCATCCAAGCAGATATCAGAGGCATTCTTTGAAAGTTTAAACCTCTTAATTCAATTGTTACCTTTTAAGCCATGAAGCTTCAGCAACATTTGTTGATAATAAAACAACGTTAAATTTAAATTCTCTTGACGATCAAGTTCCCGCACATTTTACGCATACATCTAGCACCCTGATTGACTCGTACTTGGTGAATGACAACATTGAAATACTTTTATACGATCAACTATCCGCACCTGCTTTTCGAAACATGACCTGATATTCGCCATCTTTAAGGGGGTATTCTAGTCTAGCGTTCACTTATGTCCAGCTGCTAACAGTTGAATTCTAACCTTCAAACCACGTGGACGTACATATGTGCATTTTTAATGAAGGCTTCATTGCTATATTAAAAATGATGAAGCTTATGGGAATGAAAATTGGCCCAGAAGCTCATTCATTTGCTGTGAAACAAGACAACGCCCGGATTGACCGCTCCGAGATACGAGCATCCAACGCATCAAAGGAGGGCAGAACTGCTCGGTATAAAGAGAGAAACGCGGAAAATAGTTTTTTCGAAGTCGAGGAAGGTCCGGTGAATGAAGCAGGAAAGGTAGATTGAGTAAATGTAATATAAGACTACAATATCATTTCATGACTTAGACTGCGAAAAACTTTACGCGAAACTTTAAACGCGTTTTTCTCGAAACTGTCTTTTTCAAAACAATACCCACGATTTCTTAGGTTCTACTAGACCGATTTACCTGAAATTTTTAGAGAGTGTTCTTTATAGACTTGTCTATGTTTGGGACTATCCCCATCCCCAAATTTGTATTACTTTTATTTTTTTTAAATTCTTGTTATGTTAATAAATAACTGATAAAAAATGGATACAAAAAATATTAATTGCTTTTTTTATGACACTTCAAAATTCGAAAAAAAATATTGTTAAGCAGATATTGTTGAGCAGATTTCTAACCTTCTTTCATCTTACGTGGCACTCATTCACATGCTTTAGAAAAAAAAATACTAACGAGTTTTTCAAGCAACACTCTATCTAAAATCCTATCTTTTCATAGCTCACAGTCTGATTTTCTTCAGAGCTTAAAGAGGCTTTAAAGAGCATTTGACTGAGCATTATCGTACCAAAAGGTCTTGACATAATTCTTTCTGCTCGCACACGGATTTATGTCAAAATTCCGAATGCTAATCAAATTTTATGACTTCTTGACTGAAGGTCTTGAGAAAAAAACACCTCCCATCCGCCCAACTAACCCACATTACAAGGAATTCCCGATTAAGTCGTATTTTAATCTAGAAAACGTAAGGTGCGCTAAAATTAACAACAAAAATTTTTTTTCACTGATAACTTGTCGGCCGATACAGGTCATATGTACATTGCATTCCGCCAAATAAACTGAGACGCCTGATTCAAGAATTTACTTAAAAGGCGTGGCCCTTATCGGAATGTGTCGTGTGTGGCACCACGTAAATATCTAGAAGTGATTTATGTTTACGAAGCCTTATCAGGTGCATTTGCCGATACGCCGATAGCATTGAGCTTCACATGGACAAAGGTGGCAAGTGATACCAACAAGTTATTCATAATGAGTGAAACCTATTTTAAAATTTTTAAATTTATTCATAAAATCGTTTTTTTTTTCAGATGAATTGTGTATTTGGAACAAGTTGAGCATAAGAAGCTAGTTCAGCAGCTTTACTATCTAGAATGATGCCCAAGATCGTTCGGAACTTGGAACGAATCAAGCAAAAGGCAAACTCTGATCGAAAGAAGAAACCTCAACAATTCACGAAGTTTTGCCGGCTGAAAAGAAGTGAGGCGATGATGATGTTCAAGCATTGATAGCATCTTCGTCTACAATACGGAAAGTAGCCATACGAATCTCACGTTTGCAAAAATCATATCGCAAGCCCCGTAGTTCCTGGGCAGCATACTCTCAAAATTGCTTATGCTCATCCGGTTCCTTGGCTAAAATTGTTTGAGCAACTTTGAGAAAATTCTCCTCATCAATTTTATATTTCCTTAACTTGGTTGGAGATGACCGAAGAATATGGAAGCTGTTGGAGTCCCCATCATTGCACATTGACATACAAACTTCAAATAATAGTGCAAGCCAGGGACTAATACCAAACACAATTCATTTCTCGGATCCGGAACCACTTCCTGGTAGTAACATGCCAGACCCGTACTGTTTTGTTATGACTACTTTTGTGTTAAAGCTTTATCCGTTTCGTAGTCAACTATCACCAAGCTGTATTTTTAACTTCCTTTTAAGGAGTTTGAGGGACAATTTGGAGAATTCATATCTTTGTTTTGAGGCTTGAAAAATGCACAATAACACAATTCGTCCCAAAAGTATGTACGTGATTCAAAAATAACGTCCTAACCCCTGTTGGTGAAGTTTCATGACAAACCAGCATAATTAATAAAATTATAACTGGTTTACCAAATTATGAATTTGTCTTTTAATTAAGTTTTCAGCGTTTGAAAAATCTTCTGCGAATTCTTTAAGCAAAACATTTAATCAATTAATTTCTTGGTCTCGTCGCATGTCCTGAATTTCCACGTTACTCGCCGAGAGCTACTCTCAAAATACAAACAAGGCTCATATTGTGAGAGTAACTCTCCCAGAGTGGTTCACACTTCACACACACACATCCATTAGCGAGAAACTCTCAGAAAGTTTTCCGTGAACTCTCCGAGAGCTGCTCTCAGACAATTTACTCTCAAGTGGAAATGCTCCTTTACGCTCCTAATGGGTACACATGATAGATAGAATTTTTTATAGAGAGTAGGTTGTACTTACGAGAGCAAGAAAAACAAAGAAAATTATACTTATGTCGAAATAATTTTGCTTTAAGCTCGATGGACTTCTCACAGCGATTTTTAGTATATTCGATATCTTGTTTTAAGTAAGAATCATCGAGCTCCTTAGAACTGCTGTCAACCGCAGACTACATCTTCACCACCACTTTTTCAAACAGTTCGAGAGGGGGCTTAGAAGGTGAAGAAAGGGACTAATTTTTAATAAATGGCTATGAATCGACGCAATAACTCGACTTTATAGTTCTTAGACTTCATCAAATACTTGATTGACGAAGCTTGCTCCTTATACTTTTTTTTATTGTTGTGATCGAACCAGCAAACTACCTCAGAGTTAAATCTAGCTCCACTTTGAGGCTAAGCAGACACTAAACTACTTCACGTCGTTATAAAGGTTTGTTTAACCATTCTTTTTAAATACTTGCTTACCTCTACATGACGTTTAGATGTTGGTGTACTTCTACAACCTTCATATGGTATACCTAGTTTGGTCACTTAAATGAGTATTGGCCAGAGTCCTTTCAGTATATCTCAGTCCTGTTTCAGTTTAAAAGGTTGTCTGTTATTATTGTACACGTTTGTTGACATATAATCTTAAAGCTTTTGTTAATGTCATCAAGGATCTTTATGTACTTGGCTTTTATAACCGTCAATAAAGATCGCTTCTCGAATCAAGTTGAAAAGTTGGTACGTCATCCCGAATAATACTCGCATTGCTTATGAGTCGGCAACATTGTAAAGTTGAGTTCCTTTCTGTAAATATTGTTTTGGTTCCATATTTAAGTTTTCTAGTTGCTGTTTGTGTCATCCAAGTTCTCCCTGTTTCGTATCGATAAATATACAGAATAAGAATACACTTAATTAATTAAACCTTTCCAAGACTCTAATATGGTCAAGTCTAGTACCTAGTCTAAAAGAGTGATTCAGCCCCGCAGCAAAGAGGCTTCCAAATCATCAAGAGTTCTGAAATGCTTCTGCGAGTGAATATGACAGCCTATAGAATCAATTTCAATTTCAATTCAATTTTTTCAATTTATTGCATTAGAAAGAATTGTACAATAAGACATGGTCTTTAAAAGTACTACTTTAGTTTGTTTCCAGATTACAAATATAATAATAGTTCAGGGAAATGGGAAAAGGGATGGAATTTAGGTGTTTCATTGATATGTACTGAAGTATTGAAAAATTGTTTTTTTTTTTTTTAAGTTACTGCGTTAAGTAGACTCTTGATTTGTACGGCAGATAGTTCCACAGCCGGATGACATGAATGAAAAACTTCCGCGAGGAATTCACATATTTGAACTTAGACAACAACTGATGTTGAAATCTTTGTGAACGTACAAAAGTTAAAATAGGTGTTTTTTTTGTACAAAAAATGCAGAAAAATATAGTTCCTTGCGTTTAGATAGTCACTTAAAGAGCACTCCAATACTTTCTTCGTGTAGACTGATGTGTGAATTATCCTACGAAGACCCTAAATATACCATACCGCATCGTTGGATGCTACTTGAATCTTGTGTTGGGATAACGAGTCAAGACTGCTGTACACAAGTTCTGAATATGAAATTATTGGTAGAATAAGTGTAGTCACTAATCACTTGCGAGTTTAGGGTTCTAAATAAATAAATTTTAAATATGATTATTTAGCAGTTAAGACACTTGCACACCAGAGAAAGTTGGCAATCAATGCTTGAAACTTCGCCACCCTTGTCTCCTGGTTGCGATCTTCTTCAAGTACTTCTCCCTTTCTTCGTACATACAGAGCCGTACGAAAAATGTTGATCAAAATCAAAGTCAAATTTTTTGCAATACCTGCACATTTTTTAATGAGGTTTTGATTTTTAAGCGGTTTAAATCGTTCATGATACAATAAGAGTGTTAACATTTTTCACACCAGTTTATGGAAGCAAAAGCTTCTAAGACCGAAAAATATGTTTTTTCGGTATCTGCTGATGCTGATGTTGAGTCTCAAAAACATTCTCGATCCTTTTGCTTTTATTGCAGCTGCACATCGAGACATTGAATCCGATAGGTTTTTCCACGAGGATGCAGGTATGGTGTTCCAGATCCGGATAAATAATATTTAAAATATTATTTTAAGTCATAAGCGTTCTAGCTTATTTAAGCTTGAAATTGATCCAGCATTTTAAAAAAAAAACAAGTTTATACTTTCAATTTTGGCTGCATGACAAGAAAATTTGTCCCGTTGGTGAATGAATGTGCAAGTGTTATCAAAAAACTCAAATTAATTTTTCACAACCCGCACACAAACTTCTGCAGCGACTTTCGATTCTAGGAAGACCATTCCAACATTTTCATCTCCAGAGAAGAATCTCCAGACAATCACACGTTCAGTTTTCGGGTCATCCGTATTATGCATTCACTGTCTTTCCTTTGGTTTTCTTCTCCAACATGCAGCTCAAATTTTGATTCGTCGTTAAAGATAACTTTTTCTACATGTTTTGAGTTCAATTTAGATGCTCCTGAGCCCTGAGCAATCGTTTTACTCTGACTCTTATAAGAAAATCCAGCTTCGGTACTGGCTTGAGTGCTCTTAGAACAGATTTCGCGAGCCTTTCCCTCACTGCACTTGACGAAATTCTTTTTCCTGTAGCTCGACACAGATCGTTTTTAAGATCTACCGAAGTCTTGAACCGATGCAGGCGGCTTTGGTAGGTTTGAATCTTAGATTATGTCTAAGAGCACTAGAAGAAAAAACGACGTTAACACTGACCGTAACCGTGACCGTAATCGAAAGAAAGAAAGAAATGGTTGGTGAATGACATCATATCATTGGCTCTTCTGTGAAGACAGAAAACTGACAACAATGCGATGACGCAATCTTCTATATCACTGGCGAATAAAATACAGTGAATTCAGCGAATGCAAACCATTCAGACTCAATTCAAAATTCACCTGATTTTCAAACGAATGATGATTAACTGAAGACTAGCGACTCCGTTGCTTCGGTTCCTAACATTTTTCCTCAGCATAAACCAAGTTAAACCAGATTAATTTTTATGCCCACTATATTCAATTAAATAAGCAATCGCAAGCAATTTTTTTTTTCATCCTTAGAGTCTAGAGGTAATTACAATCTTATCGATGCCCATGATGAAAGGTAACAAAGATAATGAAAATAGTGGTGATGGCAGTGATGGTGTCCTGTCTGGTTGTACTACGAACGTGTTTATAGCACCTTTGTGGACATTAAAGCAGGCCATATGGACAAGCCACACTAAACGTAGGTGCCCATCGGCTTAATGTCGAGAGAGAAACAAAAGAAATACAAAAAAAAAAACGAAAGCATGCAACAGGCTCTTTAGCACGGCGTGCGCACACACGCGGGTCTACTACGAGACAATTTACGGAACACACTCTTGGAGCCACCAGAAAATCATCCAATTTCTTGCATGCTCAAGTATATCACGTTTTTCCACGATCTTTTGCGATCAACTCGATCAAGCAAAAAATTATAAAAAATACAAAAATAAAACGTTTTTTTTTATTTTTGTAATGAAATAAAAAAACAAAAAAAAAGTTACCAAGTTTCACTTCGCGGTTGAACTGTGGAAAGCCTTTAAGATCTGAAGAACACGCCACGAACACGAAAATTCTCAAAGCATCAGACTTATTTTGAATGTGCTAAACTATCTACATTATTGTATCTCTTGACGATGGATTTGATCGATGATTTAAAGCTGCCAAAATAGACGTTCGCTTTCTATAGATGTAGAATTTAAAAATATATAAAGGTTAACATAATTCTACAACATTTCGCCAACAGGTACGCCATCATTGTTAACGTATAAGCTAAGAGCCAGACCCAGGAAATAAGTACATACATAATTCATTGATCAATTTCAAAAACATGTTCAAATCGTTGCCAGATTAGCCATAAGAATCAATCGATGCAGCAAACTACTCTTCTGAAAGCGAGTACTTTGCATACCTAGCATTGGATCAATTATGAACTAAAGTTTCATGGTGGTACGATACAATACGAGCTTTAAAAAATTGCTGCTTTTAAAAGCTATTCATTTTCTAAGATGTACAAATTCAGAAATTTATTTTATTTCGAATGAACCCGATTGGATTCATAAGTACGACCTCAATGAATTCAAAATGACGTCAATAGTTTAATGACTTCAAAATGACTTCAATGACTTCAAAAATGCTTGAATGACTTCACTGAAAACACAGAATTTCGCTTTCAACTGAACGCAATATTTGAATTAACAAAAAAATGCATTTTTTTGTTTCCTTCCAAATCAATTGCCATAATGCATTGGAACAGTGAGGACCATGTTTTTAACGTCGTGGACAACTTTTGAACGGATATGTTCTTATCGCACGAGCCTTTCAAAATTGGATTAAAGTAGTCCCGTTGGCTCCGTCCCAGAACCGAAAATTTATTGTTTTATGGATCACAAATTTCAAAAAATCGAAAGTGTAACAAGACAAAGAATTGGAGTCTCTTATCATCTGCGACCGTTTGTTGAAGTGAGTTGTTTACAATGAGCTTCATCATCATCCGTGCAAGTTGCAGAAACTCATCCGAGCGGCTTCAATTCTCATAGGGATACATGACTCAATTGATAGGTCCCTGGTTCGATTCCTATAGTAGTGGTCTAGTTTTTCGAATCTGGTCCAGTCACCATTTGCCATTGGGATCAAGTTAATGGCACTATCACTGGGTAGATCGACCAATGATAGTAGTCTGACTAATCGGTGGCGTTGTTGTAGTGGTTGTTGTATCGGCTTAGTTCCTTATTCGGGTTCTCAAAATAGCGGTTTGTGTAGATTGTGTGTAGATGGTTCTGCTGTAAGGGCATAACGCTGACAGCGGGATGTTTAAGCTAAATCTTCCAAACTTTCAAAGTTCATAGATCATTACCAAGTCGAATAAAATCCTGTGAGTTAGGTTAAAGCCAATAGGTCGATATCAAAATCTTCCATCCCGTTTCGGGCTCCACCCTCTGAAGTGAGTTGAAACCAATTACACCTGAGTTTCTCAAACAACTACACAATTCTTCATTCTTCTCCTAATTCTTCCGCTCGTTCTGTGCTACACGCATTATAAGAGTCTTAATATCCTCTTGAAGAGCGAGCAAATAATTAAAAAAAAAAAAACATGCGCTTTTCGTAAGCCTCAGAGGCAAAGAATTCCAAGAAGTAAATTTTCACATTCTCACTTCAGCGGATGAGTCAGCAGATGGCATGGCACCAATCTCCGTGAATGGAATCTAAGGTCTCTGCATTCATCTAATTCATGCAATTTCCTTATTGAGAGTGGAAGACGTCACAGTGCCAGTGAACCACTATGTGGATAAAGGAGACATTTTCTTCCAACAGGATGCCTGCTTTGAGGGAAAATTTCTCGAAGTTCCTCTTCTCAATGAGAGGCAATTAAGAGTGGCCAGCCTGCGGCCTCGCCCTTTAAAAGTTTTTGTAGGTTGTTGAAATCCGTTATAGCTCTTTTTCAAGCCTCAAATGGGGGTTTATGGACCACATCGTCCTTTTTTCGGAGTGATTCGATTGCAGAAGAATAATGCGTGCCCAATTATTGGTTTATCCATCAGCTGATGCTTGGATACTTATTGCAAAGCCATCTTTTCTGGTTGCGATTCAATAGCCCGGCTACAGCCGAGAAGTTGAAATGATACCTTTTCTGAGGTCACAGTTCAACGTATGCTGACCTTTTTCTAGTGAGAAGTTCTGAATTTCCAAGAAGTTGCTTTTGAGGCCTGAACTGACTTTTTAATATACATGAAGATGGTATAACAAAAATGTTTATTCTTTATTTATTTGTTAACCTAGGAAATATTAATCATTTTCAAGAAGCGTATTGAATAAATAATTGGCAAAATTAAAGGTAGTGTTGATCTCATTACAATGAGCTGATCTCTCCTTGCTGCAAAATTTTGGCTTTGAAAAAATCACTGGATAGTGCTCCAAAAACCCCACAGTAAAGTACACATTGACTCTTCATGCCTACATGTGGGCACTCTGAATCCCAATTATGGCAATTTGGATTATTAACGTATCCGCCAACATGGATATGCCCCTCATTTCAAAGAAGCCTCTCTAAGGCCTAAAAAGGATAGTATGACTGATGTTCAGTTTTGCATTTGGCTCTGTTTAAAAAACAAACCAAAACGTGAGTCAACCGTTCTTTTTTCTAATAACAAAAAACATAACACTAAAATGTGGCGCATAAAAGTTACCTTGAACAAGTTTGAAGTTAAACAGCCTGAAGTGGAGAACGGAAATCGATGGCGCCATGAACTTTACAATTCAGGCGATAGCCAAACATTCCGTCAGGTAGATTGTAAATTTATGAATGGTGTTCATTCATGGAATGACTCAAGACATTTCAATTACGTTAAAAGAATTTGAATTGCGCCCTTTCATGGAAATCCACACTCATTCGTGCCATTCTCGAACTTGCGAAAGTCCAGCTGCATCGTGCACTTGGCTTTCAGTGCGATATGGCTGCATATTGGCGATTTTGAGCTCCAAGCGCAATTATCCGATGGAAGAGTTTACAGTCAACGAGATCATTGAGCGATAAGATTTGCTACTTCAATCTCGAGATACTTGAGCGATAAAAATCTCTGCCAGAGTAGTACGTACGTACGTACGTACACTTGCGATAGGAAGGACGTCATCGCGCGCTTGATCACACATTCGCCTCATCCGCTGCTCTTTGTTCCTTGTAGTGCTCCTGATCTGGTTGACACTGTTGAAGAGTGCTGCTTTTTGCACGGCTGGCAAAGCGCACCAAGGCAAAGCGATTAACTTTTACAGGTCTTTGGAGTGCGATGGATTGTATTATGGTTCCCTTGTCCCTTCTTTGCTTGGAATTTCCTTCTTTTCACAATTCTGGGTGAGCCTCGTTGCCTGTTGCCACCTCAAAGCAAATATTATTACCAAGAGTGCCACTTGAGGGAATCTATGAATGAGATAAATATCTGCAGCTGTCAATGAAGGTTTTCAAAATACCTTCAGTTAAGAGTTATAAAAGCTTCACTAATAATAGCGCGCTCGGTACTTCCTTTACTGCTTTGCCGTACGATTTCGCAATCCGATGATAATTATGATTAGTTTTTTTTTGGAAGCAATTGAAAAAAATTATGAAATTGATAAACAAAAGAGAGAGGCACAAATTTGGTCATATGAATTGTAAAAACGTGATATTTGGAAATTTTTAACGTCACTTTTATAGCGACACACGATGAGTTATAGGGTCGCGCTTTATCCGCGGAAAAAACAGCTATCAAGCAATGACTGGGAGAGTTAATTCTGCTTCAATTTTGAAATCTAATCTGACGTTTGAAGGAGTCATAAAAACGAGAAAATTTGACTTAAATTATTCATTTTTTGGTCCTCGATTGGAAAATGTTTTTTATTTTGTTTTATTTATTTAGAATACAAATGATCTAGCCTTTACAAGTATGCAGTATTTTTGACATGTAAAAAGAAAAAGTTTGCTTAAGGAATTATGTATAAATGTTAAAATATTTGCAACTCAAAAGGTGCGAATATTTGTTAAAGATAAGTAATATAATATAATATTAAATGGAGTGCACCGTGTAAAGTTGGTACGATGGTGAGATACAGAGAATGTTTCAGGCATATCTCTGGGTCTAACTGTTCCTGTCTACTTTCAATCCTGTCGATATGACATTTGTAGTGAGTTGACAAGTATCTTCAAGCATCCGACGGACAAATGTTTTGATCAATTGTTGAACAACATTAAAATCATTATTTAGACCCTCTTTTAAACATACCAAGCATTCAATTGCCTTTTTTTTGGAAATTATGATGATTTGCTGTTTTAACTCTTTCTGATCCAATTAGCAAGTGAACATTTTCGAATAAAATTAATAATATTACACTTGCTGACATTTAAAAACACACAATTTTTGGTACACCACAAATAAAAAGCATCAAGATCTCGATGCAGATCATGACTGTCATGATTCAATGATCATACAATGATCTTTTAAATAATCTGTTGACTCTTTAAAATAGAAGGCAACTCATTTGTAGACAAAATGAATAGTAACCTTGTGGCACCCCCAATTTAAAGTAAAAAATGTATACAATTATATCTACTTGGTAAATATGACTCAATCTAGATTAAAAAATTTGTGCTGAAGAATTTTTTTTTTAACTTTTAAGGAAGAGGCGGTGGGAAAGCTTATCGAAAGCTTGTAACACTTCCAAAAAGAAATGTATTACTCTTATTGCCAATCAGATTTTAAGGTCAGTTTTTACAAATTGCAATTCTCCAACTATTTATTTTCAAATTCAAATTTCAAACTTATTTTACAAGGCACAATGGATGATAGAATATGAAGATATACCGAAAATTTATAGAATCAAATTTAAATTAAATATAAATTATTATATATAAAAATTTTAATAATAAATTGTATTCTTTGATTGGCTAGTTTCATTAAGTGTTTTAATGGCTGACGGAAGAGATTTCCAAAGTTTTGTACAGTGCACAAAGAAAAGGCGGAATAGAAATAATCGGATCTGGATCTGGCTGTTTGAACGGACTTTCCGCCTTTATTTGCGCGCCTGTATTATTTTTTTTCATAATTATAAAACAACTCCATAGTTCCTGAAGCGTAAAACCAAGAACGATTGTGTAATAGCGCGAAGTACAGTCGTGACGACTTCAAAAATAACGATTGCATTAAAAAAAATTTTTTTAAATTGTTTTTGGCTTTAAGTTAAAAGACACTCATTTGAATTATAAATTTTGTTAATTTATTAATATATAAAATCAAGAACAGCTAATAACAACATACAAAAACAATTGAGTTTTAAACAGAAGAAATTATTCAAATTTAATCACATCTTTCGAAATGGTTGGTGACCAAATAAGTAACCTTATGAAAATGTTATGTGCTGACGCAATATTTAGTACCGTTTTAATCGGCTTTCGATTCCGGGACATAGATGCAATAAGATCACCGTCGTTGCTACTTTAAATAATTCGTTCAAATTTCCAACTTCGTGCTTGCCATCACCATCTGATCCCGCTCCATAAATTTTTCTTGTGGCTCTTGCAAAACGTTGGCTTACATAAATCGTACCCACTTTCAGAGTGCCGAAAGAGCATTCGGATCCTCAAAAATTCCCTTTTGAATTTGTTTCAAACTCATAAATGGATCTTCTTTTGGCCAATCGAACGATTGATCTGCAAAACTTTTCAAATGAGCTCTTACACACCAAAATTCAAAAATTAAGTTTTAAACTATAACAATAAAACACGTAGCCAAGTGAGAGTTAACTATCAATCGAAGGGTACCACGCCTCTTAAGAGTATGGAACAATATATGTCTTTGGTATAGAATAATATAAAAGTTCTTTTACTTGTTTTCTTGTTATTCCAAAAAGAATAAGAACTTCCAGAATTTAAAAAGTTAAAAAAATAAAGATTTAAAACGATTTTAAAAGATTATTGGAAGCACACTTACTAATTGGAAGCACGGACACTAATGTGTGAATCTAAGATTCTGACGTCAAAATGTAGTGGTGAGGACAAATTCCTACCGAGTAAAGTTTCTTATTCAAACACATCCGTGTATGTGTTTTGGTATAGCAACAAAGAATTTTGACTACAATCGTATTTTCTTGAAAATACATACAATACAAGAAATATTTATTTTAATAGTATATATTTAGCCAATGACATTGTAATTAATTTTTTCGGATTGAAATGTTTTTATGGAGCTTCACGAGTTGGGAAAATATGAAACATTTTCATTGTATGGTGACTCCCATTTATTTTTAACTTAATATTATTTTTACTTTTTGTTGTTGAAGTGGCATTAGCAGAACATCTTAGATTTAGGAGAAACATCTTTGTGACAGACGAACGGGCGTGCGGACACCGGAAGCTTAGTTAAGGAGTTAAGGGGTTCCTTTTGACCCTTTAAGTACGGAACCGTAAAAAATGGATTTTTTGGCTTTAACTTTTCGAAAACAACATAGTTGGATATTTTCAAATTCAAAGAAAGTTGCGGAATAAAGCGACCTTTTGAATGCATTCTGTTGCCTCCTTCGCTGCAAGAATTTCTGCAAGGCGTCTGGGGTAAGACATGCTCGGCTGAAATTTGTAAAAGCTGTTTTGAATTCCCTTCAAGTTTTAGATTTTACAAAGAATTTGTGGCTCTTTTAGAACATTATTCATCAATTCTACCTTTTGATGTTAATTTTTGTGCATTGTCAGGTTTTAGTGTAAAAACAGTCCAAATGTTTATGGTGGTCAAATACTAGTACTTGATATGGAATCCCAACTCATAGTCATGCTTTCTTGTGAATACCGTATGTGTTGCCTGATAAGTTGCTTGGTCTTCGTCTATGCAATTCAATTTTTGACCGAAGATACCATCCAAAGAAGTTGTTTCTTCCATTCGGATTCTTCCATACTCCTCTTAAACTTCCGGGGTTTGATATTATGTCTCGTGAAAGTGTGAGTTCTTTTTTTTCGATAAACAGTGTCGAAAGTGGCATTGAATTAAATTTGAACTATGCCAGTTGGATCGTACTTTTAAGGGTCATAGTTTGTTAAAAGGTCTCCTCAATTTCCTCATACGACCGAGCCTAGTTTGGTATAAGACGGACAATTCGTCACCTTCAAATCGAGTCCTTACTTGACACTGTTTTGGACAAACTAATTAAATAGTTGGATGCCTCTTGCATTTCGTAAACTATTTCCCCAACTTATATGTTTGACTTCTAAGTCTCTGGCCATGAAGAAATACTTCTTCTCCGACCACAGCCGAAATATCGAAAAAATGTCTCGAGCCCTGAATTAACAGAAGTCATACAACTTTTGGCGTCAGTTGCATATGCTACGCTTACATGCATCCACTTTCAACTAAGAGAAGGATTTTTTATGATGAATTACTCAAGGACCTGGAATCGACGTACCTCACAATTGAAAACAACTATATACTGTTGATTTTTATTAATGAAAAGAGCGGCAACATCTACCCTATCTTAGCTGGGTTGTACTCTTCTTATAAAATTATTTACTGCGTCTCTAGTTGTGCCCTTGAGATAGCTTAGTTTCGCGAGCATCACTTAGTTTTTAATAGTAAATGCACATTCACCTTGAAGATCTTTAAGGATCTATCTGCCAACGTGCTCAACAGAGTGGAGGCGCGTTAGGCTCAACAGTTTTCGCTGTTGTAGTTGTCCCTGTAAGTTGTTCCTGGATTGAGAGCAACAAGGCCAGAAGATCAGCATCAGAAATCAGTGGTTGATGTCACTGAACTTGATTTTCTGTTTATAAATTTTCTCTACCTCAGTATCAATATGATTTTTTGAGGTCAGTGGTAAGCTAAGGCCATTTAATCCTTCGACTTATTCGGGATTACATAGATATTTTTTTGCCGTTCACTTCAAGGTCAAAAAAGTTCACTGTAAGATCATCCGACCATTCGCATTGTTTGATCTCGGGATCTGTTCATGATTCTAGGTCAACGTAAAGTACCTTGTAGGTTTTAATTTACTTGCGAATATAAAAACTGCATAAACAGCCTTATCTTTTGAGTGCAGCCTTATCTTTTTATACATCCTTAGAGGACCGCAGTCATAAGAATAAAATATTTCAACTTGATACCTCCATGATTTCTTGACAGGCAGACGGACAACGAAGTGAACCAGTAAAGTTCAGTTGTTTTTCCTTTTGAGGTACGGAACCCTAAAATGATCAAAATGAAGTGAAGGAATGATGAAATGTACGCACGTCCTCTTCTCTCTTGATATTGTCTTATTTATCCAAACAGATTCGGCCTTTGATTGGGGAGAAGGTCCACTTGTTCTAGACAAACAAAAATATTTATAATTAAAAAAATCAATCAGCCATTTCAGGTTAAACAGCAAAATGGATCGTCACACTGGAACCCCTCATCGAGCAAAACAGAGCTGTTCAAAAATAC